>CM067075.1:19056548-19656548 GCA_033980235.1 Diadema setosum
AAAAAAGATCTGGAGAATTTCTACCCGTTTAACTGAGATGCACACACAATTATCAGATAAGTGTAATAAATATTGAAACTGTTTGTTCGGTCTGTGGAGACCACTGTATTCTTTTGTTATTTTTTGTCTTGTAGTTTTTTTTTTAAATATTTTAACCAACATCTTTTTCATTGTGTAATGGCATGCTTCTATAGAATTTGTGACTCTGAAACTTAAGAACTGTTTTCTTCTTGTGATGCTGTCAAAGAATTAGTTAACAGGTATAAATTCTATAATCTGTGTTACCACTTTAATCTGTTGCTCTACCACTTTAATATCTTTACAGGGAGGTGTTTCCATATATCATCATTCTAATAGGACTAGAAAATATATTGGTGCTCATAAAGTCTGTTACTTCAACTCCCATGGATCTTCCTGTTGAAATCAGGATTGCTCAAGGTGACTGTCAACTTCTTTTCCAACCCCTATTTATTATCTCATATTTTTACATGTGTCTTTCTGATTGGTTTTATGTGTCATATTCATTGAAATCTCAGCAGTTTTATTCAAAGTTTAACTGTGCAGTGGTTAATGTTGATGCTACTTTAAATTTCCAGAATTGTAATGTGGGTATTGTCCAAATAGATGTTTAGTCAATGAGTTTCTAGTCAATTCCTCAAGTGCCCTCTTCCTTTACATCTCTCTGTTTTGGCAAGTGACTAAGTCAGCTTTTATAATAATGTTAATATGGGTATTTATGATGCCTCTTTACTACTCTGCTGAGCACTCAAAGGGCACAAAAAAAAAAAAAAAAATCTCTGCAAAGCATAAAGGGGAAAAGAAAAGAAATAGAAAAGAAGTAACTGATGTCTGTCCAGATATTTTGTCAAAAAAAGGAGAAAATAATGTAGAAAGAATGAAAGCTTAGAAAAGTTGACTGCTGTGTTCTGGTGACATGACAAGTTCCTTGTTAATCTCTGATAAAACCCTAGGTCTGAGCAAGGAGGGTTGGTCCATCTCCAAGAACATGTGGACTGAGATTCTCATTGTTGTTATTGGTCTCTTCACATTCGTCTCAGCTGTACAGGTGAATTGTTTTGCTGTTATTTGTCCCCGCCGAACGAGTTCGAGCAGGGGACTATGAAACGGGCTCCGTACGTGTGTGTGTCTGTGTGTCCGTCCGTCTGTCTGTGCGTCCGTCCGTCTGTGCGTCCGTCTGTCCGTCTGTGCGTGATCAAAATGTTCAATTTGCTACTTCTCTGTCATTTATGAGCCAATTTTGATTCTGTTTGCTTTATATGATAGCACTACATGGGAGCTTTGAAACTTCTACACAGAATTTCAGTTGTGACCTTTGACTTTGACCTTTGACCTGTATTGTACATTTTGCTTCAAAATGCTACTCCTTTGCCATTTCTAACCCGATTTTGATTCCGTTTGCTTTATGGGATGGCACTAGGTGAGGGCTTCGAAACTTCTAAACAGAGTTTTGACCTTTGACTTCTTTGACCTTTGACCTTGATATTTGACCTATATTGTACATTGGCTGCAAAATGCTACTCCTTCGCCATTTCTAACCCGATTTCGATTCTGTTTGCTTTATGTGATGGCACTAGGTGAGGGCTTCAAAACTTCTACACAGAATTTTGACCTTTGACTTCTTTGACCTTTGACCTTGATTTTTTACCTATATTGTACATTGGCTACAAAATGGAACTCCTTTGCCATTTCTAATTCGATTTCGATTCCGTTTGCTTTATGTGATGGCACTAGGTGAGGGCTTCAAAACTTCTACACAGAATTTTGACCTTTGACTTCTTTGACCTTTGACCTTTGACCTTTGACCTTGATCTTTTTACCTATATTGTACATTTTGCTACTAAATGCTACTTCCGGCGGGGACATATATTACGCACCGCATAATTTCTACTTTTCCTTGTCTTTCTCTGTTATTACTTTAATCTTCTCTGTACATAACTATAATGTTCATTACTTTTCATCAGGCTGTACATGGACTTAAACCAGGTTTTCTAGCTTACACACTTTTCTTTTTGCTCACATTTTCTCCCTTTTTCATTAATAGTTGAGAGATATTGCAATCAGTATGTGGCTGCCTTTTAATTGGCTGGCTATTTCATTACACAGCAGTTATGTGAAACTGATCTCTACCTTTAGAAAAACAAGCAAATTATTAGACATATGCAGTCATAAAAACAGGGTAGCCATTTTTGTGATTTGTTGAGGTTACAGTGGCTCTGATGTAGTTGTGTCAGATATTTTTATGCCTCCGCCACGAAGTGGTGCCAGAGGCATTATTTTTTCGGGTTGTCCGTCCGTCCTTCCATCCATCCTTCCGTCCATCCGTAATGAATTTTGTGGACAGCGTAACTAAAAAAACTTTTGAGGTATCCTAATGAAACTTGGCAGGTATGTGTATTAGGGGGTGAAGTTGTGCCTATCAACTTTTGGGTGCACATGCTCAAGGTCAAAGGTCAAAAGGTCAAGGTCAAATGCTTAAAATTTCTCTATTTCCCCCATATCTATGCAATGCCTGAAGATATTTTCTTGAAACTTAGTGTATACATGTATTACCCAATTAAGATTCTCTGGTGTTTTTGGGTTTGGGTCATGAGGTCAAGTAAAAATGTTGAAATTTCACTTTTTTCTCTGTATCTTGGAAATTGTTCAGGGTATCTTCATGGAACATAGTATATATGCATGTACTGACTCGCAGTGATTATCTAGGGAAATTGGGATTCATGGGGTCAAAGGTCAAGGGCAACACTTCAAAATTTTACTATTTCCCTCATATTTATGCAATGCCAGCAGGATTATTATTTTTTTTTTTTGACTTGGTGTATACATGTACACCGTATAACCCAATAGAGATTCTCTTGGAAGTTTTTGTTGTTTTTTTTGTTTTGCCAAAAAGGTCAAAGGTCAAAAGGTCAAAGATCAAGTGAAAGTACTGAACTTACTTCTTCCTCCATATCTTGGAAGTGGCTCAAATTATCTTGAAACTTAGTACATATTTATGCATGTTCTACCTGACAGTGATTCTCTTATGAATTTAAGGGTCAAAGGCCAAAAAAAAACAAATGGTAACAATTTACTATTCAATACAGAAATTGCACTTTTTCTCCGTACCTTGAAAATTACTCAATGCATAAGCTTATGCAAGGGTCAAAGTCAGATGAAAGTCCTTAAATCCCCAAATATATGCTCTAGCTCATATTTATCCAATTAAACCAAGGTCAATGAAGGTGAACATTCAACACATTTGTGACAAACGTGTCATTTTAATATTTTGCCAATTTTGTGAAAATGTAGTCACACATTGTCCACATGTACTATGGGCCTTATTAATAGAATCATGCATTATGGTGGAGGCATACCAGTCGCCATTGCGACATTTCTAGTTTCTAGACTTGTTTTCTGACAAATCTTTATATTCAATCAGCAGTTGCTGACTTACAGGAGTAGTGTAAAACATATAAAATATCAGGTCTAATACTAGATGTCTTTTAGAGTTTGAAATGTTTGTTTGTTACATTGCTTTTCTCTCTCTCTCTCTCTGTCCTACAGGAATTTTGTCTGCTAGCCCTGGTAGCCATGTTGTCAGATTTCTTTCTTCAAATGATGTTCTTTGTGTCCATCTTAGCTCTGGACTTCAGAAGACTTGAGGTACTCTCGACATTCTTTTACCTGTCATTCTTATGTCAACTAGCGATCAGGAAATGTTATAGGACAAAAGTCTGTGAGAAGATTTGTAATCTTAATTTGAAATGATGAGTTTTGGAAATGGCCAGTTGGCTCTGGGCATAAGAAATTTGTTACAAGTATTGTTTGATTTATGAAGAATAATATTACAATGTGTTTTTTTTTTATGTCATTGATTATTTTTCAGTTCCTACCAATGTCATTGTCTGCCCCCACAGTGTTATATCAAATTAATAGGAAACATAATTGTGATATTATAGAGAAAGGAGTCCTAACCCTGTGGGGGTTAATGATCCATGATATATGCGTAATAACGTTAATCTGAGTTGTGAATTGTCTTTAATTTGTCTCCCTCTACAAATAGAATATGTAAGATTGCAACTGCTGATCTGTACTTTAACAAACATGTCAGAAATAAAAAGGAACCACATGACTTGAGCCTGTCAACTACTGCTTTCCAGGCAGGGACACTACCACCAGACTATCCCTGGTTGCTTAATATTGCTTGATATTCCCATGCTTCCGACATCAATCTGTTTTCGCTAAAGAAGAATTTAATTACTCTTTATCTATGTGTCACAATACTTATTCAGATCAGGGATTGTTCGTGCATATTTCTGTCAGAAAGGACAGGTACCTAGCAATATGAAATGGTAAAAAAATGAAAACAAAAGTGTGTGACGAATCATTCAAGTAAGCATTATGTATTCATTACCAGTTGTATGTTTTCTTAGCTTTTTTTTTTCTGTTCATATCTTGCTTTTTGATATCAATCTTATGGTAAAGGTCAAAGTTGATGACATACTCTGATTATCCGATGCAATTCCTTCACATCAACATCCATTTATTCCACCTCAGATCTCAGACCTCTACAAGTCGGGCATGATGAAGACTCTACAGGGCTCCTCAGAGAGCACTCCAGTCCCACGCTCTGCCCATCGTTCTTTCCTCTCCCCATTCTGGGGCCAGCCCCTCAAGGACCCCACCCCTGGGCCTACCATCCCCCGCAGGCTCAAAGTCTTCAACTTCTTTGCCAGTGTCAGAATTATTCAGAAAATTATCAAGGTACAAGACAAAGTGAGGGTTTTTCAAATTTATGAAATTCTTCCGTCGAGATGTTTTCATTGCAACTGATTGACAAATTGCCCTACATCGACGTAAATAAGCACTGAATTGATCAGTGTTTTAGTAGTAGCCATGATTTAAAAAAAATCATGGACGTACATACTCGAGCAGGATTCGAACCTACAACCTCCTGATCACCGGACAGGCGTCATCTCCACTAGACCACCGAGCTTTCGCCCGACAGCAAGTGTTGGTTCTAATCCTTATAGCATGCAGCGGGTACTGCTTTGTTATTCAAATTTATGAAATTCTTCCGTCGAGATGTTTTCATTGCAACTGATTGACAAATTGCCCTACATCGACGTAAATAAGCACTGAATTGATCAGTGTTTTAGTAGTAGCCATGATTTAAAAAAATCATGGGCGAAAGCTCGGTGGTCTAGTGGAGATGACGCCTGTCCGGTGATCAGGAGGTCGTAGGTTCGAATCCTGCTCGAGTATGTACGCCCATGATTTTTTTAAATCATGGCTACTACTAAAACGCTGATCAATTCAGTGCTTATTTACGTCGATGTTGGGCAATTTGTCAATCAGTTGCATTGAAAACATCTCGACGGAAGAATTTCATAAATTTGAATAACAAAGCAGTACCCGCTGCATGCTATAAGGATTAGAACCAACACTTGCTGTCGGGCGAAAGCTCGGTGGTCTAGTGGAGATGACGCCTGTCCGGTGATCAGGAGGTCGTAGGTTCGAATCCTGCTCGAGTATGTACGCCCATGATTTTTTTAAATCATGGCTACTACTAAAACACTGATCAATTCAGTGCTTATTTACGTCGATGTAGGGCAATTTGTCAATCAGTTGCAATGAAAACATCTCGACGGAAGAATTTCATAAATTTGAATAACAAAGCAGTACCCGCTGCATGCTATAAGGATTAGAACCAACACTTGCTGTCGGGCGAAAGCTCGGTGGTCTAGTGGAGATGACGCCTGTCCGGTGATCAGGAGGTCGTAGGTTCGAATCCTGCTCGAGTATGTACGCCCATGATTTTTTTAAATCATGGCTACTACTAAAACACTGATCAATTCGGTGCTTATTTACGTCAATGTAGGGCAATTTGTCAATCAGTTGCAATGAAAACATCTCGACGGAAGAATTTCATAAATTTGAATAACAAAGCAGTACCCGCTGCATGCTATAAGGATTAGCCAACACTTGCTGTCGGGCGAAAGCTCGGTGGTCTAGTGGAGATGACGCCTGTCCGGTGATCAGGAGGTCGTAGGTTCGAATCCTGCTCGAGTATGTACGCCCATGATTTTTTTAAATCATGGCTACAACTAAAACACTGATCAATTCAGTGCTTATTTACGTCGATGTAGGGCAATTTGTCAATCAGTTGCAATGAAAACATCTCGACGGAAGAATTTCATAAATTTGAATAACAAAGCAGTACCCGCTGCATGCTATAAGGATTAGAACCAACACTTGCTGTCGGGCGAAAGCTCGGTGGTCTAGTGGAGATGACGCCTGTCCGGTGATCAGGAGGTCGTAGGTTCGAATCCTGCTCGAGTATGTACGCCCATGATTTTTTTAAATCATGGCTACTACTAAAACACTGATCAATTCTGTGCTTATTTACGTCGATGTAGGGCAATTTGTCAATCAGTTGCAAAGTGAGGGTTTTGTGGTCAAGTGAAAGTTTATAAGACCTTGAGGGAATGACATTTTAGTAATAGCACACCATGCATTCTTCCTGGCATGCAAGGACTTGTCTTATAACAGTCACAGAAGATTGCTTGTCCTATTTATACAGTTACATATGCATGTCAGCACATCTTTGTTTTGGTTTTTGTTTTGTTTTTGTTCTGTGCTGTTTGGGTTAAGTAGTGCCACGCTGTTATTTTGTTGTTTTTCAATGCCTCTATAGAGTTTAAAATGCAATTTCGAAAGCCAATTATGGATGCTTGAGACAACCTTGCTATTTGCCAGTATTCATTTAATGAATTATGCCACTACTGGCTACCAGCAGTGTTAACGAACCTCTCTGGTTTGTTTGTCAGGTTTGACTTTAATTCTTGTAAAGTATTACAAAGTTATAGATGTAGTACATGTATTTCATGTATTTGTTGTTTTGTTTTTTTCTTCAATCTCATTTGCAGTTCACTCTGGCTCTTTGGATTGTGGTGACATGTCTCTTCATCTACAAGGCTGGCATTATCAACTTCTTTCTTGTCAGCAACAGCTACGGCAGTCCTCTTGAACCCTCTGCTTCCCCCAATACGGTCGACTCCAATCCCACCGACCCCAAACTGCCCCCCTTGCCCGCCAATCTCCTTCCAATCCTTAGCCCTGGCAGTGCCTCCAAACCGACACAAAGTGGGAGGAGTGGCCCTTCCTCATCAGAACTTCACATCAAGGCTGATCCAGGAAGTGAAAAAGGCACACGGGGTGACACTACAGAGAGTGCTTCCGGGTTACAACCCTGCCATGGGAGTGACTGCAGTGACAAACTGTCTTTGTGGCTGCATCAGAGAGGAATGTGGAAGCTCTCAGCCTGGCATTGGCCAGCTCTCTTCAACAAATACAACATCAGCTTGGCTGACAGGTGAAAACTAGCTTCCTTCTTCTCCCTTCTTGGGTATATACCGTCAAGATACAGAATGTCAACACTCATTGTGTTGAAGAGTACCATGACAAAAGCAAGGACAATTTTTGTAAAGGTTTATTACATCTGTGTCCTTTAAAGATAATAAAAAGTTTTGGTACCTCAAAAGTGTCCTTGAATTTCCTTGTCTTAGTTTGTGTTTCAGGTTAAAGTACATTTCATATAACTAACACTGTGAGACTTACTCGCCCCAAAGTGCTCTCATGTCTTAGCCTCATGCAATTAACTGCAATCAGCAGCCCCATACGCATAGCGACCAGCAGTCCCATACGCATAGCGTAATCGGGCTTCGCATTGTAGCATTCAGGATCATGACAGATTTAGTATCGCAGGGTAAATGTCAACTTAAAATCCCATAAATTCTTCAATTTGAAGACTTACCAATTAACTTGAAGTATTGAAAACAGGCTTCGGGCAACGTTTGGTTCTGCCTATAGTCCCTTTCTGTTCGAATTGATGACTGAATGTGACTCGGTCGACAGGACCTTAGGAGAGCTACATACAGTACACAGCCAGTGCATGCGAACACATCACATGCACACAAATTTCAAATCCATGAACGGATAAGATGTTTGTGTGCGCATGCGCTGGCCATGGTATCCAGTAGCTCTCCCAAGGTCCTCTCGACCGAGTCACATTCAGTCATCAATTCGAACAGAAAGGGACTATTGGCAGAACCAAACGTTGTTCGAAGCCTGTTTTCAATACTTCAACTTAATTGGTAAGTCTTCAAATCGAAGAAATTTTTGGATTTTAAGTTGACATTTATCCGCGATACTAATTCTGTCATGGTCCTGAATGCTACAATGCGAAGCCCCATTACGCTATGCGTATGGGGCTGCTGGTCGCAGTTAGCTATGCGTACAATGGGCTGCACGCTGCTGGTCGCAGTCAGTGGTTTCGTACAATATTTATCGACGCTGGACAGCGTCGGCTCTGGTACGAAACCATTATTGCATGATTACTAAGACATGAGAGCACTTTGGGGCGAGTAATTCTCACAGACAACGTACTCTAACCTGAAACACAAACCAAGACAAGGAAATTCAGGGAAGCTTTTGAGGTACCAAAACTTTTTATTATCTTTAAGCTAGAAATCAGTGTGATGTGACTAGTTTATGAAGGGATGCCAGAACTGTAGTATGGAGAAGGAAAGTATTCCACAAGGAAGTCATGGCTATTTTATCCATCATTACTGAAGATCGTAATAGATCTTTGTAATCATAGTGTTCTTCATATGCATCTACAGTGTTATGAATCCAGTGTGTAAAACTCTACGTATCAAGTGCAGAGGCGGGGAAGAGGAAGGTGGGGGTTGTGAACTGGAAGTAGGTAAAGGAAATGTTTATTTTAAACCATGAAATTCCAAATACCATGCTTCATTTTAAAGGTGATTGTTAGAGCCATCATTGGTAGCTGGCATATAAGTCATGAATAGGGGCTGAGAACTAGTATTCTGAGATAAATTTCAGAAAGCTTGAAACTACGGCAATTCAATTATGTGTAGTCTTGTGTCTAGTCCACTTGAAGAGGAACCCTTCTTCACACTAAATCTCACTGTGTCTTTCCAGATGTAAGTAATGTTATAATGGATCCAAAAACGATGGAATGTAAATCAATGCAATGCTTCTCAGGTATGTGAGTATCCTGCCACCAATCAAGCTGAACATCAACATTGGTCCAGAAAAGGCCCTGGCCCTGAGAAAGGACCATGAGACACGACGGTTTGGTCCTACACCAGGCTTCTCCCCCGTCATTGGCAACTACCAGAGTCTCTATGAAGAAGACAGGTAGACATTGCTTGTAGTTTAAGACCTTCCTGTAAGGGTTTATGTTTCAAAATGTGCTGAGTTTGTGTTTAGTGCATTGTGATCCAAACTCAATATATGTGTACACATACTGATTGATAAGCTCTGATCAAGTAATTCTTTCTTATACCTTGAAAGAACTTTAGCTATTCACTAGTACTCCAAAGTTTGTAAAGCTACCCCTCTATCCAAATGATCAAGAAGGCAGGCCATAAAGACCATATTGAGCCTTGTTAAGCAAGTACAGTGCACTCTCGTTATAACGAACACGGTTATAACAAAATTTTGGTCTCAACAAAGTAAATATTCAGGCCGCAGACTTATCCACTGTTATGTTTTTTATTGTTTATGTGTTCGGTTATAACAAAATTTCGTTATAACAAAAGAAAACTTTTGGTCCCAAGGACTTCGTTATAATAATAGTCCATTGTGTTGTCATCTCTCTGGATGCTATGAGAACACTCACCCCGACTTTTCATAGACATTTGGAGTTATGGGTTAGTCCTGTATACAGTCTAAGTATTCAATTACACTGTGTGTTGATAAGCATGGTGTATCATCATTACTTGTACCTTTTCAAGAAGATGAGGCTTCATTCTTCTTAACCAAAGTCCATACTTGATGAATTTGAAAGCCAGAAATAGATAATTCATAGAGAGACATTTTACAGTCAACGAGATGAACGATGGATGTTTGGTTTATCAGACAGCTGCACATAGATCACCTTACTAGACGCATTAAAATGGAAGTGAGTGATGTTGGATATAGTTGCTTACTTGGTGTTCATGTTCTCCCAAATTCCAGTGCTCCTTCTTGCGATGCAAATTGAATAAGAGCAGCCTCCTCACACTATGTTATGTTTCATTAAAGATGTGAAGTGAGAGTATGGATTACTGCCATTATAGGTATACAGTGTGTAAGTACAGGACTGTTTTTGTATTCTAGGGCTCTGTATGCCTGGAATAAAAAAGAAACGGGAAGTATACAAGAAGTGTTAGCACATACAGTTGCCTGTTAAAAACAGTAAAAGAAATAACATAAGTTTTTTCACCATATGATGTGATCTAATCATGCCTCTTAACTGACATTATACTTCCAACATGGCTGCTAATAGGTGGGACTACTATGTGACCATGATGCTTGGTATCATCAGTGGAGCTTCATCTGTTATCCTCGTGATGCTGCTGTGTAAATGTGCCACTCTGGTGAGGAGCCGCCAAGCTCGTTATAAACCTGGCCGTCGTGTTGACATCATCAAACGGGTCCAGGGACCATGTGAGGCCGTCCCACTTCACCTCACTGGCCATGAGCAGGTAGGATGTGACCTGCCTTTCTTTTTCTCTTTTTTATTTCCTCACATGATAACCTACCATTTTCTTTGTACTGGTATTGCCATTTACCTCTATGAAATAGGAGCCGAGGAAAGAGCAGAAACAACAATGATTTGGGAATTAGATATCGAAATGCATAAGTATTTCAGTGATGGGGATGATGGAGAATAATATTACTAAGCACCCAAGTGCCATGAGTTCACTTGTACTGAATTAATGTTGAGCAGTGAGAAGTAGGAACAATTCTTCCATATATGTTTGTGAAGTCAGGATATCATTGCCTCAAGATGAAAGAATTTAATTTCTGTAAATTGATATTTCATGATACCTTGTGTGAGGCCTTGTGTTGCACTGAATTCAGAATTCATAAATTTAACTCGTAAGATAGGTGTGTAATCATGTATGTTGGCATTCAGTTTTGTTCAATACTCACATACAAGTGCTCACGAAAATGCTGAATTGAAAGTTCCTGAATGACGGCACAGGCTGTCTCACAAATATTCAGTCTAATTCCTTATTTAAGATCCTCTTTGTGAGACTTATGAAATCTCTTGTATTTGTTACACCAGGAATTATACCTTAAATTTGTATATTTTTGTGACACACCTGGTGATGCAAATGTTTGCTGTAACGTTAATAGAAACAGAGGCTGAACCCACAAAAAGATTGAAATGACTCTGTGTACCTCAGTAGGAATGTACAGGGTTACTGAAAGCATTCTGCTCATTTATGTAATTGATATTTTGTTAACTGAATGCATGATTCTTACCAGGAGGTGGAGAGCTTTGTGGCCAATGGACGTTGGATAGTGAGTGCTTGTATCCAAGGTGACATTCGTGTGTGGCATTCTCTGGAGGGAAGGTGCGAACATGTCATCCAAAGGTCAAGGTACATTACCAAGCCATTATTCACTTTTATATAGTCACTGCAGGCCTCGAAATAGGATTTTGGAGGGGCAAGGCCATTTAGAAAACGGCACTTTTTCCAAGAGGCCAGGGCACTTAGGTCAGTCAGAGGGGCACCAAGGCCACATTGGAAAGGGCATGTTTGGTGTTTATACGTGATGTGAATGCCCGCGCCCCATAGAGCTGTATGCTATCGACCGTGCTGCTACACTCCAGCAGCGCACGCACGCAATAAGATATCTCCGCAGCAGACGACGTTAGGCAGTAGGCCATACGCAATACAATGTAGGTTCTGTAATACAGTACATTCTCAATGCGTACGCCGCGCTCGCTTTGGAGCACTTCCAGCGCCATTTTGCTTTGAGCATGCGGGCATGAATGCAGAGCAAGAGAGATGGCAATGCTCGCAGCCGTCACAACGTCCCACAGGCCTGGCATTTTTTAGCATGGTTTGCGACCGCTTGCTCCGGCCCGCTGCTGCCTAGCTAGTAACTCTATGGCCGCTGCGCTGCGGAGGCAGTCGGGACGGTAAAAGCCGGTCGGGCGTACATGTACGTAGACTTCTACACGTCGTCTCGTATCTCGGAAAGATACTTTGAGTTTGAATCAGATATATTGGGACGCGAGTGAACTGAAGGTATGACATTTGAGATCAGGAAAGTTGTTCAAGCTTATTAAAGTGTAGACTTTGAGAAAGGGCATATTATACGTCATAAATAATAACTTTCATTCTAAAAGGGCACCACAGCAACAAGAAAAAGGGCACATTTTTTTTTTGGCCGTAACTTGATCAAGGAAAAAAAGGCATTGCGGCCAATGAGAGGGGCACCGACGGCCATGGCCGTCGGTGGCCGTCGGTTAATTCGAGGCCTGTCACTGCATGGAGACACTTTAGCAGTTACTCTTCAAAAACTCTCTTTTTACTGGTCATATTGAAGTCTATTGACATGTCAAGATGTGTGTTATTATTATTATTTTTTTTTTTTGTCTGCTGCCTTTCCATTTTTTTTTTTTTTGGGGGGGGGGGGAGGGGGACTTTTGACATCTGCTTCTTATCATTAATATGTTGATTATCATTATCATTACTTTCATCATCATCACTGTCATATCCATTGTTATTGGTTTTGGATGATGTCATTGTCAAGATCACATTTTTGTTTGTGAAAGTTTAATGTGGTTCAATTAAAAGGAAAATAAGAAGTTAAGATTTGAACAAAACCTTGCAAATTAATTATGTGGCATTGCAATGCAAATAAAAGTTTCATATGCTGGTGTACCATTTACATTCTTTCTGCTGTTGGTTTTTGTGTGTGTGTTACTTTATGAAGAAGTAATGCAATAAAAAAGCTGGTCAACACAGCTCTGCTGTGAGTCTTTATGAGGGAAATGACATTTGTCATATGTACCAAGACTTTTAACATTTCTACTTGTTCTGTGTGTGTGTGTGTTTGTGGCAGACACCGTAGGCAAAGAGTGCGTAGGAGCAGCCAGGGTCCACCCATCTCTCCAACACAGCCTCTCTCAAGTCCCAGCACCATCCCAGCCAGCCCTTTCAGCCCGCTGGAGCCAGATTGTCGGGCCTCGTCACACCCACCCGGCCTCCCGAGACCAGGCAGCTCTTCAGACGTGGCGGGTCGATACCACCCTGATGGGACCATTCCTCACACTGGAAGTTTTGCTGACATGTACACGCCATCCCACATTGAGGGGCAGAGTGGGACCGAAGACCAGGGATACTTTTCAACCAGGCCCCCCTCACAGTCATCAAGCTGGAGCTCTGGAGCTGCAAGTGTTAATGATGAACTTAAACAGCCTCTATTTAATAAACAGAGGACTCAGAGTAGACTCTCAGGAGATTTCTCTCCATTGGAGAAGGAGGAGTATATGATGGGAGGAGAAGGACTGTATGCCCCCCTGGGTATGGATGGGGGTGGAGACGGGGCTAGGGATGGGGTTGGAGACAGGGCAAGGGATGGGGAGGAGGTTGCCCCAACCGTATGGTGCCTGGCTTGTCAAGAAGACGTAATTGCAGCTGGCTGCAGTGATGGAAGTGTGGAGGTAAGCATAATAAGTCATCTCTCCTCTCCTTGATGAAGCTCTCTTACTGAGTCCATCTTACTCTTTCTGTAATCTGAACATTATCTTGAAGAAAAAAAAAGAAGTGCAATAATGATGAAAGAAGCAGTAAAATATGCTGTTTGCTGTTAAAACAAAATTTTCCTTTTCAGAGTGGAAAAGAATCTCTTGAGCAAGAGACAAGATATCTATGTGGACTCAAAGGGAAGAATGCTAGAGGAACAGTTGAAGATTGAAAGCCAGTACTAGCACTGTTATTGCTGTTTCATGAGGCAAAATATGAACATATCCATAGCTGCAGAGTCAAGTATAAGGAATGTTTGTGCTGTCATTTATGCTTCCTGCCTATGTGTGTTTAAGCGTTGACTATTTGCTGTGCTATATGTTTCAATGCAGCTATGGAGTTGTGAGAATGGGCAGCCCATTGCCATGTCTCCCAGCAGCAAGGAGCAGACTCGGGCTGGAGTGACAGGGATCTGCTTTGCGAGGAACCTCCTCTTGATTGCCAGATTAGATGGCAACATTGACTTTATGCAGATTGCAGGCTTTCAGGGCCTGGGAGGTAGGTTGTTACCAGATTTTAATATCCTGTGGATTGCAGGTTATCCAGGTCCTGGAAGCTAGGTTGTCAATTATCTTGATTCAGTGTGTTAGTGCCGCAAGTTTTTATGCCTCCGCCACAAAGTGGTGCCGGAGGCATTATTTTTTTGGGTTGTCTGTCGGTCCGTCCGTCCGCATTCGTTTACGCGATAACTTTAGTAATATTGACTGGAATTTTACCAAACTTGGTCCAAGTATAAAGTATGATGGGGCAATTAATTGATTAGATTTTGGGTGATATCGGCCAAAGGTCAAAGGTCAAGGTCAAATCATTAAATTGTATCTGTTTACGTGATAACTCAAGACTGGATTCAGCAAATTTCACCAAAATTTGTCTGAGGATGATGTATGATGGGACAATTACTTGATTAGTTTTTGATTGAAATTGGACAGAGGTCAAAGGTCAAAGATCAAGGTCAAATCCTAAAATTTAGCTGTTTACGTGATAACTCAAAACTGGATGAAGCAGCTTTCACCAAACTTGGTCCAAGGATGATGTATGATGGGGCAATTAGTTGAGTAGATTTTGGTGACATTGGCAAGAGGTCAAAGGTCATAAGGTCAAGGTCAAATGCTCAAAACATTGCCATTTCCCCCATATCCATGCAATGCCCGAAGGTATTATCTTGAAACTTAGTGTAGACATGTACTACTGCATATAGATTCTCCAGAGAGAGTTTCATGTCATAAGGTCAAAGGTCAAAAGGTCAAAGGTTAGGTGAATATGTTACAATTTCACTTTTCTTGCAAATGGTTCAATGTATCTTCATGGAACTTGGTACATACACATTTACTGACTGGCAGGGATTTTCTAGGGAATGTAGGGGTCATGGGTCACTAGTCAGGGGGTCAAAGGTCAAGTTCAACTCAAAATTTTACTATTTCCCTCATATACTAATATATGCAATGATACTAAAAACTTTCATCGGCTGGGGATGATGAATAATTAATTGACTGAGCTTCGACTGATGCCTCCGCCATCATGCATGATTCTCCCAATAGGTGTATGGTACAATGTCTTCACAATGTGTTATGACAGTTTCACAAAACTGACAAAATATTGAAATGACAGGTTTGTCAGAAATATCTTGAATATCTTTCACCAATATATGGTCCAGTGATTAATAAAGAAAGGCAACGGCAGCAAGACAACTCTGCATAAGGCTTGAGAAAGTCCTCAGGAGAGGACGAAAGCTTGCCCTCTACAATTTCAAGGTTGGTTGAAGCTCAGTCGTTTAATTAGTATATGCAATGCTTACATTATTATTTTTAAAACTAAAACTTAAATACATGTATTCCCTAATGGAGATTCTCTGAGAAATTTCCAGCCAGAAGGTCAAAGGTTAAGGGTCAAAGGTCAGGTTTAAATGCAAAAATATATATTTTATACTGTAATTACACTCTTTCTTCATACCTTGAAAATTACTCATTGACAATGCATAAACTTATAAAAGGGTAGGTCAGAAGTCAAGTAAAAATTCTCAATTCCCCAAATACAGGTACCTGCACTCTTAGACAATTATAGCAAACCTAGTTCAAGGAAAGTGAACATTCAAGATATTTCTGACAAACCTGTCATTTCAATATTTTGTCAGTTTTTTGAAACTGTCATAACACATTGTGAAGACATTGTACCATACACCTATTGGGAGAATCATGCATTATGGCGGAGGCATCAGTCGCCATAGCGACATTTCTAGTTAGGAGATGTTTCATGCCGATTGGTGTCTTGTAAAGAAGAAGGAGAAGAGAGGGAGAAGGAGAAGGAGAAAACTTGTTTATTGACATATATAGAAAAAAGACATGCATTAAAGACGCTCGGTCGTCGAGAGAAAAAGCTCGCAATTGTAATTCTGAATCGTGCGCACGCCGCGCATTCCGTGCAAAATTCCCATTCACCTGTGTGTTATTGAGAGATCGAATATCACGTACGAACTAGACCGGTTCCGAATACACGACAGCGGCCGAAGTTGCTCTCTCCTAAGCCGAACGCACGTAGTGACGCCATTCTCAATCGTTCGGCTTACAGTTTTGGAGCAATTGGGATCTTTCTCTTGCTCATATCTCAGCGAACGAGTACGCGCGCGCCTATGCGTACGCTGGCCTGGCCACACTGCACCGATGGATTGCATGCCTAATTTTTTGTGAGATCGAGTTGAGTACGAGTAGCAAGCAATTATGTATGTTGACTGTATATAGACCCTACTTCATATACTTCGTAACATCACAGTAATTCGCAATCGAAATATTCCAGGTCTAGTGACTGTAGAAAAATAATGAATCAATAAGCTTAGACTACAGCCTATGCTACAGCCGGGTCTACTTACTGAAGTTGACACAGCTGGATGACCTATTAGTACGGGGTCGGCTACTCGCCGTTGATATTATAACAGCTTACAGTGCAGCTCTGCCCCCGCTCATGCAGGGACAGCAATTTCGCCCCGTCTTATACCAGCACGAACCAGAGTATTTGCAGTTTGTGGGATCTACTGCTTCAATGTCAGCAGTAGACAAATCTGCGAATGATATGTCCTCTAGATCCATCTGAGGCCGTAGCCGTAGGCCCTAAGGCGTGATATTCTTCTTTATTGCAAAAAATGAAAAGGCACACAATTACAAATTGTCAAATTATTACGAGGATCGAGTCGCTACGCAGACGGTTACTACTGTGCATATCGGCGCTGATCTAGCGACTTACGGCACTAGCTCGCAAAATGTATACGAATCAATGAGCAGCACACGCAAAACCGAACAATCACATCTGAGCTTGTGCCGGAGACTTGTCTCCTCGGCCTCTGTGAAGAAACATTTCGCTAATCCTCAAAATATTTTCGACAAGACATAGTTTCGTACTCGCGCAAACTGTGTTGCAGCATCAGCAAAACGAGATTTATCCCCATTGAAATCGACGACCGGGGCGTCTTTAAGTTGTGTCGTTATTTGTGTTTTACCACTATGAAATAACATGGACAAATATGTAGCCATTGTATATTGTGTGTTGGAATAAGTACAGCAGCACCGTAAGCAATCCACTATGAACATCCCTTCCAACGTACTTCAAGTCTTGTCAAAGCACTTCACATCTGTGGACTTACACCAAGACATCCCAGTCACATTGCTACACTCATTTAGACAGGATAACTTGCAAAACAACCATTATTAAGTAGCAGCAAAATATAACAGTTGCTAATCATATTTTTAAAGAGAGAAAGTGAAGGAAATAGGTCTTATTATATCAAAAATTAGTTGAATCAAGTGACTGGAAATAAACTCACTGTTCGCGACGTTTCGCCAATTATCAATTGGCTTCTTCGGGCGAATTGATAATTGGCGAAACGTCGCAAACAGTGAGTTTATTTCCAGTTACTTGATTCAACTAATTTTTGATCTTGTACTTCAACTGGATGAATGAGAAGAATTTACATCAGTCTAGGTCTTATTATGTTATTAACTCAGTCCTGTAATGGTGATTTTGATATGCATGGAATGTTATGATTCAGTTACAGTCAGTTATGACAGCTACTACCAGTACCCCCCAGTGGTCCACCTCAACATCCTCAAGACAGTACAGGCCCACCAGCAACCTATCAACACCATCCAAGCGAACAATGCACAACTCATCACAGCCAGCCAAGACTATACATTAAAAGTAAGATCATGTGTCTGCTAAGACTTTGGCATTGAACAGGAGGTCAGTGTTGCCATTACTGAATGACTCATCATTCCAGCTTAGAGTCGATTTTGATGAAACTTGCAGGAAAGGTTGAGAATGACACAAGTAACAGATGATTAAATTTTGATAGTGGTCCGTCAATTTTTATGGATTTTATGAAGGATTTTCTATTTTTTGACAGGTAGGGTCAGTGAACAATTTGACCCCCCCCCCCCTTCAGATCTCGGCCGCCGATCGCTGCAAAATTTTGCTTAAAGATAGAACTGGATGTGAACTACAAGATTACATGGTCATACAATATAAAGATATTGGCTTTCTCTTTTTAGTGAATTAATTATGCAAATTTATGCATGAAATCATATTTTCACCTATAACTCCATTAAAAAGACTGAAGGATTGCTAAATTTTTGTGTCAGAGTTCCTCAAGACACGTCCAACAATTTTCATGCCAAAAAATAGCACAATCTAAATTAGTTTCTTTTGTTTTTTTATTTTTTTGTTAATTTCTTATGTATTTTACTGTTTTTTTGACCTTTTTAGCTCACCTGAGTCAAAGGCTATTGCGATCGCCCTTTGTTCGGCGTGCGTCATGCGTCGTGCGTAAACTTTTTACATTTTCATCTTCTCCTTGAAAACCCCAAGACCGATATTCATCAAACTTAGCAGGTAGCATCCCTAGGGGGTTAGGAACTCAATTTGTTAAAATGGGCACCATGCCCCACCCAGGGGGCCCCCAGGGGGGCCCAAACCCCCCAAAATTAAGGAATCTGTAAAAATCTTCTTCTCTAGAACCAGAAGTGATAGAGCTAAGTTAATACTATGAGTTAGTACATTGATGACTGTAGTTTCAAGTTTGTTCATGGCAAAATCAGGGGTGCCCCCCTTGGGACCCAGGGGAGGGGGGGGGGGGGGGGTGGGGAAGGGTTCTAATGGGGCCTAAATTGTACATTTTCATCTTCTTCTTGAGAACCTCATGACCCATTTTCACCAAACTTGGCAGGTAGCATCCCTAGGGGGTTAGGAACTCAATTTGTCAAAATGGGCACCATGCCCCACCCAGGGGGCCCCCAGGGGGCCCAAACACCCCAAAATTAAGGAATCTGTAAAAATCTTCTTCTCCAGAACCAGAAGTGATAGAGCTAAGTTAATACTATGAGTTTGTACATTGATGACTGTAGTTTCAAGTTTGTTCATGGCAGAATCAGGGGTGCCTCCCTTGGGAACCAGGGGAGGGGGGTGAGGAGGGGTCCTAATGGGGCCTAAATTGTACATTTTTATCTTCTTCTTGAGAACCCCATGACCCATTTTCACCGAACTTGGCAGGTAGCATCCCTAGGGGGCTAGGATCTCAATTTCTTAAAATGGGCACCATACCCCACCCAGAGGGCCCCCAGGGGGGCCCCAAACCCCCAAAATGAAGGAATCTTTAAAAATCTTCTCTAGAATCAGAAGTTATAGAGGTAAGATAATACTATGAGTGAGTACATTAATGACTGTATTTTCAAGTTTGTTCATAGGAGATCAAGGAGTGCCCCTCTTGGGAGCAGGGGGGGGGGGGGGGGTTGGTTGAGAAGGTCCAAATGGGGACCTGAATTGTACATTTTCATCTTCTTCCTGAAAACCTCATGATGTATTTTCGTCAAACTTGGCAGGTAGCATCCCTAGGGGGTCAGGATCTCAATTTATAAATATGGGCACCATGCCCCACCCAGAGGGCCCCAGGGGGGCCCCAATCCCCCCAAATTAGGGAATCTTTAAAAATTTGGGCCCTTATTGTACAGTTTCATCTTCTACTTGAGAAGGCCTGGTCAAATTTTGGTAGAGCTGTGAATAATTTAGATTAGTGACTGCGTGAAAGATGAACTTGCGATACTCAGGTGAGTGCTAGACCAGCGGGTCTCTTGTTTTCTATTGTTTTTTGCCAAAATTTGTTGCAGGCACTTTTTCAAGCCTATCTACATTAGAATTGATTAATTTCAATGGTTAAAAGTTGAAATAATATAATTTATATCAATTTAACAAAAAACACACAATTTGCATTGGATTTGCACACAATTTCATGAATTTGAGCTGTTTTCGGGTTGACATGCATATATGCAAAACATTACATAACTTCAGAACGGTGTACCCGGACGTCGCAAATTTGGTCTCAAATTATGCGGGAGATTTCAGTGAAAAAAGTCATTAAACGACGCGGCAAAATCTTTGCGTGTCGCGGAATCATAGCGCGAAATGTTGAGGGGTAGTCAGAATAGGGTTAACCAACTTTGCCATTGTAAAACATCATACATTATGTATGTAAATGCATGTTCAATTCATGGATCATGGTGTGTGAGACTCGTATTCTTGGACTATCAGACAAAGAATGGGGGCTTCTGGTAGCAGTGATTTCAGTGACAGTCTTGTGCCGCTGATGCAGAAGAGAGGCATATATTTTTTTTTCTTTCCTTTTTGTATGCCTCCACTGCGAAGTGTCACCGAGGGATTATTTTCGTCTTTTTTTTTTCTTAACTGATTGATGCTGCACAAGAAGACTGCAAAAGAGCTGTAACAAGAGAACTGTATCCACTGAGCGTAACCTTCACAGCACACAGAATTCTCAAAATGCCTGCCAACCTTTCAATCGATACTAAGATGTTAATCTTCCAAACAGACTGTTAACTCCATCATGAGATACTGGGGAATTATGAGAACAATGAATGTAATAACATCTGCCAAGATCAATAAGAATACATTCTGACTGTATACTGTTTGTGGGTGTACTCTCATTGTGGCACTCCATTGGCATTGAGTAAAGATTAATGCAGCTTTAACAGTAAATGAAGCAACCTTCAGAGACATTCCTTCAAATGTGATGTGTTTAATACACATACATGTAGCTTATGTCACATAGCTGATGTTTAACACACCTCTGACTTCTGTATGTTTCTTTTGTTTTTTGTTGTTTGTTTTAGGTATTTACATTAGATGACCTTAGTTGCAGATTCACCTTGAGGGGGCATGCTGGCAGTGTAACAGCACTCCATGTAGACAAGGTAAAAAACTATTCATTGGAAGTGTAGGGTGTACATTGTAAGAAATGCGCTACCATAGAGCACAGAAGAGGGAGAGAGAAGGCTTTGCCGAGTTTCATTTGTACAACATGTTTCAAGAAGGGAAATATGCATGGGTATTGGGACCGCCAAAATTGAACTTCGTAAAATGGAACATTGTAACAATGAGAGGTGATGATTCTTCACATTGTGACACAGTATATGAGATTTTTTCTGTCAAACCAAACCACTTATATGCTGTTTGACAATTTTCAACATCAGTTTCTTTATGGTGTACTTCAGGGCTTTTTTTTTTTTTTTTGTCCAAGACTCGTATGTCCTCATTGCTAGCAGCTATAAAAACAATATCTTGCTACAGCCAATTAGTAGTAAGCATTGTTTCTGTTACCATGTAAATTGTTATTTTGCATGACAATTTGAATGATGTGTAGGCATTATCAGCACACTTTTAACAATACACACTTACCTCAAACAAAACTCAAATGTATTAACCCATTGAGGACTAGTCCCGAGTATACTTAGGCAGGTGTCTATGGGAAATGCATGTTGTAGCAAAATCAGTCCATCCTCAGTGGGTTAAAAAAAAGAAAAAGAAAGGAGTTTTCAAAGAGTGAGTGAATGTTTCTTGCCACCTTTCAGGATCCCTACAGCATGATAGCTAGTGGCTCCAGCGATGGTTTAGTGCGGCTGTGGGACACTATGAGAGGAGACATGGTGAAGGCTCTGAAGGGTGCAGGTGGGACGGTGTTAGGGATCACTTGTACCTCTCAGCATGTCTTGTGTGTCAGTATGGACAGTAAGCTGTGTGTCTGGACCAGACTGCAGGGATGGATGCTACATGTCATTCAGCTGGTAAGCCTTCCGAAATATGTATTCATTCAAAGTCATTCATTCATTCAAGCATATGGCACAATGTGCCTGGTTGATACCGTTTGCTGAGTAGTCACAAATGATGCCCTTTATTACACTGAGAGAAAACTCTCCTTCAGTCCAGTGGCCATATCCCTGTGGATATTTTGCTCAGAGTTTAGTGGCATTGATCTTTTGCTACTGATTCATTACTTGAATGTTACCTACCCTTCAGTAGGAGGGTTTCAGTTTGAATCAAATCAAAGATAACTCTTGCCCTCGTACTACTGTACACATTAAAAGAGAATGAAATCCGAATATACACTATATGTGATTTGAGGGAATGCAGCAACATTTTAATAGTAGAACACATTAGCGAAGTATGAGGGAAATTGGACAATCTGTTCAAAGGTTATGCAACTTATAAAGCTTTGGTGCACCAATCACTAGATGGCGCATGTATGGAAAATGATATAAAGAAATTATAAAGAACATTCATTGTCTGCATGGACCAATCAAAATGAAGTATATATTGAAATGTCTCTTTTTGTGCCATGTTTGTGTAGGACCAGGGATGTAGCACTAGTGTGGCCACTCTGAATGACAAACTGATGATTACTGGTGCTCAGGTGAGTTTTGGTGGATTCTCTTTGATAGACTGGTTAAAGCCTGTCTGATTTCTGTGCAGTTTACAGCTTGAGTTGAATCTAGTCATATTCATTATCAGTATCAAATCACTTGTTCTGTGTCTTACCAAGCCACAGACTTGCAACTGAATTGATGGCATATTTGAGAGATGGCTCTCTCATGTAATCACGGTTTTGTCTGCAGTCATGTGTGAATATATATCAGAATGAATAGGAATAGTTAGGTCCATACAGCTCTTTACAAAGGAATGCTGACTGATAACAAAGGAAGGGGTAGTTATGAGGGCAAACATACTTTCTGGCTGCTTTTGAATTTACTATTGGTAAAATCACGTAAAGAGACTAAGTTTTTTAAATGCAGACTTTTCGCTTGTATTGAAGTGCAAGTTGATTTTGTTGTTGTTTATGTTGCATTTTTAGCCATGGTTTACCAATACAATTCTTTTTTCCTATTTGTAAATGGATAGAAGTGATTTATAGTTGGCACAATAGTCATCATGTTATTCTTAATCATCACTCATTGACAACATACATGAAAATGTCCATGTATGCCTTGTTTAGTGACCTTGCTTGTCAACAGTGCAAAAGGATACAAATTGGCTCCAGTGCAGTGCAGTAGAATAAGTTTCTTTAAGTACCAAGGATACTGAGAGATCTATTTCACTCCCTTACCTGGCTGCAATATTAGTCTACCTTGCCTTCATATCTTGCCTGTACCCAATAAACTGAGAATAATGGACCAATTGTGATTTTCGTGATTCTAGGGTTACCTGATTGTGTGGGACATCATGAGTGGAGAACCAATCAGAGAGTTAAACCTTGGAGACAAGCATGTATCGGTGAAAAGCATTCTTTCTGTGGAGAGCTCACCAACCATTGTATGTGACTTTGGAAGTGAACTAAGACTGATCCAGTTCCCACCTAGTCTGGAGAAAAATGAATGAGGAAATCTTGAGGAAACCTCCTGGAAGATGACTTGAGAAAGGAAAGAGCTCTAGAGGAACAAGGTATATCATAGCAGATTTCTGGCAGGAGTTAACGGGGAGACAACATAAAGCCAAAATATGCAAAGATGCTGAATGTGTATTTCAAAATGAAAATATATGTACCCAGGTAAATTATTATCATCTTGAAATGGGTCCAAATGCAGTATCTGATTTTTCTGATTTACCAACCTTGCTGTTTTTTCTCATTATGTCTTTGAGTGTGTGTGTGCGCATGTGTTTATGTCTTGTTGTTTGTTACCATAGTCTGGTATGGGACCTGTTTCTTACAGATGTTTGCAATAAAGTAAATTGCAATGATTGCAAAATGGACATGAGAATAACCTCTTATGAAATAGGACAATGGTGTGTGGAAGTTCTTAATTAGTGGGTATTCTTTTTGCCAGTCATTTCCAAACACTCGTGGAGACTAAATGCTGTTTACGAAATGTCTGACAACCAAGGACAAAATGCTTCATGGCTTTTCTAAATACTGTAATCGTATTAATTGGCTCTGCGCATATGAACTTTTAGGTGTTTTTTTTTTTAACCTTTTTTTTTTTTTGGTGGAGAAGATCTTAACAATATTACCCGTATTGAAAGAGACTATTCATTGTCAGTATTTCAACGCAAATTGTTCATCATTTGATCTCTTTCAATTAAGGAGAAGAGCAATGTTTTGTGAAAGTTATGGCGGTAAGCACACCCTAAGAAAATTTTGATTTTGGTATACACACTCCAGTTGAACATTCAGCAGTCAATTGGAGTGGTTTGCTTTGTGCTGTACTAGCATTGTGTAGTGCATATCAAGACAGTGTCATGATGTGTTTCCTTAGTGAAGTTATGAAGTTGGCATGAACAGTACTTCAGGTCATGTCAGGTCAGGAGATACCTACCATATGCCATGTTCTAGAATGCTTCAGACATGTCATGTCCTAGTGTGTGCTTCAGACATGTCCCTTTGCTGATCTCTCTCTTCATGTACTTCAAATTCAGGTGACAAAGTTGATTGCCTGGTAGATTTATTCTTAGTGTCCAAATAATTCATTTTTAGTGTCCAGAGACTGGTGTCTAAGATGTGGAGTAAAGGACATAAACCTTGCCTGGCACCATAGATCTGAGATATTCTAACCCTTTAAAAATGTTCACACAATACATGGTGATTCTTTTTTATTAAATCTTTTGTAGGTACTGAGCTAACTAAATGATTTTTTTTTTCAGCGAAAATGATTTCCCTCCTGAATGTAATACTTGCTATTGAAATAATCATTGTGCAGCATCATTATTTTTCCCCAGTATCTGTTGGGATTAAATACTGTGACATCATAATTCAATTGTTGGCTCTGCATCTGATGGCATGCATTTTGATATTAAATTATTTTGCTTTGTGGACCCCTGTGTTTGCTCTTTCAACAGGATTACCACAATTCTGTGTTTTCACACTTTCAGTGTTCACAAGCAGACTTGTGTATTCACTTCTGTGCAATACTTTTGTTACACTGTTTTTCTATCATTTTTCTATTCATGTAAATGTGAAACTACAATGTATGCATTTCCTGTATATTTTGCTCCCATAACATGAAGGGAATTTATACTGACATTTGTACACTCGGAGGTTATTGTTTGTTTTATATGAGTTTTATACTTAAATGGTGTGGGTTATCATCAGGCTTTTACACAGTGGCATATTTCTTTCCCTGTGGTCAAAGCTTTTCAGTGTCTTTCCTGGCATGTGTAGCACAATTTGCCAAAAGTACATGTAGTTGGGCAAAAATCATGCAGGCTTCTGTGTATGGGTTTCTCTGTCTAGTTGAATCTGCTTTGGTTTACACATCTGTGAATTCTCCCATTATGAATTACATGAATGAATGAGTAATGGTGTATCAACTTGGACAACTGAAATGGTGTCACATTGATATTGTGGTAGGGCTTAACAGGATATTGTATTGCATTTTTACTCACCATTCACAGCATTGAATGTGGATTTGCATTTGATATCTTCATGTACACAGCATGTGAACTGTTCAACTAAAGTTATATGCATGTACCAAAAGTAGAGCATAGTTTTCTCAAATCCAGTGCACTAGTGAGGCTAGTCAATCCCTCGATACTAGTCTATTGATGGACTCTTGTGGTAAAGAGTATACCGATTGAAGTCATAACAAAGTAAAAAGTTGATTGTCTTTGTCCCACTTCTCTTTTGGTTGCGAGCTCAGTTGCTAGTTGAAATTGGTTACAAAATTTTAGTTGCCAATATTTCCTGTGCATTAGGGCAAAGGGAAATGTACAACAAATCTGATTGGATACGAGACACTATTTGCTTACCTTCTGCTGTGTTACATCCAGCAAACGTAACATCCAGAAAAATGAAGTTCACTGTCTATTCAATCCTGCAATTGTGTAAACCTACCGAGACTACTGTACCCTTGCTGCTCAGCAGCTGTACTGATGTGTTTCCATGCATACATACATGTATAGAAACACAATGTACTGTGAGCTCACCTAGACATGTGCGGAAAATGCCATGAGTGTACCTTCTCTGGTCTGTAATTCTTTGCAAGTGACAAAGCAATGTATTATCAGTGCTGTAGACTGATCTAGTGATGTCTCGTGGGTTGGCATTTGAATGGCTAAAGATGCAATTTTCCCACATACACCAGGGAGATGGGAGGGACCACCTCCATGCATACACAGGTCAGGATGTACAAAACACCTTTTCTCGTTTTTTGTGCCTCCGCCATGAAGTGTCGCTGGAGGCATTATGTTTTCGGGTTGTCCGTCCGTCTGTCCTTCCGTCCATAATCAATTTTGTAGACAGCGTATCTAAAAAACCGTTAGAGCTATCCTAATGAAACTTGGCATGTATATGTATGAGGTGGCAAAGTTGTGCCTATCAACATGCTCAAGGCCAAAGGTCAAAAGGTCAAGGTCAAATGCTAAAAGTTTCACTATTTCCCCTGTAATCTCTGCAATGGCTGGAGGTATTTTCTTGAAACTTGGTGTATATATTAACTATCAAATAAAGATTCCCCAGAGAGAGTTTTGGGTCATGAGGTGTAAGGTCAAGGGTCAAGTGAAAATGTTAAAATTTCACCTTTTTCTCCATATCTCACAATTATTTCAAGGTATCTTCATGGAACTTTTTATATTTTGCATGTACTGACTGACAGTGATCATGTAGAGAATTTATGGGTCATGGGTCAAAGGTCAGGGGGTCAAAGGTTGAGGTCAACTCATTAAATTGTCATTATTTCCCTCTTAACTATGCACTGCTTGCAGGATTTTTTCTTGAAACTTAGTGTATGTATGTACTACCCAATACAGATTCTCTTGGAAGTTTCTTGTCAAAAGGTCAAAGGCGAAAAAGGTCAAAGGTCAAGTGAAAGTGCTAAATTTTCACTTCTTCTTTGAACTTATAAAAGGGTCAAAAGTTGGGTACAAATCCCCAAATACCTGCACTCTTATTAGACAGTATAGCCATTCATCCAAATAAACCTAGTTCAAGGAAAGTGAACATTAAATGCATTTGTGGCAAACCTGTCATTTTTAATATTTTGCCAGTTATGTGAAACTGTCATCACAAATTGTCAAGACATTGTGCTATAGACCTATTCAGAGAACCATGCATTATGGCGGACATACCAGTTGCCATACCGACATTTCTAGTTTTCTCCTTTTTTTTCTTTTTTGATCAGTGCATTGATGTATTGGGAAAAGTTGATTACTGTATTAATATTGATGAAAGACATTAAATCCACCAGACATTAAGAAAACCACTAATGGTGCTTGAAACTGTAATATCTTGTGTGGGCATTTTGATGTTTGTGTTTCTGTGTATCATGCACATTTATAGGATCCATGTCAAAATAATGTAGAGTACATTCCATATCCAATGCAGGCCAATGTGCAATGAGTCTCTCAGTCTTTGTTCACACAACAGTCAACCAGTGTCTCAGAAAAGCTAATCACAAGAATCTGCACATGTGGTTAGTATGAAGCTCTGAATGTATCATGCAGTATTCTCCACTCCTGTCATACGATATATCACCCACTGTTAAGAGGCCTGCATCTCTCATGTGACAAAGCAAAAGATATGCCAGCAGTTCCTATAAGTGTTCTATGCAGATGTGCTGCCACAGAATTTTAGTTCATCAGTTATACATGTATTTTTGCCAAATATCATGCAACTTGAGTTATTATTGATTTATTACGTGCATTATTGAAATGAGGTTTTATTGATTAGTGATTCTACTACAAGTTTGTACATGGAAAAAGTGATCATCAAATGACAGTGTAAATAAAGGAGCATTGTGTTTTTCTACCACCAACCCTGTTTTTCTGTCTGCATACATGTGGTCATTTTAGATGTTGTGAAAGCTACCCTGAAGATTTGTCGAGAGACATGTGACTGTTTAGTTATACCCCCACCCACACATAGTGTGTAGGGGGGTATATAGGAATCACTCTGAGGTCGGGTGGCCGGTCGGTCGGTCTGTTGCAAAATCTTGTGGATCGAACTCCTCTCTCAGTTTTTGAGCAATTGACCCCAAATTTGGCATGTGTGACCGCTATCAAAGGTAGATGTGCAAGACACCTTTTTCGTTAGTATTGCGTAATGCGTTGCCATGGCAACGGCATTTTTTAATAAAAACTTGTGGATCGAACTACTCTCTCATTTTTTGAGCAATTAACCCCAAATTTAGCATGTATGACCGCTATTCAAAGGAAGATGTGCAAGACACCTTTTTTGTTAGTATTGCATAATTAGTTGCCATGGCAATGGCAAATTTTTAAAAAATCTTACAAAATGTTGTGGATCAAACTCCTCTCTCATTTTTTGAGCAATTGACCCCAAGTTTGGCATGTGTGACCGCTATCAAAGGTAGATGTGCAAGACACCTTTTTCGTTAGTATCGCATAATGCATTGCCATGCAACGGAAAATTTTCGTAAAAACTTGTGGATCACAGTACTTTCTCATTTTTTGAGCAATTAACTTCAAATTTGGTATGTGCCACTGCATTAGACTTGAAATTTGGCACACATGACCACTATAGTATATAGATGTGCAAACTTAATATTTCGTCAGTGGTGAACAATGCGTTGCCATGGTAACAGCCTTTTTATTTACCAAAAAGCATACAAAAATGTTGTGGATTCAGCTAACTCCCTTAGTCTTTGAGCATTTAACTTGAAATTCGGCACACATGACCACTGTGGTACGTAGATGTGCATACGTAATCTTTAGTCAATGGTGATCAATGTGTTGCCATGGTAACGGCATATTTTGAATGAAAATCATACAAAAATATTGTGGATTCAGTCAACTCCCTCAGTCTGAGCATTTGGCTTGAAATTGGCACATGTGACCACTACAGCGTATGGATGTGCAAACTTGATCTTTCGTCAGTGGTGAACAATGTGTTGCCATGGTAACAGCATATTTTCACTAAAATGCATACAAAAATATTGTGGATTCAGGTAACTACATCAGTCTTTGAGCATTTAGCTTGAAATTTGGCACATGTGACCACTTCAGTACGTAGATGTGCATACGTAATCTTTCGTCATTGTTGATCAATGTGTTGCCATGGTAACAGCATATTTTGAATGAAAATCATGCAAAAATATTGTGGATTCAGTTAACTCCCTCAGTCTTTGAGCATTTGGCTTGAAATTTGGCACATATGACCACTATAGCATATAGATGTGCAAACTTAATCTGTCATTAGTGTTGAACAATGCATTGCCATGGTAACAGTGTATTTTTTTACCAGAAGCATATAAAGATATTGTGGATTCAGCTAGCTCCCTCAGTTTTTGAGCATTCAGCTTGAAATTTGGCACACTTGACCACTATGGTACCTAGATGTGCAAACTTAACCTTTGGTTATTGTTGATCAATGCATTTCCATGGTAACAGCATATTTTGAAGGAAAATCAATTCATACACAAATATTGTGGATTCAGGTAACTCCCTCAGTCTTTGAGCATTTGGCTTGAAATTTGGTACATGTAACCAGTATAGTACAGAGATATGCAAACTTCATATTTCATCATTGTTGAACAATGTGTTGCCATGGCAACAGTGCATTTTGAATGAAAAGCATACAAACATTTCGATTCTCCTAACTCTCTATGTTTTAGAGCATTTTGGCTTCAAATTTGGCACATGTTACCTCTACATTATGTAGATGTGCAAAAAAAATCTTTTGTTAGTATTGGAAATGTGTTGCCATGGTAACAGTATATTTTGCCTAAAAATGCTACACTAATATTGTGAATTCAACTAAGCCCCTCAGCCTTTTAGCATTAGGCTTGAAATTTGGCACATGTGACGGCTATGATATATATGTAGGCCTATACATGTAGTTGTGCAAACTTCATTTTTTCCTAATGTCCAACATTGTGTTGCCATGGTAACACAATTTTTAATGAAAATCATAGAAATCATCAGTTTATTTATCTTGCTCACTCAGTTTTGAGCACTTGAGTTGAGATGTGGGACATGTGACTAACAATGAGCAATTGATACATTTATTCACTGTTGAACCGTGCATTGCCATGGTAATTTTTTTCCCATTAAAAAGTAAAAAAAAAAAAAATCCTGGTTGAGCTAATTCCCTCAGTTGTGGGTGGGGTATATTAATCACAATGAGTGATAGTTCTAGTTTGTACAGCATTCACACACAACAGGTAATACCAGTACACTTCCCTTTACTGCACTATTCAGTCTGGAAAGATTATCTTTTCAGACATGGTTCAGTACATGGTTTAATACCACACGGGAATGATAACTGAATTCTGCAATACATGAAGGACAAGTGTTTGGCCAGATAATGGTTTATTTTCAATGCTCTCTTCCTACCTACAGTTGTAAGTAGACCTATGAAGACGAGACACCAATATTAATGTTCACCATAGGTGAATATGATATTAATCCAATCTACAGAGACTCTACAGAGTTTAAAGCTTTCCTCATACATGTTACCTCTGAAGCTTAAAGTTTTTGAACTCACTGTAAACATTGCTTCAGCATACACGTATGTGATGCTTTCACACTTTGACACTTCAACCACGGGACAGTAAATTATCAATCAAAAATTTTTCGTAGCTGATTTAACTTGTGAAACGCCACAAGACAATATACATGTACAATTTACATATGTACTTGTACTAACAAGAGAATATTTACACAGAGGAAATTCCCTAACATTAAAGAATGCACATGAATATTTGCTTTGTCATGTACACTATTTCTAAGATATCCTAAATCAATTTTGCAAAGACAGTATCCTGCAATGCCATTCATGGTTTCTCTCTGTAGTTTTTTTTTTTCTTTCTTCTTCTTTTCCAAAGCATCTTACCCAATGTACTCTCCTGCCAAGCAGTAAGCAGTGGTAAGATTTGTAAATTTCTTTTTTTTTTCTTTAATGATTTTACAAAAGATTAAATTCCATGTATTTGGGACAATGCTTTCATCAGATCTGATCCAGGTGGGACTACATGCAATGTATGATGTGTATATACAGTACAGTGTACTTGTATACCGGTATACAGTATACTGTACATGGACCCAATGAAAAACTAATAAGGGGGAAAAGAATACCAGTAAAAAAAAAAAGAAGCTTGATATTAGATTTAATGGATGCACAAGATAAAAAAAAAATGGACAAACCAATTGCATTAATCATGTTGAAAAAGTAAGTGCTGTTCGCAAAGGTTTCCTTATGAGCTTTGAATGCGAAATATTTGGTTGGTACAATAGCTGATGATACACTATATTGCAAGAAATACTGTATTCGTAGGCTGTTATTTTCACGTACAGATATTTTCATGAATGGGGAGGACACGGAGATTTCACAAGACATTGTTTTTGTGAATTGACACAGAGGCCATCATTTTAGCGCACTGTTACCTTTATAGCGCATGATGACATTTTCGTGTGTTGTTAAATTCGCGGCACAACTGTAATTCGCGAAAATTAAACCCTCACGAGAATAACTGCTTATACAGTAAAAGTTTACCTCTTTGCAGTAGCAAACAGTATCTTAAAAAATGGTGACTCTGAAGGTAAGGCTTTTACACATGCCATTGCCCTTGCTACAACATACTGGTATCAAAGGTCTTTTTACATGTATCATGGGAGTAAAACTTAAGTTCTATGAACAAAATATGAAAGAATTCTTTTAGGGGCCAAGAACTTTTTTTGGTACTCTTGGTAATGTAAACTGATTCATAATGTAATGTATATGTTACAGAGTATAGCCATGCAGTTTATATGGCATAGTGCATGAAGTTTATGTTGACTTTGATACATGGCTCTGAAGATGGTAGAAATTAGTGGTAAAAAGAACAGGAAAATATGTAGGCACTTGGAAAGGAGAAAAGGCCTTGAATGAGTTCCACAAAACTCAAGTCTAACAATTTCTATCCAACTAAAGTAAACCAAGAAATTCTTATCAGTCAGGAATAAGATAAAATTCTCCATCATAATGTCTGCACACAGTGAATCATGATCTACACATAAATGTACATGTACTATATTTCAGAACTCCTAAACTTATATTGCGACACCTTTTTCACATTTTTCCCTCTGGGAAAAACTTCAGTTTGTTTAAACTTCTCATTTTACTATTCCAAAATTCATGTATTTAGAAAAGATTGCATTAATTACATTTCCATGCATATTTACTCTTGATTTAAATCATATTATCAAATACACACACTTAAATGGTGGAGAGTACAGAAAGACAGTAAAAGAGAAAATTAAATGCCTAAGTTGCACATGAGCATGGTAGATTAAGAACATACATTTTGTTTAAAATCTACAATGTTTCCATTAGTGCAAACTTGGCATATTTAGATAACCTTATCACTAAAATACTGATGTTAAAGTCAAAGTGTCATACTAGACTGTCATGTGAGTCACTGTGTTAAAGACCTGTATTAAACTGAAATAACATATAAGGATATACATTATCATCCTTCTCTCTCTGCATAGTACATGTATGTATTCAACATAGATTAGGTTGACTACATGTCAACACTATAACAATTCCCTTTTATTTTTGACAATACACCATTTCTTTGCATGAAATCCTTCACAGATTCTACTACAGCTTTCGCTATCATCAAAATAGAAACAAAGTCTGCTCAGGTAATTAATGATGACAACAACAACTTAGCAAAAAAGTTTTCATTTTGTCATGCATTTTTGACAAACAAAGCATAAAATCAAAATCCATCTTTACAAACTTATCTTAGCCATCTTAAGCAACAACACACATTTTCTGGCTCTCATCATCAATGAACATAATACATGAATCAAATTACACTGAATGGCACACAGATGTTATTATCTACCATAAATATAGTTTCTCTCTATTCACAACACCACTCACAAACTATACAGCAATTTTTCATTGCTTGGATTCTATACACAAGTTTACATCACTTATCAGAAGACGAACATGTTGGGGGAAAGCTTCCCTCATTTCAATCATCAGCATTGAAAACAGTGAATAAAATACGAACAATTTCTGAGACAAAGGAAACAGAATATTGCAGTCCACACTGTGTATAATACACTGCAGAATGGAAATGGACTATCCAGGTCTTAATTAACAGCTCTGTTATGTACTATGAAAAAAAAAATGAAACTATTTATGGGAGAGGTTGATTTAACATGTGGGAAACCCCATTATAACTACGTTGGAAGGCCCATCTATCTTTTTTTCTTCTTTCGTCAATATCTGAGTGGAAAGAGATCCACTGTTTTGTATCAATTAGTCACTTATACAACAGGACATAAGTACCATGGTAGCCAAAATGCAGGGAAGATAATTGTGAAAAAGATTGTTATTATCCAACTCCAAATCTTGCAAGGAACAACAGAACTTGCTCAGAGACAACTTTGAGAAAACCAGAAGACATGCCACTACTGTGCAGCTGTAGACGAGTGCAAACCAAAGACATGCAAGCTCAGGTAGTGCCACAATGGAATCTAGCGCACGGCGACATACCGTGTATACATCATTGTTTAATGGCAATCTCCGCGCTCAGCAAAGGAAAGTATCCATTGTGACATAAAATCTGAAATGTTTCACCTGCAGTCTTGGTGTTGCACACTGAATGAACACACGCAAACACTGTGCATGGATTATACATGTATACTATATCGGTCTGTGCTACAATCCATGTACAGGATTTCATCTCATTAAATAAGTTTGTGCATGCACAATGACTCAGAGGAGGTCCAATTCAGTGAAAGAGCTAATGCTGATTACTTGTGAGGGATGGTAGAAATTTCTTTTCATTTATGGGTAGAATGTGAATAATACTTGAATACATGTACTTGTTATCAAGTGCACATTATCATGAAACAGAACAGAAACAAGATAAAGTTATTACAAAACTGGCTCTTGATATAAATGAGTTGAAGCTAGGAAGTGTCACGATGCACTCCAAGCTTAAGGAAATAGAGTCATAATTTTGTAACACTTCATTTGGACACTTCTCTCGACTGTGGTCCACACACAAGCAATGCATGTTGACAATATGAGAATATGTATTATAACATACGTATGTGTGAAACTTTACATGCAGAGCATAGCAGACAAGGACCATGAAACACTACAACATATGTACACTAGCCCATCAGTTACAGAATGTTTGAACAAAATCACCACATGGGCCTCTCAAAATAGGCCACTGGACATGATATTGCTCAAATTCAGCATTTCAAACATGAAATACTATACCCAACAACCCTTCCCAATATATACCAAGGACATTGTGTTTGTATACAGACAGAAGTGACAGAAGTCAATCTCTTCATACATGTACACATCAAGAATACTACATTTTTGGTCTTTGTGTGTACAAAACATGAAGATAACTTCAGTGCTTGTGTGTTCACAACTGCTTAACCAGGAGGCTATTTTGAAGTGGCCATGTGGAGATATCTTATAATGATTTATTGACAATTCATGATACAGTAATGAATACATTTTCTCCCAACTTTCTCCCAAAAAAATGATTTCAAGCCATAATATTGCAGACTTGAGTGAAATAAATTTATACCATGGGTGTAAAGTTCTTTGAATTTCAGTCTATGCTCAAAGAAATGATAAAAAAAAATAATACAGTGCACGTTTATATTTTCCTCATATCACTTGACTGGCATAAGCCTGAGCAAATGATTAAGTGAAAGTTTCCCCGTCATCCTTTACCACAAGAACAATCAAAACAACAGTAACATATACATAATAAATAACTAATAACCTCAACATAGACTGGTAAACAAACCCATCTCAGTCCTCTCAGTATGTTAGCATTTGCTGCTGGCCGTTCACAAGCTTCGATGTAATCTTTCCATTCTCCTCCACAATCTCCGTCTCCTGCCCATTCTCAAGGATTCTGGAAAGTCACAAAAAGATATTAGGTCACTACTATACCTTCACATATAACAGATTTATACAGATTAATATATTGAATGAAAGATGGCCACAATCAGTGGTGTGTATCGACATATACTGGATTCATACAGACTGAATATATCAGACAACAATTCCATGTTTGTAGTCTTCTCTGTCTTTAAATCACTCACTTCTTTAAGCATCTATATGCGGTAATTTAAATTCTAAAAGATATCTTGAAAAATAAGTTTATAAATTTGTCTACAAAATATCCTTTGCTCTGACAGCACCTCCATGACTGATCCCATTTTCTCTTTTCACGTTTTCACACAAGATAAAAGTCTAAATGTTACCCTCCACCACAAAACAAACAAAAAGTTGCCAGACATGAATTTTTAGTTAAGACCATATTCTGAAAGAGCAGACTTTAAGCTTTAAAATGATGTATAATTCAAATCAAATGGACTCTCCTAACCTATCTAACTAAATATTGGAGAGAAAGCACAAACTCAGGAAAAGTGTGAACTGAGAAAAGAGGCTCTGAAGTACAGTGTCTATTCAAGCGCTTAATCTTTACCAAACCGTCCTGGCTGTGCGATGAATGGGACAAAAAACAGGAAGTAAATGACCTGAGTAACAACAATGAAAAGGATTATCAGATTTAACTGAAACTAAGCATGCCTCATTAACTCATTCTGTCCATAATTAATGCCAACTTTCAAAGCAGTAGCACTATCCTTTCAAAAGTTATTAGAGTTGAAAGTGAAGAGTGTGTACAAGGTTTTTCAGAAATGAAAAAGGGACTCTAAAGACACACCTTAATCACAGTATTCTACCAAAAATGTTTGAGATAAACTGCTAAAAAACACTTTCCAGCCCGTTTTATGATCCCAAATTTTAGCATAATGTAAAAGAAGACTTGCTCTTTCAGAAAATATGAAAAAATCAAGATCGGCTAGGTTGACCCATTTCACTTATTTTCAGTCCTCACGCAAAATCAGTGTGTGCGACTTTTTGTTCATTTTGTGATGCACGGTCACAAATGTTATCTGGTTTACAGTAATTCCCTCTTACTTTCCAGTATCAGTGTCAATTATTCCTGGGATATCCCATGAAGACCAAAAGGATTAACGACAAAAGAAGTCAAAATAATGTTACATGGTTAATGTGTGAAAGGAAAAATGCGGAAAGTTAGTGTGAAAAATATCTATAATCTCCTCTCTTCATAGTCATGGGCACAAAGCTTAAAGGGGCATTCCAGACGATTTCCATAATTTCACATCATGTAGTACATATATCTACATCTCCATATGTGACTGTGCATCACAAAACCAACAAAAAGTCACACCCCTTGATTTCATGTGAGGACTCAAAATAGGTGAAATGAGTCAAAAACGTCAATCTTGAGTTTTTCATATTTTTTGAAAGAGTTATTCTTCTACATTATTCTTTAGTTTGGGATCATAACATGAATGGGAAAATGTGTTTTCAGCAGTTTTTCTACAACCCTTCTTTGGGGGAGAGTAGAATGATCAAGTATGTTTTAGAGGCCCCGTTTCGTTTCTTCAAATCCTTTGCACACTCTTCACTTTCAAGTCTAATAACTTTTGAAACTACAAATGTCGCTGGTATGCCTCCGCAATAATGCATGGTTCTCCTAATAGGTCTATAGTACATGTGGACAATGTGTGATTACATTTTCACAAAATTGGCAAAATATTAAAATGACAAGTTGGTCAAAAATGTGTTATATGCTCACCTTCCTTGACCTAGGTTTAATTGGATGAATAGGAGAGCATGTATTTGGAGATTTAAGAACTTTAACTGGACTTTGATCCATTCATAAGTTTATGCACTGAGCAATTTTCAAGGTATGGAGAAAAAGTGCAATTTCTGTATTGAATAGTAAATTGTTGCCATTTTCATCTGGCCTTTGACCCTAAAATTCATATTAAGATAATCACTGTCAGGCAGAACATGCATAAATATGTAGTAAGTTTCAAGATAACTTGAACCATTTCCTAGATAGTATTATGGAGGAAACAGTTAGTTCAGCACTTTCACTTGATCTTTGACCTTTTGACCTTTGAGGCAAAAAAGAAAAGAAAAGAAACTTAACAGAGAATCTCTATACATCTCACCAAGTGTAAAAAAAAATCCTGCTGGCATTGCATAAATATGAGGGAAATAGTAAAATTTTGAAGTGTTGCCCTTGACCTTTGACCCCTGACCTTTGACCCCATGAACCCTAAATTCTCTAGATAATCACTGCCAGTCAGTACATGTATATATACTATATTCCATGAAGATACCTTGAACAATTTCCAAGGTACAGAGAAAAAAGTAAAATTTTAATATTTTTACTTGACCTTTTGACCTTTGACCTTTGACCTCATGACCCCAAACTTTCACCAGAGAATCTTAATTGGGTAATACATGTATACACTAAATTTCAAGAAAATATATTCAGGCAATGCATAGATATGGAGGAAATAAAGAAATTTTATGTATTTGACCTTAAACTTTTGACCTTTGACCTTGAGTATGTGCACCCAAAAGTTGAAAGTCACAACTTCACCCCCCTAATACACATACATGCCAAGTTTCATAAGGATACCTCTAAAGGTTTTTTAGCTACGCTTGCCACAAAATTCATTACGGACGGACGGAAGGACGGACAACCCGAAAACATAATGCCTCCGGCACCACTTCGTGGCGGAGGCATAAAAATGATGCTACTGCTTTGAAAGTTGGTATTAATCATGGACAGAATGTGTTAATGGAACATGCTCAATGTCAGCTTAATCTGATAATCCCTTTATTGTTGTTGCTCAGGTGGTTTACATCCTGTGTTTTATCCCTTTCATCGCACAGCTAGCATGGTTTAGTAAAGAGTAAGCGCTTGAATAGACCCTGCACTATAGAGCCTCTTTTCTCTGTTCACACTTTTCCAGAGTGTGTGCTTTCTTTCCAGTATTTAGATAAGTTAGGGGAGTCCAATTGAATTGAGTTATACATCATTCTTAAGCTTAGAGTCTGCTCTTTTAGAATCTGTTCTTAACTGAAAATCCATATCTGGCGACTTTTTGTTGGTTTTGTGATGCAGGGTCACATATATAGATTTGTGGATTTTATTGTGGTCCTAGAGCAGAGAAACCAAGACCCCGTTTAAAGTGCGAGGCTCGAGCCCCGCTTCAGTGTAAACGCGCGAAAGGCCAAATGCGAGGCTAAAATTGGCCTCGCATTTGGCCTCGCTCTGGAGGTGGTCTCGGCCGCGGCCGATCCGCGGCCAAGCCCGGCCTCTTCTTGGTGTAAACGCAAACTGGGCCAAATGTGCGGCCAATTTTAGTCTGCCTTCCAGACCCTCTGCCCGTACTATTTTGCTATTCACGATATTAACCCCCTCAACGTCGACAACTAGTATAGTTTAAGATGGTTTTGTCCTGCAAAGGATTTTTCCTTCGGCAAAGGCCTTTGCCCGAACGGCGACTTCGTCGCAACAGAATCCAGTTGGCAAAGGGTCTGAAAACCAGACTATACCAAATTGCGTTTGTCTACAAGCAGAGCGCCACTACGACAAAATATTGAAAGGTTTGAATTAAAAGCACGGCTGAGCCCAGCAGTGTTAACGGACAAAATTGCGAGGCTCGGCCGCGGCCGAGCCGCGGCCGAGCCCAGCCCCGCACTGTAAACGGGGTCCAATACTCTGAAAAATCTTAACCAAATTACACTGCACAGTGTTGATGACATAGGAGCCTCACATATTTCAGAAATCTGACAGTGTAATACCATTACAATACCGCTTGCATGTTCACCTGTCTGAAATTTATGCATGCCTTCTTCTTTTGTTTTGCTTCCTTGAGCCCCAACTCATGCATTTTTATCATGAGGCTGCCATGTCATCATCCTTGTTCATTGCAATTTACTTTAAATTTAGAAAACATTCTTATTCCTTACCCCAATCACTATAAATTCTGAAACTCCATACTCTGTATAACTAATCTATAGTTGTTCAAATGTAAAAGTCTGAAAATCATCCAGAGGTCACCTTTAGAATATGATGCAGTTGAACAAGATGAAATGATTTAGGAATACTGCTTTGGCACAAGTGTGAATCTTACTTTGTTGTCTTGATCTTCTTGCCATTGATGAATCTTGTTGTTGATGTGGTTCTCCTAGTTGCACTTCCAGAGCGCGGTGAACCAAAAGATGATGATGTTGAAAATGATGTGAACCTTGATCAAAATTAAATCATGTATAGAAATGTCAGACTTCATGTTCATGATTCAGTTAGTACATTCACACTACTCTTTAATTGTGTTTGACCATAATCTGTTTCCATTAATTCTATACCTACAGGCAGGGCATTCATCACATTTGTCTGTAGCTTGCATTGTGATGTAAGCAGACACTTTCCAAAAAACCTTGGGAAACTCACAAGGTGAAATTACTGTTAGACTTTCATTACACAGTACTGTAGTCAGAAGAGCACATTTGGAATATTTGTGCTTAGTTTAATACACACAGGTAAAATCAGGGCTGAATAGACCTTTATTACAATACTATCAATTATAGCTCTGATAATGAAGGCAGTCCACTGTTATTAAAAAAAAGAGTATCTATCATGGTCACTACTAGGCTGCCAACCTCTGCACATCAAAAACATCTTGATACACAACAAAACAATCTGAATGTTTAGTAAAGTGCATATATTTGCTCTAAAAAATAGAGAAATCGCACATACCAGTTTCCAAGATTGCCATCAAAACAATTACTTTCATTAGGTTATCAATCATTAAATTTCATCAGGCAAAGTACAGTGTATTTGCTGTCCAAACTTCAACAAATCAATTTCTAAAAATCTTGTCTGCCCTCCAAAACCTACCATGCTTGTTTAATAGCTTCCTATGAATTTGGAGAAACATTAAACATGTATATGTATGAGAAGTATAACCTACTCTACTAGATAATTCTTGTTACTTTCCCTTCAGCAAACTTCTATTTCCTCTCTACAAATGTACATTAGTAATATTCACTATCTAACAGAAATTAGTTTGTATGAGAGAAGTGTGCAACAAATAAACCCAGCACTTGACAAGCACAAGACACTCTATAATGTGACAAGATGAAAGATTCAGTCTATGGCACATTGCATGCTAACTGCCAGCTACCAATAATGTCAGCACTCACCCGCCGTCAAAGTCTCCGAACCCACTTTGAAACGAGCTAAACCCAGAGCCATGACCCAGGGGGAACATACTATGTCTGTGTAGGGCAAACATACAGTACCGGTACATCATGCACGGTAGGCATCATGCGGGGAAGAACAAGAAATACATAGTAATTATGTGACATGAGGGTTTGCAAACCAGCTACGACATCTACACATTGAGGCTTTAGTTACTTCAACAATATCTCTACTGAAGCACTGCTACACAATAACATGCATGACATCCTCCATATTCATGACATGAATACTGACTATCCAAGTACAATAAAACCACTAGCAGTCAGTCCTCAAAGCAGCATCACTTTTGACCATGTTCTAAGTGCTTGGCTACAAGACTATATAAGACAAATGTTGTCACACAAACTGCATGAACAGGCATCACTAAATGTTGAGATTTCTGTATCACAAGGGTTAAATGATTGCATCACTCCAGCAGCTGACAATGGTCTGTACACCAGTACCATGTTCTAAGCATGCACAGCACCATGTACCCTCCAGGACTAATGGTATACTGTTGTTTCATTTATGAGCATAATTCACAAAGAAATTGCACACTGTACTGTCCTTTCCAATATAAAAGTGAATTTCACCAACTTATAAGCATGCACTTAAGACACTTGAGGCAACCCTTTTTAGTTCCAGCAAAGTAAAAGGATGTCCAGTACATATCATACTAGTACATAATTGTAGCCCATGACAGTATGAGATGAGGGAAGGCAACATGTTGGTGTACTAACAGCATACAGACATTTCAAGCTTGTTCCATGGAGCCTCATAGTCATAAATAGTGGATCTCTCATCAACTGCCACAAATTATATTTGATTTCAATATTATCATGAGAGGTAAGGGAAACTAACTAAATTGTCACCTCATTTGGTCTCAGCAGCTTTAAAGGGTGTCATCAGGCCATACTGATTCTGTTATTTCAATTTCATTGAAACAAACATTTCATGGACACATCCCTGAGTTTACAAGCTTATTACAGTACTGTCTTGCAATCAAAGTATTGACAAATGTTTATTGTATGAACCAGTACATGGAAAATACAAAGAGACCATGTATATGTAGCTTTTATTCTATCAAGGGTAGCCTCCTCAATAATTACTATTTTCCTTTTGGGTTCAAAGGTTATAGACCCTGGATTGCTACATTTTGTATGACTCACACAGTAAGGTAAACAAGTAAAAACAGCACATGCATAAAGTTGTATATAGTGATGATTCAGTGCAACATTAAAACAGTCTACATGTAAACTGCGTGTGGAAAATTGCCATAATTTCTTAGTGAGGGTTGAAGGCACAATTCTCAGTAATACAGAAATATAACAACAACCCCAAAAGTAACACACACAACAGGCACTTGCATGACATGCACTGGCTGTTGTGACAAACTGCAAATCAATACCAGACAAAGAAACAATGAATTGCTGATGCCCTGCAGGTTCAGGTTACTCACAGTCATTTGACACACACAGGACTGACATAAATGTATAGAGACGAATGACGTGTACTGATGGAGATGGGGGGGGGGGGGGGGAGGGGGAGTATAAATGTAGGATCATACGGGGGCCGCGTAGACTCATGATTCAGGATGATGGCGACGATGACTCCACAATAACTACAATAGTTCTCTGAGTTAGTCATAAGAGACTTTAATATTAAAACCAGACTAGCATATGGCACCTAATAAACCCTTGAAATGTCATTCACTACTGGGTAGTAATATTATAGCATGCACTGCCTTTGAGATACTGGGTATTGTAAATTCAAATCATTTAATGCCATGTAATATAAGCTTTACATTACCATGAAGTGCAACAGTGTAAACACCACTGACAATGGGGTCTGAACAACTAAGTTTAGGCAGTACGCTCTATGATGTGTTTATAAAGCAGCATTACAGGGCTGCCTAAAATTCCTACATAAAAATCATGGAGATTCCAAGAAAGATTTAAGGGAGATACTTGTGTATTACACGGACCTCAATTTGCAAAATGACTTCTGAAATTGGGGGCATAATTATATTTGTCTGTCACAATGTGGAAAGATATTAAACTTTTCAGGACAAATGCAATAAAATCAGAGAGAATTGGCAGTTCAGGCATTGTACATATTGCACATACACAGTAGTGTCATCTTCTATTGCACTCGACGCACACAATCATGTACATGTACTATAGATTCAGCTTGCATGGCAACTTCAAGTGCACCACTTCAGTGCTTTAGTATATGTGCAGCTACAGGTTGAGTCTATGTAGGGCCAAGTAGGGGTAATGTGAAACTATGTGGGCAACCATGTGGTTTAGACTGTGCACAGGATTTTGCTATACACTGGGCCACTTGGATGGGAGTTGAATGTCAGAGATGGTATGCTGAACCAGTCTCTCATTACACGATGATGAATGAAAGGCTGCCATCTTGTTGCTGGTATGTGTGCTGGGTCAAACCTCACAGTATATGGATACATTGTGTGTTATGTGGCATATCATCAAATTAATTGCTTCCATGGTGAACACACACTCCAATGAGTTTAAGTCTAAACCAGGTACCGGTATTTCATAATACATGTATGGTTTGTCTGATACAATGTCTACAAAGCACCTCTATTAAAAACCAACCTCATGTATTATGAAAGGACTACTCACATGGCATATGGAAACAAACAAAGTTGCATATATTTCACGAGAGCAGTCACTGTTTTTGCATAATCATCTTCAAAAGTCTAGCACAAGCACAAGTTTCTTTGTCATGGTAGAAAATACAAACAACAACAAATATTAAGATGCAACAATTTTTGCTACCAAAATTCAGATCCATAACACACTACAGTAGCCTCAAAAATGTTTTTGTTCGTTTGCTTGTTTGTTTGTTTTTCAGCTGCATTCCAAGATCAAATGGGAAACAATTTAGTTTCAAACAAGGAAAAGTAGAAATTACGCAGTGCGTAATATATGTCCCCGCCGGAAGTAGCATTTTGTAACAAAATGTGCAATATAGGTAAAAAATCAAGGTCAAAGGTCAAAGAAGTCAAAGGTCAAAATTCTGTGTAGAAGTTTTGAAGCCCTCACCTAGTGCCATCACATAAAGCAAATGGAATCGAAATTGGGTTAGAAATGGCGAAGGAGTAGCATTTTGTAGCCAATGTACAATATAGGTCAAAAATCAAAGTCAAAGGTCGAAGAAGACAAAGGTCAAAATTCTGTGTAGAAGTTTTGAAGCCCTCACCTAGTGCCATCACATAAAGCAAATGGAATCGAAATTGGGTTAGAAATGGCGAAGGAGTAGCATTTTGTAGCCAATGTACAATATAGGTCAAAAATCAAGGTCAAAGGTCAAAGAAGACAAAGGTCAAAATTCTGTGTAGAAGTTTTGAAGCCCTCACCTAGTGCTATCACATAAAGCAAACAGAATCGAAATCGGGTTAGAAATGGCGAAGGAGTAGCATTTTGTAGCAAAATGCACAATATAGGTCAAAATTCAAGGTCAAATGTCAAAGAAGTCAAAGGTCAAAATTCTGTGTAGAAGTTTTGAAGCCCTCAACTAGTGCCATCATATAAAGCAAATGGAATCGAAATCGGGTTAGAAATGGCGAAGGAGTAGCATTTTGTAGCAAAATGTACAATATAGGTCAAAAATCAAGGTCAAAGGTCACAACTGAAATTCTGTGTAGAAGTTTCAAAGCTCCCATGTAGTGCTATCATATAAAGCAAACAGAATCAAAATTGGCTCATAAATGACAGAGAAGTAGCAAATTGAACATTTTGATCACACACGGACGCACACATGGACGGACGCACGGACAGACGCACGGACGGACGGACGGATGCACGGACGGATGCACCGACACACACACATACGGAGCCCGTTTCATAGTCCCCTGCTCGAACTCGTTCGGCGGGGACAACAAAGTGTAACTTGATTCTTTTTTTTTCAGATGATCGAAAGCAGCTAAATGTACTGATTTGTATTTGAATAAACCCAAATGAGTCAAAAACCAACCAAAAGACATTTCACTGCAGATGGTAGTACTGGTATTGATAAAACATTAACCACCCTTGCATGCAAGTCTGCCATCACTTCAACAAGTCAAGATAGATTCCTTGTTTTCTGATTTAAGAAGAGAACAACTGTGAGAACATGCATACACTTGAATGGCATTATCATTCACACAAATGATCCACAACATTTACATTATTTTCAAATTCAATACCTAAAGTTTACCAAAAAAAGTCATGCATATATTAAGAGGGAGAGTCCTACAGTGTGAATTGTGTGATCCTTTTTGCAGTAGTCTAAACATAGTGCACCAACTACAGTATGTCCCCCAAAAAATTACAATATCAAATTTTCGCATTGATAATACCCAATATGATTAAACTGTCTAAATGCTTCAGGGTCTTAAAACATAACATCTCAGCTCTATTTTACAGAAAACCCCATTCAATTTGGTTAAGCGGTCACAGAGAAATGTGAAAAGTTGTAAATCATGTCACGAGTCTGATTCTTCCAAGTTTAGCATTTCGATGCTTTTGTGCGTGAATACATTAGACAGAACTTGGAGGGAAGAGATTCTTGACATCCTCTACAAAATTCCTCATTTCTCTTTGGCCACTGAAGTAAATCGAATGGGGTTTTCTGTAAGGATGTGGGCAATGTTTTATAGTTTCATACCCTGAATTTGTATTTCAATTGATTCACTATTTTTAAAGATATCATTGCTAAGGGTCCAAGTGTAATTTTTTTTTTTTGGACATACGGTATGTGCTTTAATACATGAAAAGAGCAAGATGCTATATCAAGGTTTAGTGTCATTATGATAAGATTACAATAAGAGGTCTCCATGTGACTAGATTTATCATGTCAAGCCAATGAGTATGAAGGAACTGATGCAGTCAGCAGGGCATCACACCACAATAATATTGGATGCATTTTACACTTTTAAAAATAAATGTGTTTAACAACAGACATCCTGCCCCTATAACAGATAAGCATGGCAACTCATGAAATGAAGACTACAAGGAATGGGGTAGCTTGGCAAGCAAGGGGACTATACACGCCAACCTCACATCCAGCAACCCTTACCCCGACCGAGGGAAGATACTCCAGAGATCACCATAGGGATCAAAGAGGAACCCTGAGCGTAGCCTGCTGGGGGCATGGGGCAGGCTGGGGGGAGGTTGTGAGGTGTATGGATACAATATGAAGGATTCAACATTAGCCATTGAAGCAAGGGGAACTGACAATACGTATCTGTGGATTACAGAAATCTCTGTCTTATGACATATCAAATCAAAAGAGAAATCATATTTCCACATTCATGGATGTCAAGACAGTGTTAAATGTTTTCATAGTTTGATATCAATTTGACTGATTTCTTGCATTCAAAAAAAAAAAAAAAAAAAAAAGTAAAACTCTGTCACACATCTCACAAACCATGTGTTGATTAATGACCAGTGAAAATTACTGAGCACTACGTTCTTACATGGAACAAAAATATATAATTGCTAGTAAACATGAGAAGAATTAAAACAATTGATATGTAAGAGTCCTTGAAATGTAAGACACACACTACTGATTTGAAGCCCAAGTTTCCTTGGTGGTCATGGAAACTATCCATACTAAAAAAAAAATAAATACATGTGGCAAAGTGTATTTTTTTAAATTCAAAGTATGAAAAAAAAAGAAGACATGAATTAATGGCTATTTATAGACTTCTGGACCGTAAAGTCATGCCTTGACCACTTTGCATTATGTATAGACAAGTATAATTATATTTTGATAGCCTGGGCAATTTATTTCATCTTTGCTAAATCCACATATCCATATCCATATCCATGATGGCTGCTTTTACACTCGATTCATTTTTTGTTACAACTCAAACATCTATTACTATGGTAATTGTCAGAGACTGACAACTTGTCAGGGCTGACAACTTTCACTGAAATGGTGCCCTGATAAAACAGAGAAAAATTCTGCAAGAGATATCATGTAATCTTGTCACAAGCAGTGAATGCAGATCTGGCTGGATAGCATTTCTTACCCGAAAGAAGGAAAGCCAGAGTTGAAAAAAGAATCTTGGAACAAGGAGTCATGACTTTCTGGGGTCCTCCTCCGAGATTCTGTAATGAAAGAAATATTTGTCGACAAAAACTTGGTAATCAGTTGACTAAACTTAGACATCATTACTCTCATTTACTTTTATCATTTGAGACATGTATACTTCCATTTATTCATTGTTTTATTAATGAGAGTAGCATTTTAAGTACCTGGAGTCAAGCACTGTAACATTGAGGGCCCTTTGATAATATTGAATGTGACAAATGATTGAATTGGTTCCTTTTTCAGCAAACATAAATAGTGCTAGATAGTGCACATAAAAGGAATATTCCCTGAAAAATACCTAAATGGCTTGTGGCTTGTGGATGTTTTTGTTGACACAGTGAGATATTACTGCATGCCTCACAACCTTTGACCTTCAAGATCAGGATTATACAGGAAAATATTCTCTATCTATCTAAATGAGAATGTAAATGCTCTTAGACAAACCATTCTGTAGACAGGTTTCCACAAGGCCAACCTTCCAATAATTTGGGATTGTTTGCTATGATCCTCATGAACACTTATCAGACAAACAACTTTGTAAACAACTTCTTAAAATTTCCATATATGTGTGATCAATGATATTTCATTGCCATTCTTATTAATATCTTGCAAACCTCTGCACAAGAACTTGATAACTTGATAGAGGGAATCAGTCTATGGGTACAGGGTCATCCATGTTAAGTGATATAAGTCTATCAGCTTGTGGACATTCTCAGTCCACTTTGTGTAAATGAATCACAAGTATAGCGCCTGAGACTCCATTGCTGAACATATGAAGTGATTGCAAAGAATACCAATAGTGTTGATCCTTACGACTCCTGGGCATTCTACAAATCATTTGTGAGCACGCTGTGTGTCCCTGTTTGATATCATGAAATCCTTATCATTTTATCTAAATTTTTATCTTTCAGCATAGATGATACTAGAAGCAAAAATGTTTCTTCAAAGTCAGAGAAAACTTTCAACACTCTGAATGGCAAATGACAATGAAAAAAGTAAAGTTGATTGCATTTGATGATGATGATGATGATAATCAATAACAACAACAACAACAACAACAACAACAATAATAAGAATAATAATAATAACAATAATGGAAAAATGAGTCTCTCACCTCCAAAAAAGGCACTAAATGGATCACTGGTTCCAAAGAATTCTCTGAAGATATCATCTGGACTGCGGAACTCAAAGTGGAACCCTCCCATCCTCCCGAAGTCTCCAAAGTCATTGAAGCTACCATGACCGCCACCTAGTAGAGAGTAAGCATACACAATATATTAACACACAAAGAACAACAGAAATCGGAACTTACACATCAGCAGTTCCATGGGCCTTTACTCAGCTTCAATTCAATTCAAATGGTTTTATTTCCTATGAAGTAACAAAAGGTAATATACATAACACTTACATGAGTAAAGAATGTCAAATCACAAAAATTTCAGTAATACAGTCATAGTATTTCTTTTATGTTGACAATTGAACAAGTAAGCAATTAAAATAATTTTTTTTTGCAACAGTATATCACAAGAAAAGCATAGCTTGTAAATTTCGTTAATTACACTAGAAGAGCATCTCAAGATCTGTTTGACCTTGATATTATGACCTCCACATGGTACCATTCAAAGGTATGCCATTTACTACACTACAAAGATCATGATCTTAAACTTCTCGATCTTTTGCCAGTCTGACCGCGCCTAATGTTAGAAAAAAGAAAGAGAAGCAAGGGATGTAGTTGTCAGAATAAAATACATTACTGGTGTTAAACTAAGTACCTACCTGCTGAATGTCTTTGTAAACCATCTAGTCCATATCTGTCGTATACTTCTCTTTTTTTCTCTATCAAAGAAGAAAAACATGTCATAATGTCAACAAAACACACTCAAAATAAACAAAGTTCACATAGTTTTCTTGCTGAGCATAATACTGGGCATTTCAGACAGTCAACAATTAAGCAAGCTCAATTATATTTGATTGTATGACATGTAAACAACACAACTGACAAAAGAAAGAGAGGTAAGAAAAGAAAGTCCAATTCATGTGTACTTTATTTACCACATCACTTTGATACAATAAAGGTTTGTTCTAATGTAATCTTAAAATGCCCACTTTGTGTAGTATGTATTGTACCATTACAGAAACACATGTACAGTCTAGTGGGTAGATGTGAGAAGAATGCAAGCTCTATGAATGTGGGGCTGTTCTGTACAATTGAGTAAGGTTATGGGAAATTCCTGATTAGGTCATTTTAGTGCATGCTAACCACAATTGTGTGTGGTGTGTTTAATCACTAATCAAATACTGAATGTATCACTCCTACAGTGGCTCGTATAGATCTCATCAGATAATTTTCATATACATGTATGAAGACAAAATGGTCTGATGGGCTCAGATCTTAACAAATTTATGGCAAACATGAAATATATTGTGCCATTAGCAGCTAGTGTCATACCTGCCAACATTTCAAGATGAAATATCTTACTCGTGGATTGCAAAAATCTTATTTTATATGCAAACTGAAGTTAAAAAACTTACTTTCGGTCAAATCCCCCGAAAATACACATGAAAGGTATATCTAAATATTTTTTAAAAATCTGATTTCTCTGACAGAAAATCTGATTTTGCTATTTTTAACATAAACAAGGAAAAGTAGAAATTACGCGGTGCGTTATATATGTCCCCGCCGGAAGTAGCATTTAGTAGCAAAATGTACAATATAGGTAAAAAGATGAAGGTCAAAGGTCAAAGAAGTCAAAGGTCAAAATTCTATGTAGAAGTTTTGAAGCCCTCACCTAGTGCCATCACATAAAGCAAACGGAATCGAAATCGGGTTAGAAATGGGGAAGGAGTAGCATTTTGTAGGCAATGTACAATATAGGTCAAAAATCAAGGTCAAAGGTCAAAGAAGTCAAAGGTCAAAATTCTGTGTAGAAGTTTTGAAGCCCTCACCTAGTGCCATCACTTAAAGCAAACGGAATTGAAATCAGGTTACAAATGGCGAAGGAGTAGCATTTTGTAGCAAAATGTACAATATAGGTCAAAAATCAAGGTCAAAGGTCAAAGAAGTCAAAGGTCAAAGAAGTCAAAGGTCAAAATTCTGTGTAGAAGTTTTGAAGCCCTCACCTAGTGCCATCATATAAAGCAAACGGAATCAAAATCGGGTTAGAAATGGCGAAGGAGTAGCATTTTGAAGCAAAATGTACAATATAGGTCAAAGGTCAAGGTCAAAGGTCACAATTGAAATTCTGTATAGAAGTTTCAAAGCTCCCATGTAGTGCTATCATATAAAGCAAACAGAATCGAAATCGGGTTAGAAATGGCGAAGGACTAGCATTTTGAACATTTTGATCACACATGGACGCACACACGGACGGACACACACACGTACGGAGCCCGTTTCATAGTCCCTGCTCGAACTCGTTCGGCGGGGACAAAAATCTCACTGAATCTGATAAAATCTTACTAGTTGGCAAGTATGTAGTGTGCAAGTTGCAAAAGAATCATGTGGCTCTAGATGTCACTCATGTCAGGTTATGCAAAAGCTGTTTAAGACAAGAAATAACCTCAGTGTTTCTAATCTTGGGTGGAACTTAGATGTGGTAAAGTATGACCCACCAAAAATAAGTTTAATGGCTACCAGTATCTCAATATATCTTAAAGTGGTTTTCCAATGAAGTAACACCTAAAGATAGGCACGGTCAACACCAAAATCATTAGACAGTTTTAGTCTACTGTGAAGGTTATATCCCCATTTCCACAGAGATTTTGTCTCATTGGTCACTCATCAGAAGCGAAGTTTGTTGATTCCATCCACCAACTGAAGTGTATACAAATGCAGTCTGATGAATCCAACTTGTGTTGGTCGACCATCAGGCGAGTGTCAGACATGTTGCACATGATCCTCCTCAGACAATCTTGCCTCGTTGGATCACGTGCAACATGTCTGACACTGATGGATAGTTGACAAACACAAGTCAGATTCATCAGACTGTGATCCTGGAGCCTTCTGGAATAAAAGTCGGTTTACCGACTTTTATTATTTTTCTCAAAATACTCCAAAACGACTCATCATTCCGGCAAACTGCGTCAGCCAGGTAAGTTTCTTTGTAGACTCTTTCGATATATTGCAAGCAAATATGAAATGGTGCCAGACGGGTTCTCAAGCCCTTACCAGAACTTAGTTTTCACTTTAAAAAAATCTCTGTGGAATGGAGTCAGTTTTCATATCTGTAGTGATGGTGGAGAAAAAAAAAACAGTCTCAGTGGCAATGATGATGACATATTGTTACATCATTCCTTGTTTTACTTCGAACTGAATGTGTCAAGTGAAACAAAATCAAGAATCCATAGAACTTAAATAGGAAGGAGGAGGTATCTTGACCATTGTGTGAATACCGGGATGTATTCATCCTATATGTAGATTACACAACAGCAAGTGTCCATACACTATTAAAACCGAAACTTGCACATCACATAAAACTTCACCTTTGTACTGTATGCAATAGACATTTTCACTCAGGTGTAACAATGCAGAGCTTAGTCTTACAACAGGCTGCTAAGATTCAATACATATAAGCATTACATAATCTTTAAACAAGTAAAATTGGTTGTACTAATCAGTGAATAGATCCCACTGAAGTGATTCACAAACACGGCACTGAAAGGATTATAACTTGCCAAACAAGGCACCCAGGATTGGATGACTCACCATCTGAGAGAATCTCGTACGCCTCAGCAATCTCCTTAAACTTTTTCTCTGCCTCAAACTTGTTGTTGGGGTTCTTGTCTGGATGCCATTTCAGGGCAAGCCTTCGATATCTGCGATGGGAATAAGAAGTGACCTTTTAGCAGACTGTCTCTGAGCATCACGCACAATTTTCACTCTAAACATGTTTCAATCAAATGGCGAAATCTATCAGTGGAGATATATTTCTCTCCCCCTCTGCGTCCCTCCTCCCTTCTCAATCTACCCCTTGTGTACCTACACACTGCACATGTACCCTACCCACACCTTGTCCTAGTCTATTTCCTTTTTCTCTACCGAATGTCCCCCAAAAAATTACAATGGTACCCTCCGCAATGATAACTTTAAAAACAGTGAATCAATCTAAATACAATTTTGGGGTATGAAACTATAACTCACTGCCCACATCTTACAGAAAACCCCATCCGATTTGCTTTAGTGGTCAAAGAGAAATGAGGAATTTTGTAGAGCATGTCAGGAATCTCTTCCCTCCAAGTACTGTGTATTGTGTTTACACACAGTATGCAGTTCCAAGAGCATCCAAGTGCGAAACTTGGAAGAATCAGACTCGTGACATGCTTCACAACAATCCACATTTCTCTGTGGCCGCTTAACCAAATTGAATGGGGTTTTCTGCAAAATAGAGCTAAGATGTGATTTTTTAGGACCCTGAAGTAGCATTTAGACGGTTTAATCATATTGAGTGTTATCAATGCAAAATCTGATTGTAATCTTTTGGGGGGACATACTGTTATAATAATTCTCTCTGCTTGTTCGCAGACCAATTTTGCTTTGTACATTGGTCACTAAAATATCACTAAAATACAATGTATTCTGAATGAATACTATTACCTTACAATATGTACATGTTAAAGAAAGCACAAAATAAGTCTGAAGAAAGGCAACTGAATGATACCAAATGCACACACTTCCCTATAAATATTTTGTACATGCAACTTTCAGACATTTAAAATCACACTCTGCATGACTTCATTTCATTACAGGTGACCAGTGCATCCAAATACAAATTTCACATGTAAATATCGAGTTCATTTCATACATTTTATGTAAATCATGTGTTTAAAAAAACTAAACAAACAAACAAACATAGAAAGGGCCTTCTTCAACTGGAGTAGGTCAAGTTACAAAATGAAAGTCCATGTGATTCACCATCCTGCTCTAAAGTGTACAATGATTATGACACAGTACTGTATGTATAGCATCTTATAGGCAATCTCTGCTTTCTGTTTCAGCATCAGGGTATGATTGATTCACTTCCCTCTCTCTTCCAACCATTCTCTCAACCTTCTCATCCAAAGAACCCTTCTACCCTCCATCTTTTCTCCCTTAAGACTCATATTTGGGTCAAGGAGAGTACAGGGGTCAAATTTTCTTGCATACACATAAATATTGCAGCAATCTAAGGTTTTCCTTCCTTCCAGTGTGAATACTTACGCTTTCTTGATATCATCAGGACTGGCTGTCTTGGCGACATTCAGAACTCGATAGAAGTCAGGCATTTTCAGATAGGTCTGTTACCCTTGATATACACAAGTCTGTTGGGAGAAAACATTTTGAAGAACTTCATACAACACAATCAACAGTACAAAAGAATAAATCTATCCCAAATCAATTCATGTTTCCCATGTTGGTTTCAAATCTGGACAAACCCATTTTTCCCCTTTTGGGTAGTTCCTCAATTAAAGGGGACATTTCAGGGATGTGCCATGTGGCAGTTCAGTCAGTCCAAGTCACAAACATTCACTATCAAGTCTAGAAATGGTTAAAAAGAAAACAGTGTTCAATGAAATTTTAGGGCTGTTATTAGTTTTTTTTTTTCTAATAAACTTCAAGCCATTAAGTTGAAAAACAAATTTTCAATGAACATTTATATTTGACCTTCGTGTGTTAAAAATTATAGAAGTCAATCCAATTTTCATTTTGGAAAAAAAAAATCTGGTAGATTGCTTGTTTGAACCAATTATGGGGACAAGTAATCTCTCATTTAAAAAGTGTTCTAAAAGATCATCTACAGTGTGTGACCATGCATCACAAAACTAACAAAAAGTCACCAGACATGGATTTTTAGTAAAGAGCGGATTCTGAAATATTATCTAAAATGGTGTCAGTGTACCTCAATTCAAATGAACTCTCCTAATCTATCTTCAATGTAAATATCAGAAAGAAAGCACACTCTGGAAAAGTGTGTGCTGAGAAAAGAGGCTCTGAAGTACAACATATAGTCGGGTCTTCGAAAGTGCTTTTTATCTGACTGTGAGCTATACTCTGCGCAATGAATAGGACAAAAAAAAAAAGAAGAAAAAAAAATCAGGATGTAAACCTTCATATCAACAATGAAGGAATTATCAGATAATGCTGAAATTAATCATGCTCAATTGACACAATCTATCCATGACTTACACCGATTTTCAAAACAGTAGTATCATCCTTTCAAAAGTCACTAGCATTGAAAGTGAAGAGTGTGAACCTGTAAAGTATTTTTAAGAAATTAAAAAGGGACTCTTAGTTGAGACACACCTGATAACACTTTTCTACAAAGACTAAAGTGTTCTACAGAAATTGGTAAAAACACAATTTCCCATTCATTTTATGATCTTAAACTTTAGCATAATGTAGAAGACTTGCTATTTCATAAAATATGAAAAAACTCATGATTGATTACACGCAGCTCCACCCATTACACGTTAGTACCTATTTTTGAGTCCTCATACAAAATCCCTTTCAAACTGAAATATCCCCTTTTACTGTGGAAATACCCAGAAATTTCAGATCAAGAGAGCTCTGGCACATTGCCAACAATCTCTCAATGGTGCACATTGTTCAAGTTGTCATACACTTCTGCCTGCCAATAGAAAAAAAAAAAAAAATCACAAAAAACACAAAACACAGTCAGTCAGAATTGTACCCACAATCTAAACGTTTCCAGCATGAATGACAAAAATCCTGTATGAACTTACATGAACACTGTCATATCCTGGTTTACAATCCTACGGCCAATCTACTGCAGAAATAGCAATGTACATGGTGAGTAACGTTTAACACAGAGCAAAAAGCATGGGCTGACCCGAAGTATAATTTGCCTATATATAGGCCTATGTATACTTTTTCTTGCCTTCGTGAACACACAGACCCTGGCAGAGGTTGTCACTCCCAAATCACTCTACTTCTGACTATTAAAGAATCTTACTTTTCTTTAAAGTAGAAATGTTTGCTAATAATTAGTAGGGCCTGGTATTTATCCTCCAGGCTGACATCAGTGAATTTCACTTTCAAATTCACAATATCTGGGAAGAGAGTGCATCTGTGATATTCTAATACATTGTAACTTTGTTCTACATGTACATTCATGATGTACAGTATGTACAGTAATGTAATATCTCCCCCCCCCCCCAAAAAAAAAAGGTTCATGAAAACGTCACTTCACAATGTCAGCATGGATCATTGGATGCATACGGTATGCATTGAGAAATTTGCTTTGGTGAGAAGAAAAATAGATCTAGTGTAATCTCCACATAGATTGAACAAGGACTTGCCACTGATAAAGTAAAGAAAATATTGAAATTATCATCAACATGATAATCAACAATAACAACAATAATGTATGCATCAAAAAACATGGTACAACACCAATTTCATTATGGCTGTGTCCTAAGAAAATGAATGTACATAGAGGGATCCTGCCAGTGCCATTTGGCATTTATTTGTACAAATTGCACAAGGCCATACGGGTAAATTTACTTGATTTTGAAATGATTTGTTGAGGGCATTTGTGCGCAGTTTTAGGAGTCGAAAATACAGTGTGCCAGTTAGTCTCCAATTGGACGCGATCCTCTTGTTTATTAGACTTTTTTTTTAGCAGTAATTTAATAGTCAGAAAAAGGAAAACATTGGGCAACATGTCTAGAATCATGCAGTTATAGGCCTAGAAGTCTACGTAGGGTCTGGAAACAAATAACGTTTAGCCGCGCCGCGTCACCTGCTAGTATCGAGTATGTGCTCCATTCCATTTCAAAGTGACTTACAAGTTACATGCTATGATGTTAAACTGAGTTGATATTCTGTACTTCTTCACATTGATAGCACTTGCAAAACTGAATATGACATATAGACAAGAGGAAACCTTGTTAAGATGCGACAAATGAAATCCGATATGGTTCGCATTGCACAATCCCAATCCCGTTTCCCAAGCCGTACAAAGCTCAACGACAACGTAGTTGACCAGTTGACTAGATCTTTCTCCATCATACTTACACTCTTACGAAGTTAGCCCTTTTCTGGGCTAATTGTGGTCGAATTCCCTCCCTATGTACAAATAGTCCGTAACTAAGGAATTCAGTTATCCAAGGTACGCCTGATGACGACAATTTCCTGATGATTTAAGTAAAATTATCCATTTGTGCAGCGACAGAAACTCGACTTCTGCCCTGAGTTAGTCACGAATTCCTCGCTAGCTAAAAATGGCACTTAATGCATTCCTCGTCGAATCCCTGCGGCCTCGGCGAGGTCAGCTGCTGCGATCGATCTGCACGGTGGAATGCTCCACCGTCTCTTCGGTACTGCCGCTCTGCGCTTTGTTGTTGGAAGGGGACGTGCGGTCTTGTACGTGGCAGCTTTAAGATCTTTAAAGAGGCTGGTTAGGCGGAATGTAGATGACCATTATCAGGGAGGTGCGTGGAAACTTTATATCTCTTCCACCTCCCTGAGATGTCCATGGCATTGAACATTCCATGAGGCAAGCGTTTATTCTGAAGGATGTGAAAAAGAATGATATCTGGGATTTCCTTCATGCGCGATATCAAACATACTTTTTGAGTTTATATTGACAGCTTCTATCATTCGCACATCTCCTTTGCATCAACTAATATTTTTACTCATTTATTTCTTGTCCTGCTGAGCTACTTTTGAGATTAAATAAGGCCTCCGAAATAATGTAAACATTTCCTTAAGAGTCACTCCACTATCCACCTCCTCCTCTGGGGCAAATTATTTGTTTTATAGAGGGACTCATTTTTTCTCTCTTGTCTCTTCTTTTCTTTAAAATTGAACAGCAACACTCCACCTCCTTGGGTTACTCTTGTAAAAGCGAGGATTTCCTTTATCGAGTGTATTTTTTTTTTGGGTTATTTTTTTGCGCCCCCCCCCCCCCCCCCCTTTCCGGAATTTCTGGATCCGCCCTTGCCATAGTATGCCACTTAGATACAATACACTTTGAGAAATGAAATTAAAATTTGACAAATTAATGATTAGGCCCCTACTCAAACTTTTCGAAAACTGATGGAAAGCCATAGAAGAGAGGGGTGTTCTTTTACTTTCTTAGCATAACGGATACCGTGTATAATTATTACTTTGTCAAATTTATCTGTAAGAATTGCTTGGCATCTCTATAATGCATAATCACACCATTAGCTCTGATTTCATTGCCGATTAAAACATTTGGCGCATCATGTACCATAAATCTTGAACTTGCAAACTTTGTCAACCGTAGGGTTTTCGTTTTCATTGTTGTTCCATTGAAAAAGATGGCGGATTTTTTTTTTTTATTTTGATATACACAAAAATATATGTTTGTTTTTATTGCAAAACAACAACAACAACAACAAAGAAACCACTGAAACATAGACATCCGAAAAGTCCTTATCAACGAAAAACTCAGTTAAAGTTGTTTTATCTTTGTGTGTGTGTGTGTGTGTGTGTGTGTGTGTGTGTGTGTGTGTGTGTGTTTAAATAATTTCACAAATGACCAAAATGAGACGATTTTTCTTTTCATTTTAGTACGGTGGATGTAGAATGGATTGTAATTTAATTCTCTAGAGAAGAGAATGGTTTTAGTTGATGTGCTGACAAACTGAGTCCACTTAATTCATTTCAATATTCACGTTGGTGCATCCTTCACACCTACTGCTGCCATGCAATATACTGCTGCTCGTAATACCTCGACTGCCTAAAATGTGCATAGATCAATATTGCGTCTTTAACATAAATCCCCGTCATCGATCGTTATCATGGCATTACCTAATAACATCGTCGATCATATTTTTATTTCCATCTTTGTCGCAGTATTTGTGACACTGCTTACAATCAAACGTTAACTACAGTGGCGTATCTAGGGGGGGGGGGGCAAGGGGGGCACGTGCCCCGGGCGCCGCTCCTTGGGGGCGCAAAGAAAAAACGAAGAAGAAGAAAAAAAAAAGAAAAAAAAAGAAAAGAAAAAGAAAAAAGAAAAGAAGAAGAAGAAGAAGAAACTCACCGGAAGGGGGGGGGGGCAGAAAACCAAATAAAAAAAACAAAAACAAAACATAACGATGACTCGGACAAAATGACAATGTTTATTGTGTTCACACAAGAATTCTATGTAAGCTGAAATACAATTTTCGGCTCGCTCGCTGCGCTCGCTCTCTAAATTTTATATAGAAGAAGAAGGTAAGAACAAAATTTGATGATGAAGCCGACAAAATGATAATGTCTATTGTGTTCACACATGTCAGTTTATATTTAGCAGACAAAATGTTTCACTGAGCAGCGGCTGCAACTTCTTTCGTTCTGAAGCGATCGCCAATTGGATCAAAAGAAGGCGCCAACGGTTCCGAACATACGGGGGGGGGGGGGGGGGGCGCCAAAAAAATCAAACAAGATAAGAACAAAACGCGTATGATGACGTAAAAATATACAAATTTCGGCTCACTCGCTCGTACCAATTCAGAGTATTTTTTCAAGTCTTCAGTTTGTTGGTAAAAATAGTTATCTATCAATGTCTATAAGGCCGTCACTATACATTGTATCTTGATTAGAATTGTAAGATTTGATAAGCAAAAAATGACAAGAGTTCCATGTTTTGTAAGCTGAAATACAAACATTTTCGGCTCGCTCGCTGCGCTCGCTCGCCAAAATTTATCAAAATTAAAAAGGAGATAAGAATAAAACGTGATGATGACGCGGAAATATACAAATTTCGGCTCACTCGCGCGTACATGGGGGGGGGGGGGCATTTCATGAAGCAATTTGTCAGATATTTCGTCTGACAAACTGTTAAAAGCTACTGAAATCCTTGCTTCTGATTGGCTGAAAGCAAATTTTGCGCGACAAGTTGTCGGACAAAATGCTTCATGAAATGCCCCTAGGTGGTTTAGAATATTTTTTAAAGTACTCAGTTTGTTGGTATAGATAAATTGTTATCTAATAAGGCCGTCACTATCTTGATTAGAATTGTACGATTTGATAAGCAAAAAATGACAAGAATTCCATGTTTTTTATCAGCTGAAATACACAAATTTTCGGCTCGCTCGCTGCGCTCGCTCGCCAAAATTTATCAAAATTCATTACATTTTAAATCACCCTCAAAAGACCCCTTTTAAGGGCTTGAAAAGCATATCATGTGGACTTTGCTTAAAGTCTCTACCGGGATGGGGTTGGGGTTGACCACTAGTCTTTTTCAGAAATTAGGGGCGCAATTTTCGCGCTTGCCCCGGGCGCCGTTTTCCCTAGATACGCCACTGGTTATCTATACACGATTAGAAGAATATACTCTTGTTTGCTGATAATCTTCTCAACATACGGTCTCACGCCTTTCAAAGATACAGTCTTATCGTGCTTTTTTCTTCTTCACGGTGTTATTATGACAAAACAAGATCTGTTTCAGAATAGGTATACTTCCGAGATATTCAAAATTGTTAATATTGTACGGTTTGTAAGAGGTCCTACATTAAATTGTTCCAATTTCTCCCCAGATTGTATTCTTACCTCCCCCTCCCCCCCCCCAAAAAAAAAAAATGACAAACATAAAAAGTAGACACATGGTTTATGGGAATATCATGATAACAACATGGAAGGCATATTTTGGAGGTCTGTAGAGACACAGTACATTGAGAATAAAAAGAGGTGTCAGTGGCGGATCCAGCTGTCCAGGGAGGGGGGAGCGCACCGGGGCGGCCCCTTTTATTTTTTGTTAAAACAAACGAATTTAAAAAAAAAGGGAGGGGTGCGTGCGCCCCCTTTAATTTTGTAAAGGTGGAATTCCTGGATCCGCCCCTTGGTTATAGAGCACAGAACTCGAGTTCTGTGGTATAGAGTGGGTATTAAAAGTCGGGAGCCATTTAGGTATGAAAGGGTAAGAGATCAATGGATCGCCGAACCGCACACAAAATATTGGAATGTTAGCCCATACAGTCTCAATTCCTAGTCCAAAGGTGCATGGGCAACCTGTTAAGAAAAGATGGATGGGAAGGTGCAATTAAACAAGATCAGGAACAACACAAAATGATGATGTAAAGGGGCGAAAGAAATAGCAGAATCTACCTCCCGAGCTGTTTTTTTTTTTTTTGACTGCCCCATCGGCCTTCTTTTTCGACTGACATTACCAATCTTATAGTTCTTAAAAATAAACCTATTAGGAATAGGCACCTCCCACCCCATCCCCGCCAAAACATCAATGGTTTCTTATATACAGGAAGACTTCAAAATAGTCTCGGACCGCGTTGACGGGTACTCTCTAAAAAAATCGAGTGAAAATTTTCACTCTAAAAAGAGTGAATACAAAAAAGAGTGAATTTCGAGTGAAATTGGAGTGAATTTTGAGTGAAAATGCTCATTTTCACTCATTTTGGAGTGACGTCAGGGATCACTCCAAAATCTTCGAGTGATCCCTGACGTCACTCCAAAATGAGTGAAAATGAGCATTTTCACTCAAAATTCACTCCAATTTCACTCGAAATTCACTCTTTTTTGTATTCACTCTTTTTAGAGTGAAAATTTTCACTCGATTTTTTTTAGAGAGTAAAACGTAACCCCGTTGGGGAATAGACAAAGGTAATGTCCGATTGCCCATGTCCCCTTAACGTCCTCTGACAATCCATCCTAGTTTTGTAAAACACCAAACTATAGATAAGGAGTTGGTACATTGGATAGAAATAGCCCTTTCATCAAGTTAATTTAAAAATGTGACCCTGCATCACGAAATCAACAAAAAGTCGCACTCCCTATACGTGAGGACTAAAAAGGTGAAACAGATCAACCTATAGTAGTCAATCTTTAGTTTTTCATGTTTTCTGGAAAAAAGCGATTATAAAATTCTTCTATATTATTCTAAAGTTTGGGATCATGAAACGAATGCAAAATTGTGTGTGTGTGTGTGTGTGTGTGTGTGTGTGTGTGTGTGTGTGTGTGTGTGTATGCGTGTGTGTGTGTGTGTGTGTGTGTGTGTGTGTGTATGTGTGTGTTTAGCAGTTTTTCTAGAACACTTTTTTTTTGTAAAATATAATAGGTACGTCTTGCATTCCCCTTTTCATTTCCCTTTACCCTTTACACACTCTCTCGACACTCACTGTCATAACCGTTGAAGGGATGATGCTTCTGCTAAGTTGGTATTAGTCATGGGTATAGAATGTATTGTGATAGAGCAAGCTCATCAGTTTCAGCCTAATTTGTTAATCCCTTCATTGCTGCTGTGGAGTTTTATATTCTATTTGTTTTTTTGTTTGTTGTCCCATTCAATGCACAGTGCACAGGAAACCCCTTCAATATATTTTCCTATACCGCGACCTTTTCCAGAGTGTGTGCCTTCTTTCCATTATTTAGACTGGTTCATAGAAAAGTCCATTTGAATTGAGTTATACATGTACATCATTATCTTTAAAACTTTATAGTCTGCTCTTTTAGAATCTGCCATTAACTAAGATTCCATGTTTGGCGAGTCTTTGTTGGTTTTGTGGTGCAGGAGGTGATGTCATATGATATTATTATAAGTTTGATACAATGTGAGTATATTATACGGTGCACTATGAAAATTCAGTTAGGCATAGGGGGCATGCACGGGGAGTCCCTTTCGCCTCTACAGAAAATGTCCTTTATACTTCTGGACCTGTTCTAAGTGTAAAAGTATATTACACACTCAATAATTTAAACATACATCTGCTCGCAATTTCTATGATAGTCCTAGGTAATGCATGAATCTACAAAAACACACGGATGCATACATGTATCATCCTCCAATCAGTCATTAGAATAATTGTTTCCATGCGAATCACTAAGTCACCTGCTGATAATAGTCTGCATACATATATGGTTTCAATAAAACGTGGCACGTGATGTCACAGACAAACACCACCATTCTATCACGCAGTTCTTACAATAACAATGTGTTGTAGACGGGTGTCAAAAATCACACAAAAGATTCCACAACTCAAGGTGGCGGCTATAGATATCATGTTTTAGGTATTGTCTGGTGTTTGCTATAGTGGAGTAAGGGAAAGCACCACAATGTGTCATGATGCGTAGTGTGTCAAGCATGGCTCATGACATTGTGTGAACGAATAATGCAGACAGATCGAAGAAACATTCCCTTATAAATTTCGAGGAAACTTGCACAATCCCTCAAAGAGTTACTGGCATGTGCAACCCAACAGGGAAAATGTGATACGTCAAAATGGTATAATTTCATAAAGGGAATTTCATTCAAATTTCACTACGATATCACCAGAGAACTTGACCTAACTGCTCTAAAATCAATACAAAATTTCAACCATTTTTCCTGGATTGAAACCATTCTGTCACGTAGATAACGTACTATGCGTGTTGAATTGCGTTGGTGTGACGAATTTGTATCATATCAATAGAGGTCATGAAAACTTACTTTATTGAAGGGCCTATAGTTTTGTAGTGGTTGCCTATTCTACATCCCTCCGACCTTTTCAAAATTCTATGAAATCATGCATTTCATGCTACAAATGATTTTGAAGTTGATTACTGTATGATAACCCTAACCATGGTGTTACAATAATAGTGGTGCATGGATATAGATCTCAACTCAGACCATGTTTGACTTCAAAAGACTGCTTGTATATAGAAGGGAGTAAATTATTTGTCTTTTATAACATCTCAGCTACATGTCAATGGAATGTGTACCTTTCAAAAGAAAGGAAAGTTTGTGAAATTCCTTTTATCATATACTACCTTTTCATCTTTCTGCCAACATCTGCATCACGAATTGCTGCAAAGCTTAATGGAGAGGGAAGCACACATTGAATAACCAAACTGGACAAATTATCTACGATATCAGGGAGGTCTGCTGAGCTATACCAGACAGTATTATAGTAATACCTTTGAACTGCGTGATTGTCCAATATCTTCCTCAGACTGTGGCTGCGGCGTTTAATTACTGGATCGTCTGAATTCCAACATGGTATAAAAAATATTGAGCGTACAACTTTCTCCCTATAAATACTATACGGGCCTGAAGAGTGATGATTGAACGAAAAGACCGCCGGTGAGTTCTCTTTGAATGGGATCGTTGAGGTGGGGCAGCTCACATCTAGGGTCTTTTATGTAGCCACAGCTATGACAACAAATACAAGGTGCAAATGCATGGAATGAAAAGGGGAATTCATATTATGAACTTAAAGTTCCTGCACGTCCATCAAGAAGAAACAGGTTTCCTCATCAACCAGAAGACTTGCTCACTCATGTAATCCGCATGTACATTACATAGCAACACAGGATCGATTGCAAACGTTAATTGGATCAGACTATAATATGTAGTTTTATATTACATACCAAACTTTCTATTAGTAATAATCACTCTTCTCTGCATGACAATGAGGCTGACAAGGGAAAAAAATTGAAAAAATTAATTTGTAGAAATGACTGTCATACTAAAGTTGCAAGGTCATGCGTAAAATCTGTTTAAAATTAAAGCCTTTGCGAAATAAATAGAACAATGACAACCTACATTAAGATACAATATGATGAAAAGGGTCAATCCCTTGTTTATACATCAGACACCAAAAAGAATGCATATGACAACCAGCTCTATAAGAAATGGCTATGATGGAACCATTTTAGAAAATAAGGTTTTAATTTCTCTACATGTATGGGTCTGAGTAAAAACATAGCGTCGTGCATCATCTTTTGAACTCGTTAATCAATCTGATAGCCAGGATAACATAGTCTTACACCATCAGTAGGAGATAACATTCAATTATAATAATCCATGGCGGCTTGAAGAAAACCAAGGAGGTATCCTTGCTAAAAACAAAGCTGTTGATGTGCACACAATGAGCTTTCACATCCTTCATCAAAGTGAAAGTGGTACATATACTTACACAACTCATTTATTACACATCGTGACGGCTTTCTGGTGATGAGTTATTAGTCTTCTATCGCTTTCTCTCTTTGAATCTGTGTCTGTGTTAGTATGTCTGTCTCCCTCTCTGTCTCCCAATTTCCTCTATGTCCGAAACCAGACTGTTTCCCCCCCCCCCAAATGAAATACAGTGACTGAAAAGAAAATGAATAAAGAAATTTACAAATGAATAATGGTGATAATATAATACATGAAACATGTATCATGTACTACATAAATGAATGAACAAAGAATAATTTTAATAGCTATAGAATAAATTGAGCAAGATAAAATATCCCCTATAATTTGCCATGATATACTTGGAACTTGCATCATTTAAACAGATACTGATCTCTCTCCCCCTCTCTCTCCCTCTCTTTTCCAATCTCTCTCTCTGAGTCATGAGTCATTGGACAGCCATCCGTCCTGTATACCATCAGCTGGTATATCAACCTTTAGGTTGGGGCAGGGGATGGAGTGGCTCATTGGTATACCGAGTACTATAGGGAGTAGTCCAGGCTAGGCTCCATAGAAAGTGCACTTAACCTTGTTTTTTGATATATACAATGTTTTTTGATGGTTTCTTGTCAATTCAAGGGTGCTGATTCCAAATCCGATTGATGCCACTCGCGTAACTTTGAGCGTTTTCGGCAAAATGCAAAAATCCAAAATGGCCGCCAGATATGCTAATTTGGCCATGATAATCCCAGTAATGTCAATTGTATGACCAATCATTCCATCATTTTTTTTTTTTTTTACATTTTTGTTCCTTGAGTGATTCTACTTGCACATGCAAGAAATTTTTCATTTGAAGAGGTACATTTAGTATTTTAAGCTTATTTTCAATTCAAAATGGCCGCCACTCCTATACTCATGTACTATATGAATAGCAAAAAATATGCATAGAAATAGAAGACAAGTTTTCAGTCACATACCTACGCTTTTATCAAGTTTTGCATGTGCAATGCAAATCTGATGAGTGCCACTAGCAAAACAAGCAAACAAACAACCAAACAAACAGAAAATTTATTGTTTTTAGGCTTATTATAATTCTTCTTAATACAAAACTTCAAAAAGGATGACACTCATATACCCCTGCTCAATACGAACGGCAAAGTGTACATGGAAATAAACAAAATTTCTATTTTTTCCCCTGTCACTCGGGTACACTGTTTATTAATTTGTGTGCTGATTATAAATCAGAAGGTAGTTAGTAACAAAAGCTGTTTTATTTTTTGATGCAAACATCCAAATTTGCTATAGGTCAATCTGAATTTTTCCCTAGGAATTTGGAAAAATCCACCAAAGCTTGAATTGACGCCAACATCAAGATCGTTTATATGGACATTTGATACTTACTTGCCTTGAGATGTTCAACATCATAATATTCACTCTGATTTACCAAATTAAAAGGCTGAATTCTAGATGATGACACAAATGAAATTTCCAATTACCTGTCCTGTTCTACATTAAAAGCTATAGTATACAAACTTTTCAGTCCCCTCATCAGAGAAAGAACATGAGGCAGGGGAAAGTGGAAAAAAAGGGACCACCTCACTTCCTGTCGTCAAATCTCTGAAAGGAAAACAATGCCCAAAAGTTTTTCATATTAACCCAGATGAATTATATATGGTAGATGATTATTTTACCACCAGTTACAACTCCTTGCTGGAAAAAAAAATCTGCAATGTAAAGGGTTTTTAGTTGTGTCATCAATGTCCGATGTGTTTTTGTCTGCAACCATGTATCTCTGCACTTTCTATGATTTTTCTGTACTTTGTTAATATATGGTTCAAGGGGAATGCATATTAGAAGCTTCGCTTTCTATCTTCCCCTTCATTTTCAACATTATTTGATAAATACCATGCATCTAGGCTTCTAAATATATTTTGTTAGTATTACATTCTTATATTCAACCTGCATGTAGAATATGATGGTATATTGATTTCTTGCGAGACGTTTAGTGAACGTATATTCGTTGTTGAGACAAAATGAAATATATAAGAAATGGTGTTAAACATCGTAAGGTTTATGAATATTAAATGCTCAAATATACATGTAGGCCCTCTATATTGTAAGTGACACCCAACATATTTGTATTACACATGCAACACTTTATGACAGCATAGGTACGGGACTGGAAATACAGTAAATTTGTTCTATATTTCCATGCATATGTTTTGCCATTCACATAGTACATAAGCATAGGAATGGCGACCATTTTGAATAAAAAATGAGCTTTAAATACCAAATAAATCTATATGAAATGAAAATTCTCTTGCAAATGCAAATGGAGTAACTCTAGGAACAGAAATGTACAAAGTTTGGTGGAATAATTGGTCATATAATGCACATTATTGTGTTTATCACGGCCGAATTAGCATATCTGGCGGCCATTTTGAATTTTTGCATTTTGCCAAAAATGCTCAAGGTTACGCGAATGGCATCAATCGGATTTGGAATCAGCACCCTCGAATTGACAAGAAACCATCAAAAAACATTGTATATATCAAAAAACAAGGTTGGGTGCCTTCTAGCCTGGACTAGAGGAGATTAGTTGGTGTTACTTCTTCTTCCTCCTCTTCGTGGCTTCCTCTCATCACTAGAATTGTTATAATTATCATCATTAATATCAACAATGGTTAGTAGCAAATTGAAAATTAGTAATATATTGTTCAAGGATCAATACTCACTCATATTATCAAAACATGCAGATGAAAATCAATTTATAACAAGTTATAATAAGATAATATAAAGAAATTATTAATAATCACGTTGCTGCAAAGAGTAGTCCTAAAAAAATGGACTCACTGTCTGAAAACTCGACATCCTCCCCTCATCTATAAGGAATATATAAAAAAAACAATTAAATATATAAGTAAATACATCATATCTAACAAATACTTGCAGAGGATCGACAGTCGACTGACTTCAAATTTCGAATTTAATTGTCATTAAGAATGTTGGAATTTAAATCAAGTGGCCTTTGTGCCATTTCAAATCTTAATGATTGTCAAACATTGAATGTCTCTTCCAATCTCCTGTAAGCATATCTATTCACACTGCACGTTACCTATCACCCCACCCCATTCAAACACACACACACACACACACACACACACACACACACACACACACACACACACACACACACACACACACACACACACACACACACACACACAGACGCACACACACACACACACACACACACACACACACATTGTAGCAGCATGATCAACTTCCCAAGGAGCATGCATCGTGTATATCATTTTATCTAGTGTTGAAAATATATCACATCAGTATGATTACTCTTCAATCTGTGGTCCTCTTGTGTGCCATTCAAATTCACATTGTTAAAGATTTAATAATAGATAACATAGAATCTAGGGATTTACAGAAGTATATAATGATAGTGTTAGGATTAAAGATACAAGGCTAAGAGACAGAAGACAGCTTCCTGTTTGACAACCATAAATCTTGCTCCGCCGCTGGCGTAACCATTTCGTTTACCTGCAGCTTTAGGATCACCGACAAGGGGAAAAAAAATCGCGTGTCATCAGCGCAGTAGTCAGTCATTCTGTATGTTGAATGACTTGACAGAGTGTAATATGCCATCAACAGTGAGTCGCACCACCAGATCGCTTTAGCATGATCAGCAAGGTTGGTAGGGTGGAGGACGGTACAATACGAAACAAATATCTGTTAGCGGCCAAGATATTAGTCTACAGAGCAGGGTGGACTTCTTTCTTCCTCATTCCGAAGATGAGCATGGAAAGGAATGAGTGAAGGAGCTAGTGCGGCAGCTAGCTCACAATACTTTTCCATCTTATATGTTTTACTGTTGCCATTTCACAACCCCGCCCCCTCCACACACACACACACACACACACACACACACACACACACACACACTCACACATCAGGCATTCTGTTTATTCTGTTTATCTGTTCATCTACACACCTGTTTGTAGTAGTACACTAGGCTTTCATCTACTACTAGCCCATAAGATCTCTCTTCCTAGTCTGCATCCTCAATACTCTTTCCTTCTCCCTTTCTTTCTCTCCTTTCCCTTTCCATTTTCATCTCCCTTTCCGTCACTCCTGACCTTTTCTTCTCTCCTTCCTCTCTCCTTCTTTCCATTCTTTCTATACTTCACCTTTCCTTCTCTCAAGAAAAAACAGGTTGTGGAATCTTGTTATGAAGAGGTTGTATAAGAAATCCTTCTTATGACAAAGTCATTTTGCAGGTCCCAACTCTCTCCAACTCTCCATTTCTTTGTTCATGTACTCTCACAAGGTAATTGCCGTGGCTTTAGGTCCTAACCTGTTTATCGAGGTTCACAATTTCCTTCTGCTTTTAGAGAGTTCGATCTACAAGTGCTGGTGGGAAATGTTTGGTATAGCATGTCTAATTGTACTTCTATTCATTGAATTCAGCATTATCATGATACAGTTTACACAGTAAGCCTCGCATAAGTCAACAAATCGCGTAAGTCAACAAATCACATTTTGACTGAAAACCTCTAAAGACATGGAGTGTTCTTCATAACACATATCTGAGTTTTGCAAACATATTAAATATATATTAACACAAAAACATAAAAATACACATTTTGAATGCAGAATACATTTTATTACAATATCTTTCAAGACTGTGAACAGACAGTAGAATTAAAACATTTTGTTCCCACATGAAATCACAGGAATTTAAGTTCACTACCACACTTCCAGTTTACTTCACAAGCTGTAGTCTCAAAATTGAAGATCTTTGTGTCAGTTATAGCAGAATTTGTTCGCAATATATGTACTACGTGTAGTATACAACACATGTACCAGTATACAATGCTTCATACAGTGGTACATTGCACGGTGTACTACACATCTCATGGTCACTCTGTTTTACTACAATCAACTCTCACATTGATTGAGACATATCACCTCTAACATTGCAACATTACACTCTCAGTGTTTGGAAGCTTTCACTGTCTATGGCAGCTATGAGATCAATATCAACAGGGAATTCCCTATTCACCTCATGTTGTATGTTTCAGGATAGCTTTTGATGGTCTGTGCTTTATTCACACCTGATCTCATAGCTTCCAAAGGATTCTTTACACATCAGCACTATGTATCATTCAGAGGAAATTTTAAATTTTGATATGTTTTCCTCGTCTGAGTGAATAGCGAGCTTTAGATCTGCAACGTGAATGCTAAGAAGACGATGCTAATTAGACAAAAATGGTGTTCTGCATATGTATGAGACAGCTGTTTCCGCTGTCAAACCCAGGAGGCTGCATTGATTAGTATTTGTGTTGCAGATCTAAAGCTTGCTAACGGCAGGGTCCAAATAACTGTGCATATGTACGAAGTATACTCTTTGAAGTTTAAATAAATGAATAAACAACTCGTGAATTCAGTAACATCATTCCCAACAAAGAGATTTCATTGCTAGTTTACTGTGAAATCCGATAGGGTCTGTAGAATAGTCACCAGTTCACTTGAATTGAGAGACCTGGAGAATATCTGTTATGACAAAATGACGTTGCCTTCACCAGATCAAGAGATCTGTAATTTCTGTATACTGTACTAGTATTACTTTGAAAGCACAAAGGACATTGTGGGTCTGTGTCTTTGCCTAAGGTAGCTGGGCCATAGTTTTGTAGACCAAAGAAATTTACTCTTTACAATCGTGCCTATCTGTAGCAAGATCACAAATTACCATCCTTAGGTGATACATTGTATAGGCTGCATTTATCTAACTTGAGAGAAAGAATCACGTTTCAAAATGAGTTTTGAATGGTGATTACGAACGTGGCTTGAAACGTGATTCTCAGCATGCTGCATTTATAATGGCGATTTTAGTGTTGTCACTGAGGAGCTGCAGGATTCAACCAGCGAAGTGGAGGTCAAACTGAGGCATGCATTCTTGTTGTGTTTTTTTAACCGACATTGTGTACAGTATACTGGAAGTTAACCTTGGCAGCTCAGAGAAACGTGTTTCAAAATGGCATTGTGTTTATATGCTTGCAGAAAGACGATCATGGTCTCACATGCCTTTCAAATGGCCCTCTGAATGGCATTTCAAATTGGTGTTTCTAAACATGATTGAAAACTCGGTTGTGTATATCTTTCTCCCGAAAATGCCTAAAACGCATTTAGGATCGTGATGCTGCCTCAGAAAATTTTTACATAAACACACCGTAAGTCGGGTCTCCTTGTTTGTCATTTTCTTCCATAATGGAATTCCTGGACTGAGGGCCCATGAAGTGAATCATTATGAAATAATTACAACTGCATAATCTTGCTGAGAGAAACTCACTGGAAGAGAGTAGACAACTAATCACAGAGCATGTCTGAGAGCAGGAGATTCATTCACAATGTTACCTGAACATATAAACTTACACACTCACTGCTGATTGCAGAAGGCCATGAGCATTTAGAAAATAAATGCAAGCATAGAGAAAATTTGTATGATAGGAAATCTCATTGTTATACCTGATACCCTGCACAAGCAGAACAATGAAATTACATTTCTGTGAAAAGAGGTGTTACAAGTGCTATAATAACATATTTCAAATCATTGCAAACTGTAATATATCAACAATGACATGACAAGATGCGCACTATAGATCGACGCATCAGAAATAATGTGATTTATAAAACATGTATTTCGAGTATTCATTTAGTTTGACCATGTTCACATACATCACTGAACATGAAAGAGGGTCTGCACCATAAATTCACTTGTGGGTTCTTTACTTACGAGCACAAAAGCATTGCATTACATTTTTTGTTGTGAATGCTCATTATGGAAGAGTGAAGTATAGTGGATGGGTCTAGTCCACTTCAAATATGAATGGGTTAGGCTTTGAACAGCTCATTGCACTTTCATTACAGGAACAGGGCTGGGTATATGGATTTGACGTGATTTTAGAAGCAAACCAAATTATCCTGAGCCATTCCCTGGAAGTAAGACCAAAGTGTTGGCTACATAAAATCCTTTCTTCTTCAAGTTAAAAAAGGTAATGTTTTATACTGATTGGAAATGATAACTGAACTCCAGACAGCCAGAAACTTGTTACACCCTTTCTTGCTTTAAAGTCTGATAATGCACAGATGTCTGAGGGCACACTATGGGAACAATGCAAACACCTCTTATCAAGCAGCATCCAAGTGAGAACTAAAAATCTGGCAAGACTGTAAAGTGTGAGGTCAATAAACTTTACTATGAGGCAGAGTACAGACCAAAAGACTGAATCATGGCAAGTCATCTCACAATGACTGAGTTCTCTCATATCTCATGCATGTTTCCCTGTCACAACATTTCACCAGTGTGTCAAAAAGCAACTATAGGCACCTCACATACTCAAAGAGAATATTTTTCTCATAGTGACAGCAATGAGTCCAGTTTCATCCACGATATCACTTTGTATGACAATAGATCACCACCTTACTGTGTGTGTTTCTTAAAATCAATGAGTTGATTCTCAATTTGATGTGAATCATACTGAGGTAATACTTGTTGTGATATCATACTGTATATGCCGAATATTTTGCGAGGTTTTTATTTTCGGATATTCCACGAGTCGGGTGCTATTCGCGAAATTAAAGACAAGCAAAAATATTGACTCTGATTCCGATGTGGATGTGACATACGCGTGTACAATTCTCCGTTCAGAACAGGACTCCACGATCGCGAATTTAACCACTCGCGAAATCGTCAGGGATTTCCGATTCGTGAAAATTTAGACTCGTGAAATATATGGCGCATGATACAGTATTCCATGCCAAGTTACTCCGCAAAACTATTTCATTACGTGGAACAGTCCTTGTCTCAGAGAAATAGGATCACATTCTCTTCACTTGTTTTTCTTTGAGCGGTTTCGGTTCTTGACGTTGGCCGTCGTGTAGAAGTGTTGACCAGTCTTCTTGGATTTCTCTTCCCTTGCCAGTCTCCGTCTCTGTAAGTCAGACAGACAGACACATACATACACACACAGACACAAACCCGAAACAGAATTATTAGCAATAATTAAGGTCAAATTGGATTTTTTTTTTTTGGTGCCATTTTAAAATTGTGACTTAACATAAATCAAATACTTGCTACTGTCATAAACACAAAATGACCTAAAATCGCCTCAATGGGTGTATGCAATCCCTTTTCTAGGAACATGAATAAAAGAAGAGATATTTCATACAAAATAACTCAATATAAAAAAAAAAGTCTGAGATTGGATTAATCATATTGTATCAGTAGAGGTCTTGTTCTAAAAACAGTTGTTTAAAGTATGACTCATTATGGCAAGTGTTTCTAGAGCAAAGCTTTCATGAAAGTAGATGTATGCTCTTCTCCAAATATTTATAGAATGGTGATAACCTCACCATATGTTACCTCACCAGCAAGGAGTGAAAAGTTGACAATATATTACAATATATTACACTATTGCTATGTATTAGGTCTAGCCAGAGTTTACAAATCTTCTCCAACTAAACTGCTGAAATTCTGACATTGCAAAGGAAATACAACCCTGTAGTTCTACTTGACTGAGAAAAAGTGTCATATTTCTTAATGCTTCTTCTTTGGTGAGCAAATAATCTCAACATATTTTGACTGCTAGCAAACAAGATAAAAGTTGAGATGTTCTCATCAGCATGGAAGATCAACACTGCAATGTATAACTGAGTAAAATCTGTCAATCATCAAAAGAGATATATTACCTGCTTTGAGGTCAATTTCTTTTTGCTCTCTGGTTTGTCCTCATCAAAGTATCTCTTCTTCTTTTTGCTAGGGACATCAGCCTCCTCCTCATCACTACCAAGGGGACAGTAAGATCCTAATGACTTAGCTGTGGAAGAAATGATAAATACAGTACTATGTCACCAGCCAGTCATAACTGCAGGAAATTCAAGAGCAACACTATTTAATGTATATCCATATTACCCTCACCGCTTTTAAAACATAATGCCACTATACATGCCACCTTGACAGATTCAGCAAATTTCCTCACATACAACTGTTAAAGTTTCATTGAAATCCCATGAAATATTAGCAATTTTTAGAATAACCAAATTCAGCTTCATCAGACTACAGTGCAAATTGAAGTCTTCTGTTTGTTGGACTGAACTTTTTTACATTCTTGCAAATGGAATGGAACTTTCCTTGAAAACACCTCAGGTGTATGTCAAAATCAGAAAGGTTCTATATTTTATGAAAGTTGATAGGAATAAATAAAAAAAAATGCAGATAATTCAAAATGAAAGGCCACTATACATGCTCACCTTGACAAATTCAGCAAATTTCCTCACATAGAACTGTTAAAGTTTCATTGAAATCCAGTGAATTATTAGCAATATTTAGAATCACCAAATTCAGCTTCATCAGACTACAGTAAATATTTAAGTCTTCTGTTTGTTGGACTGAACTTTTTTCACATTCTTGCAAATGGACTGGAACTTTCCTTGAAAACACCTCAGGTTGTATGTCAAAATTAGAAAGGTTCTATACTTTATGAAAGGTGAAAAGGAATAAAAAAACAAAATAAGAAAATTGCAGATAATTCAAATGATCCAGAAACATCTCTTTCAACTCAGTGTTGGTCTTCAAAATCATTTCAACAATCACTGCCAGACATCTGATGTTTAATTTGCTCAGTACTTTGTTGTTCCTGGGTTGGACAATGGAAACAGCTGCCTCACCCATGTGGAGAACACCGTTTTCTGCCTAATAGCGTCATCTATAGTGTTCGGATGCAGATTTAAAGCTCACTAATATCAAAGAAGATGCAAAATAAAATTTTATATTAGAACAATAGAGATAAATTTAAGAGCACATGCACAGGGATCCAAGACCTGTCTTTAATTTAACATTTCACAGCAAATGGAGAATAGATGTTCATGGGTATAGATACAATCAATATCAATGTATAGTGTACCTCTTGTGCTCTGCTTCTTGGTTGAAGGTGCTTCTTTTCTCCTCTCCTCTTCTTCCTCTCTTTGTTCTTTGTTCTTCTTCTCCTTCAGAACTCCAGCTAGAAGCTTCTTGTTCTTGGTGCTGAGGAAAGCACTTGGACCAAATGAGATGTCAGCATTGCCTTCACCAGTCCTTGTTCTCTTCACAGAGATCACTGATGAATCTGATGGCCCTAGCTGCCTCCTCTTATTATTGGATATAACCTTATCCACTCCCCCCTCTTCCTTCTTTCCATCTGTATCCTCCTTTTCTTCTTCTTCCTCCTCCTTTTCTTCTTCTTCCTCCTCCTCCTCTTCCTCCATTCTGTCGTCTTCCTCCTCATTTGACTGATCATCTTGGTCGCCAGAAGGCTGTAAGTCCTCTTCTGTGAATTCAGGTCCAATGTTTACTTCTCTCAGGTCCTGCCTCACTCCCTTGACATTTTTCTCAGGCACGGATGTCCTTGTATTACTTGGTTCCTCACTGGATTCCCCTGTTTTTCTTGTTTCCCTTGTATCCTGTGAGCAAGGAAAATGAGTTTTTGTAAAAAAATACTTCTCTAGTCCTAGTTTAGATCAATACAAGGATAACTTCATTATTTCATCAACAGGCAAACAATTCACAAACACACGAGGAGTCTGAACAAAAGATTGTGTAACGCACCAGCACATGTTCTAATAGAGTCTCACTGTTAACACACTACAGTTATAAATGGAATGATACAGTGGATGTCAAAAACTGACCAACAACTTGGTCTTCAGCTGATTAGAGTGCTTAACTATAAAGACTTTCCTTTTGTTTACAACCAAAAGAAAGTCTCTGTGCAACAGGATATCAACTGGCAAACACAAGAACCATTCTTTTCCAAAACATAAAGGCCATGCTATATGCATTCATTTGTTTTTAATCATATATACAGCAACCTGTTGTCACATAATCTATGACCCGTTTACAGTGAGCGAAAAGGCCGGGCTTGGCTGTGGCCGAGCCTGGCCTTCATTTCACTGTAAACGCGCAAAAGGCCAAATGCGGTACCAAAATCGGCCGCGCATTTGGCCAAGCTCTGGAGGTAGTCCGCGGCCGAGCCCAGCTTTTTCTCACTGTAAACGCAAACTGGGCCAAATGCGGTACCAAACTGCCACCGGCCTCCCAATAATAGTGTTTGTTTACAAGCAGAGCGCCACTACGACAAAATATTGAAAGGTTTGAATTAAAAGCCCGGGCCGAGCCCTCCACTGTAAACGAACAAAATTGTGGGAAGAGTACCGCAATTGCGGCCGGGCTCGGCTGCGGCTCGGCCCGGGCTCGGCCTAGCCCTGCACTGTAAACGGGTCTGAGGGTTTTTGCCCTTTTTGTTGTCTCCAGAGTTCCTCATACATTTGTCTAAAAAAAAAAAAAAATCAATGCAACATACATTTTGTGACACCTGTTCATAGTGTGAAAAGAACAAGAATCACAAAGAAGCAGAAGAAAGTTGGATGGCGGAGAAAACTGATAAGTCTAGAGGGCGCACTGACCTGTTCACAGTTGGGAGGTTTGACAAAGAAAGGGATCTTTCCTCTCTGCCAATCATTGAGGACCATCTTAGACACAGCATTGAGGTCTGGCTCTCCACCCTGAATTCAAAGCATGGATAGAGATATGGAGTGTGACAAGATTTCTGGTACCCTGCCACTAGTACGGACATGATTGAATGGTTGATACATAGAACAAAGTGACTAGGTTCAATAATAAACAATAACTGGAATGCACATAAATTTGAGAGCTCAAAATCTATCCTTGTACACAGTGTTGCTGCTTTGATCAACTTCACTTGCAATATCAGTTTGTTCTGTGGTCTATTATCATCTTTAGTACCGGTAAATAGTTTCTAAACAATGCAGGCTTTAAAAACAAACAAACAAACAAACAAACAAACAAACAACCAATAGCACAAGAGACCTGTGTCTCTAGCAGTTACCTGAGCAGCACACTTCGCTTTCATGGCACTCCACATAGGGCAAATGATTACAAAAAGTTTGGGAGATGAGATTTGGGGATCTTTGCACACCCTTTGGATGGTCAAGCCCCTGGACTGCAGTATACCTCACACAAGTCAATAGCCAACTGTTACACAATTTGTAACTGAGCCTGCATGTGAAGCAGAAGCATTCTGGTGAACAACAGGAACATTCAGAATCAACACACAAGGTTCTGTTTTCAACTACTAACAGATGGAACAAGATTTCAAAACTATGTTATGATAAGGGCAAAACTAAGTGAAGTTACCTTGAGTAATTTGCCAGTTCTCTGAGCTAGCTTCTCTAAGAAGTCCACATGATCTGTCCAGTCTGAGATCCTGTATGTTTTCTGGATGTAGTCTGGTTTGACTCGCTGCAGCACCTCATTGATGTGATCCTCTGGAGATTTGACATACTCGATGCGTACCTGGGTCACAACCAAACATTAATAACATTTTCTCTTTAACATTCAGATTTTCAAATCCTATAATTTTCAATGGTTTGTTGCTTTATCTGTTCAGACAGCCATATCTCATGATCCAGTGACATACACAAGACATGTCAACAGTGAACTTATTAAATACAATCTCTGCATACAGTAAAACTTGGGCTGTTTCAAAAGACAACTCCACAAGACCAGAAAATAGCAAAGGTTATGTCTTTAAGAATTTCAGTTCATTTCAGGAAATTGAAATCTGCTCACAGCAATTATTTAGTCTCTTTTTAATGTAATATCAGTGCATTATTCCTGATAACATAATGTGAACTTTTGCTTCTTGTAATTTCCTGATTGTCATGAAAGAATGTAAGATGAAATCATTTACCATGATGGAAAAGGATGTCATGAATACAAGAATATTGTTGTTTCTACAAACGCACTTCAACTCTGTCATGTCAGTTCACAGTATCAAACACTGATCACTACATTTAACTGTACCTTTTGGATCAATTTTGGTAATTAAAACAAAAAAGCAATGATTTCAAATTCTTCTCTAGAAATTCATATCCATAAGTTCTTTACAAAGTATGAAAGAAAGAATACTGATCACTCCATCAAGGATGAGGTCAGTCTTAATATCTCTGGATCAGTAACCTTAGCTAGGATTGCCAATACCAAAGTCATATACAAAGCACATGATTGAACACTGACTGTACTGAAGAGTGTGATATAGTCACCCTAAAATAAGGAAGTTAACATAAAGGTTTGAAACAACCAGAATACTGACCACTCCCTTGAGAATGATTTCTGTCTCCGTGTCTCCAGACGGGTAGACCACACCTGGACAGTCAATGAGGAAGATCCTTCTCATCAGTGTAATGTACTGCCATACCTGATTGAACAATAATAATCAGATAGGGTCAATGTGAAGTTCAACATGTCTTGGATCACAACATACTCACAGCTGATGAAAGTTGCTTGAGTTCCACGTTAACAAGGGGTACAGATCTAAGTCATCTCATCATCTAAAATGTTGATATTGGTAATATATCTACAGTCTTCTCTTTGTGGCTGGCATTGAGTCAAAGAACGATACATCACAAGAACAATATTTGATTATTCTACTATTTATCTCATCCTTTGACCGTTGATACAATTACATCAAGCTATTAACTAAACATAGACATTCAATTTTTGTAGGAGGATATAAGTATGTACTTAAATGATCAGTAACTATGAAACATCAAGTATTCATAATCACATATGAACTAGATGAAACATCAAGTATTCATAATTACATATGAACTAGATAAAACATCAAATGACCTATACACTGTTCTCAGCCCTGGCATTAATATGACACATTTCTCTAGAATCTGAGTCCCTTACTATATCTCTAGTGTAATAGCAGTGGGTAATGTATGTGAAATCATCACAGAGTTACAGAGAGGAGAGATGTATGACGATGGTCCCACCTTGGTCTCGCCAGCTATGGGAGCCACATTGCAGACCTTCTTGTTCCTCAGTGTGTTAATGATGGAACTCTTGCCAACATTGGGATATCCAATAAACCCAACACTTATCTGCTTCTTGTCCACATGGAGCTGTAGGAGGTAATGGAAGAATAAATTCCAGCTTGCCACTAAATGATATTTACTATGACAACAACTATCATTCGTGAATATGAAAGCTCATTATTAAATTGGTTTGTGAATGTACTAACCAAGAAAAGTTCTAGCCTCCTAGCATTCTGAATATCATTTTATCAGGATGATATGAAATTGTTATATCAGTTTTCCTCTCTCACATACCACTCTACCATCAGTAAAATATGTCTTAATACGTCCCTTTGTCTTTAACATGCAGAGTATAATGGCTGGTTTCAAGACTGACTTGGTTTTACACAACAGTATTCAAAGAGACTCTATGGCACCCGAGTAATATTCCATCAAATCAATTTTTATTGTTCGCTGAACTGATCCCAATGCAAAATAGGAGACAGCTTCAAGCCAAAAAATAGAATACTTGTGTAAGGAAGAACTATGTGAAATCAGAAACAGCTATTCCCCCTTGCAAACCAAGAAAATATTTTATGTATACTTTACATGAACTTCTCACAAGAGGAAGTAACCTCAATTCACAAAGCAGAATTGATGTGTACAAGAGAAATTAGCTGACATGAAATAGTAAATATATATGTTATAATCAATGAGCCATTAACTGATTCCCAGATACAGCTGACAGTTAATTAAGAATGTCACGATTTTGCACTAAGACATCATGAAAGCTCTATATAATCACTGGAACTTGACAGAAATCCAATGAATATTATTTCCTTTTTTATTTCTAAACAAGTACAGTTTCGGTTCTAAATTAACTAAAAGATTTTTAGAGGTAATTATACCAGTTTCAAAGAAATATTGTTAAAAGCCAATAATGTAACTCACTTTGCCAAATTGTCGAAGCAGCTGAATGAGGGCGCCCTTTCCAAATGGATTTCTGATGCTGGCATGGAAGGCTAGAGTTGGGTATTCATGAGATAGAACAGCTACCCAGCGTTTCTAGGAAGACAACAGGTCATACACACACACACAAATCACTTAACACTCAAAAAACAAATATCAACACGGAAATATAATATCACTTCAAATTGAGGGGAAAGCAGAAGATTATCACATTAACTGATCTATAAGCCACAGTGAGTGTTACCATTGATTATTACAGTGTTAAATATTAACTTCAAAATTTGATCTCCAGATTCCTTTACATCTACAATTCATTTGTCTCCTAATTCACAGAAACACTGGACTAAAATTACAACAACACATTCATGACGTTTACAATCAGATGTCATTTTAATGTGGTGGGGGTTCCAAATACAGACCCATATTTAGTATCTATGGCCTAGACAAGAATACAAACTTGTTTCTTCTTCACAACAATCTGGGTCTGCTACACTGTCTTTTTTTTTGTTGTTGTTCCTGCTTTGTTTTTCATTCTGTAGTCATTTTATGGCAAAAACTCAATAGAATGGCACCACAGCCTTCACTCTAAGCTAACTTCAGATATAAAAACGAAAAATACCGGTGCATGGAAAATGGAAGAAAATCTTGGCTTACCAAGGCATAATTGGAAAAAAAAAATGGAAACAATGTCAGTGCTATTCAACAAATAACACTGCAATAAGAACTGGAAAATTTGACTCCTTGCTAATAGAAAGCATTGTATTCTGCTTCACATTTAACTCACTGTAGCCCAGGTCGGCACAAGGTCCACTTTATTTAGGACAAAGACAAGATGTTTGTGAGGTTTCTCCTTCTTCAGGTAGTTCTCAATGTACTTGGATCTGGTTCCCATCGGATCTCGGGCATCTAAGACCTGGACTAGTACATCCGACGAGTCAATCACCTACACAATAGGAAATTACACATTTTCATCATTCACAGGTACACTGAAAGAAAATAATTCTGAGAACTGACAGAGAGAGTTTGATATACAATGGAACACTTGATAGTATTCAATATTATATTCTCTATACATTGAAATTCTAACATGACTCTTTGAGGACAGCAGAAATCTGTCACACAAATATACATGACTATTCCTCTGACACAAGGCAAACACTCTAATTTCTACTGTAGCACCATAATTAAGATTTCATATAAAATCCACAACCAACACTACTACATATGTATAAACCATGAAGAAGAATGAACATCCAGGAAGGGAGTCATCAAAATATCCAAGTACTGGAAACATGAGACACAGTATAAACTCCTTACAGTGCATTACAGGCAAACAATATGTGACACTACATTACTCTGAGAAATTAATGATAGGTATGAAAGCAGCTAAAAAGTACTAAGGAAATCATTCATAATTATAGAGTGATAGTCAGCAATTAAAAGTCCTTCAGAGAGTAGATAACATACCTTGTAGAGTTCATTCCAAATCCTCTTGGACTGACCGGCAGAAAAGATGTAATCTTTGACCTCTTCCTTCACTCCATCATCCTCCACCACTAAATCCTTGTCTTTTCCTGCATCATACTGGTCTCCAGACTCTTCTGCTGCCTTCACCAGGGACTACCCACAAATTAATTCAGAAAATTAAACATTACGAGGATGACCAATTTGAAGTAAAAGCCCATAAATACAGTCAAGATGTAGGCAGAAATAACTTCAGCAAAGGAAAATGCCAAGTGATACCTCATCTGCATATGGCAAATTGTGAGTATAATGTCTCTCAATATTCACTGACCTTTTGACTTTTGACCTTGTCAGACTTCACCCAGCAAGATAACCAGAGATAACCAAAGTGATTTCTGTCTATTGACATGAATTGTGTGGGTTTTTTTTAATGGTTTTCAATCTTCACATCCATATAAACTGAAGTGCATGAATGTTCATCTCTAAAAAGTTCATGCCACCCAAATTAGCTGTGCAAAAACAAATTACGTATGGGATTGTTTCGCCCAAGGTAATCATAAGTGGGTACATGCAGGTAAAATTACATTGTAACACTTTTCAATGACTAAATGAGAAATACTCATCTATAGGATTCCCATACGTCCAATGAAACTTGCCTTGAAGTTCAGAGGAACTTAACTCAACATTGCCTTATTGGAATCTGGATGCCTTCTAAACAAACATCTTATAATAATATAATGCAAATACAGGCATATCAGTAGGTCACTGAAGCATCTTCACTCCATGTACTATTGCTGCAATTTTTATTTACCCCATATTCATCTATGAGACACAATCATTATGATTATGGACTGTTAAACACATGAAGAATTGTATAAATTAATATGCTTATTTAAAAATGTTAAAGAAACAGCAGCAATAATGTTCTCCATACCTCCACATCTCCCACTTTTATGTTGGGTCTCTTCCGTTGTTTCTTGGGTCCAAATGTGGAGCTAAAACTCTCCGTGTCCAACAGATGCACTCTATTGTACTGGAGAAAAACAACAACAACAAACAGAATGGTAAAATTTTTACTGCAGGACAAAGAAGTCTCATGTTTCACAGTTTCAATATAATCCTGATTTTGTAGAGGGAAATTCAGGATTCACCAACTTATTGTACACACTTGTGATATGCCAGAAAAAGTTACATTTCTGCATTATACAGTGTGTCTCAAAAAAAACTATACACTTTTGAAATGCCCGCCGAATAAAAAAAAATATACAATTCTGGCTGAAAGGTTTATATGTATGGATAGCTTATGGACTCAACTTTCATATGACACCAAAAAGTCTGAAAATATTTCATGCTTACATGAGCACTGCTCACTTTTGTAAAGGGTATGAAAATTAGGCTGCGCAGGAATTAACCTTCCAATTTTGCGAGAGGTGAGTCTGTTGTTACCATAAAAGAACGCTGCTGTGGTGTGAACTGAGGCCTCTCCATCTTTGGTTGTCAGTCCAAGACTCGGAGATGAATGAGGACTGAGTAACAACTTACAGCTCTTAATTTATTCTTAATGTATCATGACCAAGTGACACACTGTTACACACTTTTAGTTTTTTAACATCATTGACTTTTAATAAAAACCTCCACCCCACATTGAACATTTCATTGATTTCCTTATACCCAGGTAGGGATTATGTAACATTGAATATTCAATTAAGGATTGTCAAAAAAAAATAAAAAAAGAATGTCAAAGATGTCAGCTATTTATTCTTCAGGTCAATGGGTAACCTGAATTATAAGTAGCCAGTAGCCGTGACATTCCTTTTTCAACAAAATGTATTTGAATAATAAATTTACATAATCCCCATCTGGTTATTAAGTAAATCAATAGGCGTTTTCGCATCAGCCCGATGTTTCCATATAGCGCGCTATTTTCTGACTTGGGAAATTAACCCGATCACAAAATAGTGCACTATTTGATAATGTGAATACAATTAGCGCGCTAATTGATCGAGGAACTTTCTCGAGTCCAACTCAGGAAATTTTCGAAATACACGCGGTGTAGCAGGACAATCAATGCGAACTAGCGCGCTATTTGATAATGGTCGGGCTGATGTGAATAGGAAATGAAATAGCGCGCTAATTTGCGATCGCGAAAAATATCTCGAGCTTGGATTTTTATCGGGCTGATGTGAAAACGCCTAATGAGCTATTCTGCTAATGCCCCAGTCACATATAAACACGGATGCTCAAGGATCTACACGGTGATCCGGCAGCTACACGGATAAGGCCGGAAGAGCGCGGCGTCTACACGGACAAACACGCCATCTACACGGATCAACACGGCAGCTACACGGCAGCCACACGGACCACCCCGGATTGCTCTGCCAACACGGCAATCCCCGGATGACGACGGATGTTTTTGACCTCCAAAAGTTGCCGTGTTGGCCTCCTGGCGTCAACACGGATCTCTCCCCGGATCAGATCCGGGGTGGTCCGGGGTGGTCCGGGATGTCTATGTGACTGGGGCATAATCTGAAAATAACTTCAATGTGGGGCGAAGGTTTTCATTCATGTCACAGATGTAAACTAGAAATGTCGCTACGGTGACCGATGCCTCCGCCATAATGCACGATTCTCCCAATAGGTGTACAATTTGTATAGTACAATGTCTTCACAATGTGTGATAACAGTTTCACACAAGAGACCCGTGGGTCTAGCGCTCACCTGATATCGCAAGTTCACCTTTCACGCAGTCACTAATCTAAATTATTCACAGCTAAAATTTGACCAGGCATTCTCAAGTAGAAGATGAAAATGTACAATAAGGGCCCAAATTTTTTAAGATTCCTTAATTTGGGGGATTGGGGCCCCCTGGCGCCCCCTGGGTGGGGCATGGTGCCCATTTTAACAAATTGAGTTCCTAACCCCCTAGGGATGCTACCTGCCAAGTTTGGTGAAAATGGGTCATGGGGTTCTCAAGAAGACGATGAAAATGTACAATTTAGGCCCCATTAGGACCCCTCCCCACCCCCTCCCCTGGGTCCCAAGGGGGGCACCCCTGATTCTGCCATGAACAAACTTGAAACTACAGTCATCAATGTACTAACTCATAGTATTAACTTAGCTCTATCACTTCTGGTTCTAGAGAAGAAGATTTTTACAGATTCCTTAATTTTGGGGGGTTTGGGCCCCCTGAGTGGGGCATGGTGCCCATTTTGACGAATTGAGTTCCTAACCCCCTAGGGATGCCACCTGTCAAGTTTGATGGAAATCGGTCTTGGAGTTTTCAAGAAGAAGAAAAAAATGTAAAAAGTTTATGCACGACGGACGACGCACGCCGGACGTCGGACGAAGGGCGATCGCAATAGCTCACTTGAGCCTTTGGCTCAGGTGAGCTAATAACTGGAAAAATACTGAAATGACAGGTTTGTCAGAAATAAATTGAATGTTCACTTTCCTTGAACTAGGTTTGCTATAATTGTTTTAGAGTGCAGGTACACGTATTTGGGGAATTGAGGATTTTTACTTGACTTCTGACCGTCCCTTTTATAAGTTTATGCATTGAGTAATTTTCAAGGTATGAAGAAAGAATATAATTACAGTACAAAATATTTTTTTTTTGGCATTTAAACCTGGCCTTTGACCCTTGACCTTTGACCTTCTGGCTGGAAATTTCCAAGAGAATCTCCATTAGGTAATACATTATAAAACTAATAATAATAATAATAATGCAAGCATTGAATTTAATATACTAGTATACGAGGGAAATAGTAAAATTTGAGGAGTTGAATTTGACCTTTGACCCCTGACTATTGACCCATTACCCCTAAATTCCCTAGATAATGCCTGCCAGTCAGTACATGCATATGTACCAAGTTCCATAAATATACATTGAACTATTTGCCAGAAAAGTGAAATTGTAACATTTTCACCTAACCTTTGACCTTTTGACCTTTAACCTTATGACATGAAACTCTCTGGAGAATCTTTACGCAGTAGTACATGTCTACACTAAATTTCAAGAAAATACCTTCAAACATTGCATGGATATGGGGGAAATAGCTTAATTTTTTGCATTTGACCTTGACCTTTTGACCTTTGACCTCTTGCCAATGTCACTAAAATCTGCTCAACTAATTGCCCCATCATACATCATCCTTGGACCAAGTTTGGTTAAAGCTGCTTCATCCAATTTTGAGTTATCACGTAAACAGATAAATTTTAGGATTTGAACTTGATCTTTGACCTTTGACCTCTGTCCCATTTCACCAAAAAACTAATCAAGTAATTGTCCCATCATACATCATCCTCAGACAAAGTTTGGTGAAATTTGCTCGATCCAGTCTTGAGTTATCGCGTAAACAGATACAGTTTCATGATTTGACCTTGACCTTTGACCTTTGGCCAATGTCACCCAAACACTAATCAAGTAATTGCCCCATCATACTTTATACTTGGACCAAGTTTGGTAAAATTACAGTCAATATTACTCAAATGATCGCATAAACCAATGCGGACGGACGTACGTACGTACATACGGACGGACGGACAACCCGAAAACATAATGGCTCCGGCACCGCTTCGTGGCGGAGGCATAAAAATAAGAGTGTGTAACATGGAAATTGCAACATGTACCATCAGGAGACTCACACGAACACACCACTGAGTATACCAGGGAAATTTGCAATGCTACAATAAAATTAATGCAACTGCGGTTTACTCATGCATAAAAGTTTGGTTTAATAAACCATAAAATTCACTCAGCAAACCCAAACTGATCGCAATTGATCATAAATTTATCATATCAACTTCAGTTTTGTAAGCTCCAACGGACTCACCTGTTGCAAATTTAAAAGGCTAATTCCTGTTGCAAATTTAAAAGGCCAATTCCTGCGCAGTCTAATTTTCATACCCTTCACTCAGCAAACCCAAACTGATCGCAATTGATCATAAATTTATCATATCAACTTCAGTTTTGTAAGCTCCAATGGACTCACCTGTTGCAAATTTAAAAGGCTAATTCCCGAGCAGTCTAATTTTCATACCCTTTACAAAAGTGAGCAGTGCTCATTCAAGCATGAATTATTTTTAGACTTTTTGGTGTCATATGAAAGTTGAGTCCATAAGCTATCCATACATATAAACCTTTCCCCCAGAATCATATATCTTTTTATTTGGCAGCCATTTCAAAAGTGTATAGTTTTTTTGAGACACACGGTACAGCAAATAAAACTGTATGATCAATGCATTTACAATGTACCATATCATGTACAACATGTTAAACTAACTCTCATACTGACAACTCAGAAATGGTTGGACAATCTGAAGTCAGTTCTATCCTGCGGACAACGTGTTACAGAGTTAATACAAAACAGAGACAAAAAATGTTTGTAGCAATGATTATGAACAGAGTCTTAATCCACTAAACAGGGTGATCACAGAAGTCCTGGTTCGACTAACCTTGGCTTTCTCCTGGAGGAGGGTGATGGGAAGTTTGGTCTGTCTCATCACAACCTGGTATGGATCTCTCACAACCTTACCCAGCTCAGCTTGAAATGTCTGCAAGGCATCCTGGGAGACTACCCTTGTGTTACCTATAGAGGGTGCAGTCATTGTGATTATGCTAATTGCAAGAGTTTCACATACTGTGATACTGTACTAGTATTTAATCAAGACACAAGGTGTGCAGAGTATTCACTGCTTCTCACCTCTTCCATGAAACAAAATCTGTGTATGTAGTTTTCCCCCCAACAATTCTCCCTATTGCATATAGCCGATATCAAGCGATATCACCTCGTGATACCGATATGTATCTGATCGCTTCTGGGACATGTACTTCCGGTTTTGCAGTTCTGGAAGATCGTACCATGTCAAAGAACCTACATAGTGCAGTGTAGGATCTTTGATCGTACATTGAAAATGCACAGAACTCGTCATGCACAGGCAAACATGGATCGACCTAATGACCAATTTCAGAGAATGTTTCTGTCATGATTAAAGAATTTTCTTAGTGAAAGAAATGTTCCTACACCGTATGACCGGTAAATGAAGGGCTGAGCGTAACTCCCCATACGCTGTCACGAAGTGACAGCTTCGCATTCGGGTCCACGTCCGGTGCGGCTAGGCTGCTGGGCTTGGGTCTGGGCAATGATCGCGAATCGGCCCAGATCCGTCGGTGCTCGCATGGAGCACTTCTCTCCCTTCATGCTTCATCTTGTCCGAAATAGTTCCAGTAAAAATTTATACACAAGGATAATGTCACACTTCATTCTTTTATATGAATGAATAAACAAGTTACATTCAGTGATTGTTCCTGATAAATAACAAAGTTTAATTACACAAGTAATATTTGTTGAAGTGTGATTAGTTTGTCAATTTGGGAATGTCAGCATTCAAAATCCAGAAATATACAAACTGTCAATATTACATATTAAATGTTTCACGTGCTACCAGGTGAGGGAATATTAATTTGAAACAATTTTTATTTTGGGAACGTCACCTCTCAAATCTAGAGATATACACAAACTGCTAACATAATTAATGTAAAATAAAAGTTTCAAATAATGACCAGGAGAGGGAATATCAACTTTTTCCAAAAGCAAGTGAAAAGAGATCATCCTGTCATTCCCACACCCAAATTATTCTTATGAATTTCTTTACAGGAGAAAGCAAATCACCAATGCTAATGCTACTTTCTAGGCTATTTAGAACACTCACCAAACCACTTTCTGTTTGGTTCCACTCTGGCCACACTTCCAGAGTTCAGCCTGGATTGGAATGGAGCAGGTCTGGTGATGCGACCTTTGCGATCTCTGACAAAAAAAAAAAAGAAGGGGGATAAACAATATTTATTACTATATGTAATACTGAATTTAGAACAACAATTTAGTGAGTAACATGTGATGTGCATTATTGATACTAATGTCGACATACACTGGGTAGGACTACAGATAAGATAGCAACCAGGAAGCTCTAATACAAGAAGGTGACCCAAGTCATGTCAGATTGTATAATATTCTGAATAAATCAATGGATTCCAGCCTAGTGCAAAGCTTCTTGAAATCAATTGTTTTAGACTAATGACAGTTTAAACACAAGCAGCAAAGTTAGGTTTTCCTTACCGTTGGGGCTTCCCCTTTCGATACATATTCAGACGCTTGATAGTTGCACGATCTCGCATGTTGTTACCACCTACACCCGTAGCACGATCTGTGGTGGGAATAAAAAGTCATCAGAGGTTTGATCATGCATCAATTCATATCGTTTCTTTTCTTTTTTTTTCCAAATTCATATCAAGAGAGTTATGGTAACTGGTATGGGCACCAACTTTCTGTCATTATTTCACTGGCAATGTCTTACTGTTTACTCTGCTCCAAGTTTTGATAATTCAAAACACAGTACGAATGTATAAGATATAGGGTGCTATGAACTTACAGTCTGCTTGTGCAACGCAATAAAAGTTCACTGTCTGCATCGTGTACGATGTTACAGTACATGCCTGATTTAATAAATATCGTCTAGGAAGTAGATTTCCTGATTTCACAAAGAGAACAAATTGATCCTTGCACTTCTTTCACATATCAAAGACATGGAACAGGTCTGCATACACTTGTATGAAAACCAACAGAAAATAGTGAAAAAAGAAGATGGTATTCTTACATGTACATGTATAAGAAACCATTACAGAATTAGAATTACAAGTACAGTGTAACTTTGACCAAGTGCCAAGTATTCTCTTATTATTCAAAATATAAAAAAAAATAATAAAAATGTATTGACAATGACAAGGTATTTACAGTGTAGTATCCTTTTTTTAATGAGAGATTAGAAAGATAAGGCCAAGTAAAACTAGACTTGGAATTTGTCAAGACTGACAAATTAGGTGATCCGATTTGTTTTAATCGATGATTCGAGTCCTGATCGCAATAGGCATGACCATATAGGTTTCATCTGTGTTTAGAGACATTGGCCGTGTGATGTTTGGATTCCCATTTAGAAAAGAGAGTCAGGTCTGCCATCTTTGGTACCAAATTCGGTATACACTATAACGAAGATACAGAATGAACGTGACATGAACTAAACATGTGCAAAATATGGGCGTGATAGGGGCTGTTTTTCTTGAGTTATTGCAAAGAAAGTTGTAGAAAGAAAGAAATATCTCAATACATCGAAGATAAGTTTGATTTCAACCAAGTTTTTTGACATGATCTCGGTGTCGTATGAAAAAATGGAGGGTATAACCACGATAGCCCAAAGTCTGAGCTACAACATATTAAAATCTGGGAGAAATTCACTGAAGAGTAAGTGAGCTAGTGTTCGATAAAGACCGTCATGTCAATTTTCATTTCCAGAAAAATTCCCTCCCATAGAGATAACACGTAAACTGGTTAAATTTGACAAGGTTACACTATATCCATTTTCACAAGGTGAAGACATCATCCGATTAAAACTTTAATCGAACAAAACTTAAAGAGTATTAAATTGGCTACAACATACTAAAATCTGGAAGAAATTCACCGAAGGGTAATTGAGCTAGTCGTCGATAAAGACAATCATGTCAATTTTCACATCTAGAAAAATCCCCTCCCATAGAGATTACACGTCATAACGAAGATACAGGAAGAAGTACATATGACCTTTGACCCCACTTTGCACAGACAAGATGGCCTCTGAGCCAAAACAGGTTATTTTGTGAAATGATCCTTGTAACATGGTCTTTACGTGTGCAAAATATGGGAAAGATAGGACACGTATTCACCAAGATACAGGATAAATCATTTATGACCTTTGACCCTAATTTACATACCCAAGATGGTGTCCGATCAAGTAGTTGTTATTTTATGAAATAATGTACGTGACATGTACTAAACATGTGCAAAATATGGGATTGGTAGCCATTGTTGTTGTTCATCTATTGCACAGAAAGTAGTAGAAAGAAAGAAAAATAAAGAAAAAATTATGTTATTTTATAGAAATATAGGAGAAGCATAAAAAAATCAGAAAAAGATAAAGTAAGGAAAGGGAGATTAAGATTAACTAAAGAAAAAGAAGAAAAAAGTGTTTAAAAAAATAAAAAAAAATATTGGCAGGGGTGAGCCTCGAACCAGGGACCTTAGGATTACGAGTCGGATGCGCTACGCAATGACCTATTTCATTCTCCATAGGCCCTGTGTATTAAGCAAAATGACGCTGCATCGAAGCCTCGTGCCATTTTCAACGAAGTTTTTCGACGTGATGCCGACGTCGTATGAAAAAATGGAGGGCACACTTACGATAGCCCAAAGTCTCAGCTACAACATACTAAAATCTGGGAGAAATTCACCGAAGCATAAGTGAGCTAGTGCTCGAAAAAGAGAGTCATGTCAATTTTCACTGCCAGAAAAACTGCCCTCCCATAGAGATAACACGTAAACTGGTCAAATTTGACAATATTACTTTCAATCCATTTTTACGTGGTGATGCCGTCATCCAATCAAAATGTTAATGAAAGATCATGTTATAAGCTACAACATACTGAAATCTGGGTGTAAATTGGTAAAGGATAAGTGAGATACGCTCGAGTAAACTTGAAATTTGATGACGTCATTTTGAAAATTTACTTTTTTTACTTTATTAAGAAATTTGATACCTTTTAATCATTTTTTCAGCATCGCCAACCCATGAAATGACATGTACAACTCATCAGCTTTCAGAATATGTAAAGAAAATGGGGGGTCACTGTCCATCCTGACGAGTAAAATAGGATTTAAAATTGGCAGTTTTTTGGCATTGTTGCACTGTATATCGCCATTGACGCGCGCGCGGAATTTCAACTTTGACGGACCCGTATGATGTCATTTTGAGTGGGATTGACTTGAAACTTGGTAGAAATATTCCTTGACATTTCAGACATCCGATCAAAGTGAAAAAACGGGAAATTTTCATTGCATATGAGCTGTGCGTGCGTATATGTGCGCGCGCGTACGCGTCCGTCCGATTTTTTCAATTTTTCAAAAAATGCTCCAAATGGTCTGAAACGTATGCAAAAAAATTTTGAGCTCGATTTGAGCATACAAATATTTCAACGCGCGCGTACGCGCACGTCTTAAGCGTAAATATGAATTTTGAGAATATGAGTAGAATGCGCTTGACTTGAAATATATGTGACGTAAATTTCATTGAAAAATACCATTCCATTAATGAGATATGCATGAAAATGTGTTTTCATATAATGACGTCATAGTGACGTCACGGTCGACTGATCACTATGATTTTACTTGCGCTGTCGTCTTTGCGACATGACACATATATGGTATAAATTTGACATTGAGAATCAATGCACTTTCTGAGCTAACCTCTGCACAACTTTTGAGGAGAAATAAAGAAAGAAACAAAGAAAGAAGAATAAAGAATCAGTACAGATACAGAAGGTGATCCGAGAGGATACTCGGATCACCTAAAAAGAAACCAGTTTCTCGTCCTCGCGCGCATCGATTTTGGCCACCGCATCGATTTTTTTACTATTTACTATTTTCAAAATGGCGCTGAAAATACCAAGAAATTCATATTCTCGTCCCAGCCCGCTTCCCGCCTGCATCGATTTTCAGTTGCCGCATCGACTTTTTTGATATTTACTATTTTTTTCGGCCGCCGAAAAAAAAAATATCGACAATTCACCTACCAATCGTGATGTCTCATTTCTAATACGCCTTGCGTCCTCTACTTAGCTGGAGTACAGACAGTGAGTACAGCTGTAGCTTCTGTAGTGCGTATGTAATAACACACGCATTTCACACTGCAAACTCGGCAAGAAGGAATGACCCGCAAAGCAGTCGAACTGTAGTTGGATGGGCGCGCGGGCCTGGGCGGTGATGTACAACGCACTCGATACGTCGTGAACGCGATAGCAGCAACATTTCTTACGAACAATCGCTGATATTCCACGCATATTTCGCGCATTGTTCGTATTTTTCCCCGTTTCTCATATTTTAAGCGGATGAATTGTACTGTACAAATGCTTGTGAGGATTGTAATTTGTATCGAGTTTTGTATGTATACATTTTCATGTCATTGTGACTATGTGCATGTGTGTGCAGTGTCGGAAGGTACAGTGCCAGCGCAGTGGCCGTGCCGGCCGCGTATATTTTATCATGCGTGTCTGTAGCTGTCAGGGTCCCCATCCCCCTGGTCTATCAGCTGTCTGCACGCATGCATGAACACATTCGAATGTGTAGAGGCCCAAACACTCTGCTCTGTAACGTTGCATCTGACGGCGATGTATTGTTCTATTTTGAAGAGAAAATGAATGCGCTTTCCAGCAAATGTAGAATTATTAAATGGTATCTACAAAATAAGTAACTTTTCCACGGACTCTGGTTTGTCTCGTATTTCTGCGGGATACTTTTCTTTTACGATGTAAATTCACGGACACGGCCATGAGTCGTATCACCTGTAGTGTGATACAATCATTCATCATCCAAATGATGAGTGATTATATTATGTCTTTTTAGAACATGAAGAAACATCTTTAAATGTTTAATGCTATAATGCCATATCAGTATCATTTTGACATCCATCTGCAATTGTACCAGCCAGTTTCCAGTTGAATGTGCTACAATTGTGCTGTATAGTGTAAAGAGATGCAGATACATACCAGCTGTGTGGACAAAAAAAGTCACAAACACCAATGATAAATAAAGCAGTGTTTTGAATATCATGGAATTTATTTCAGTCGTACATTTGTTGATAGAATGTTTTATACCTGTTTCAATTAATAGCACAATACATCAGAATTGCAAGTACACTGGTATCAGAAATGCCATTACAACACTAAATACCAGTATTAAGATGGTCATTTTCCCTTGACATCTGTAGTGTACGTAGTGGAAAGAAAAAGCAAATGTATTTCTGCATGCATAAAGTTTCATTTCAAGTACCCTGTATGGTACATATTATATCTATTTGTTTGAAAATGCACAGAGTGCAGGCAAGACATACACTTGGGACCTGGTCTCTCATAACACAGCTACCAGAGTGATATTTCATTTCATAAATTGGATAAAGAAAATAGTAAAGCCCTCTCTCGTTACCTCTCTCAGAATTACCGGACCAGAAACACATATTACTTTCATTTTGACAATCCTCGAAAAAATAGTAAGATATCAAATAGTAAGGGCCTCCCTCATCGCCTTGCTCAAAAGACCCGGACGAGAAACTACTTTTCTTTTTTTACTTGGCCTAAGTTGGTTGAAATGTTGAGGAAGAAAGACACAGATTTACAGAGGTTCTTTTCAGATTGTAATGTTTGAACTGCTCATGTGCATAGCTGGTTGAATTCTCAATATTGCCCTATCAACTGCAATTATCACATCCCAGACAGTTGAAACCTCTTTACGAAACAGACCCTTACAATGTAACTTTCAGATCAAGATGAGCTTGAGCACAACAGAAAAGTATGTATGTCGTAGCTGAACGACAAGACAGTGACTACAATACAATGATAGGAGTATACCATCACGTACACACCATAGCCACTGTTATAGGACAAGTTCACCTTCAAAAACATAAGGACTGATAGAATGCAGCAATATTAGTAGAACACATCATTGAAAGTTTGAGGAAAATTGGACAATCGATGCAAAAGTTATGAATTTTTAAAATTTTTGTGTTGGAACCGCTGGGTGAAGAGACTACTAAGGCTCGTGATGTCATATGAGTACAACAGTATAAAGAAAATGTAAAGAAAATTCAACATACAGTATTTTCACTTTTTTCGCATAACAAAAGAGCACTTGACTTGCCTCTTTCTAAAGGCAATGGGAATAATATTACCCATAACATATGTCAGTAACGAGTCAAGGGAAAATGTACTTATTTCAAAAGATGAAATTTTGTGAAATTCTCTTTATATTTTCCTTATATTGTTGTATGCATGTGACATCATACACTGCAGTAGTCTTCTCATCCAGCTGTAACTGCACAAAAATTTCAAAAATTCATAACTTTTGAACGGATTGTCTGATTTTCCTCAAACTTTCAATGATGTGTTCTACTAATATTGCTACATTCTCTCAATCCTTATGTTAATGAAGGTGAACTTGTCCTTTAAACAGCTATCGCAATCACATCACATGACTTTATTTAGACTACCAGGTACTTCAGTTTTGTAGGCCCTATGCATTATTCATATCATACATAGAAACAACTAAATAAAAAATGTTAATGACCAAAAAAAAAAAAAAAAAAAAAACCAACACCACACAAAAAACAAAAACTCCTGTAATAGTCTTAACTCTGAGTCATTCATCAAGAAAAACAAAATCTGATTTAGATCCACAGTCTAGTAGAGGCTCTACAGGCGTGCTCGTGCAATACCATATGGGCCCGACCACAGGGTACACAGACAGGCCAAGCCACTATTTACTCCCATCGTCATGTTGAACACTAATCACTATGACTAGATCTAGTGTCAGTGACTTTTTAGTGTGATTGACGTGATTATGAGCGATCCAGTTTTTCCTTGTTGTGCCAGTCCAGTGCCAGTTTGGCAGCAGTGCCAGTAAGTAATTTACTGGCCCGGCCATTATTGATATTATTATTAGACCCAGTGGCTTCAAACCCGGTTTTACCTTTCTAATCTTACCCAAAGTTCTGTACAATACTGGTTGAGGTGGGGATTCAGGTTTTGAACATTCCCAAGTGAGATAATGAGAAACCTCTTATGAAGTATGAAAGAGCATGCAATTCTAAGAAGACAAAGTTTAAGAGTTCCACATTTAAGAAGAAAATTGGTTTTCAAATGGCTGAGATATATCCAAAAAAGTGATTATAATAAAAGACTAAATTTACACGCCACGCCTTTTATTACAATGTTGTAGGATCTCTTTGTTTTACCTTGTTTTTGGATATCTCAGCCATTTCAAAACCGATTTTCAGCAAATAAACTTTTGATACCCCTTAAATTGCATGCTCTCTGTCGACATCTCACACCATATCATCACGACATCAGATCATCAGTGATCATAGAGTGCCGAGTGGTTTCTGAATATCTCGCAAAACGGTAAAAGCTAAATCCTCACCTCGGCCAGAACTGTACACACCCTTTAAATGTTGATGATACATTCAATGCACACTTGACCGCTCAAAATTGGCATGGCATGTCCTGAAAGAATGAACCGCTTCGCCAATAACTTTAAACTAGTAATCGGAACGCTCGAGGTACTGCTCCCGGTGCTGTAGGCGTACAAATTCCTCAGCACACCGATGCTACACCCCTGAAATACATTGTACGAAGTGTCGAATCGAAGTCACACTCATATTGCAACACTACACAACAGTACAGTTTATTCATAACACGCGGTTGCGGCAGCACGCAGCCTAGTAATAGTAATAATGGCAAGTTCGTTCGTGAAATTCTTGTTCATGACTTACCAACATTCGTGCTGCTATTCGACTTTTTTACACCCTCCATCTTCTTCTTCTTTCGTACTGTCTTCGACATCGTAGAACAAGTTTTACAGGATAAAACAACCAAATAATGGTCTCGACTCCTCCAGTTGTCTGGATGTCGTCCGCACGCACACTAATCAGCGGCCACGTTTGACTGGAGATGATGGCATGTAGAGCAAGTGTACTCTGACTACTGCACTGTGATCGGTGGGGAACACATGTGGGATGTGTACAAAGAATGTTGTACCGGTATGTAACGCAACGCGCAACGGGTGTGTAGTACGCCATGGCCTGTGGAGCCGGAACGGCGGCCATTTTAGTAATAATACCGCGAGCCTATGGAGCGAACTGTGCCTTCCTTACATTTTCTTCATTTTAAGGAGGCACACAGCGGTAAAATTGTGTTTCAGACCTCAAAATATCAGCAGAAGTATATTTTCTGTCGATTCGTTAAAAAATTGTAATGATGTCATTTACTTTTCAATCTGTAGTCCTTCAAAGTCTACGTTTGAGCTGACAAACGCTGTCTATCTCTTTCTCCCTCTCTTATCTGTCGTCATATTTTCCTTCCTTTTTTGTTCACTATATCGTATATAAAGCATGTGTTTTTGTACATTCTTCTTTGTTTCTGTTCACCAATTGTATTTCACTCTTCTTTACTTTATTATAGTTGAATGTATAAACTTAAGTTACTTGCAACTCTGTATGATCTTAAATTGGACTCCGATAGCCAGAGTATGGTTGTTGAGTAAAATGAACTTTCAACTTTCGACCAATCACAGTCCCGCAAACACGTCATGATTTTTTTTTTTTTTCATGAAAGGAAGGTGTCGTGTAAGGGTGGGATTTCACGGAGCACGCGAACGATTTGCGAATGACGCGAATGGCAAAATCCAGCATTCGCATTTTAGTCTGCAAAAGATCGCCAAACAAACGTGAGGGTTCGGAAGCGTCGTCAATTGTTCGCGAATGTCGTTTTTACTTCGGCGAGAATTTCAAAAAAGTTTGAAATTTTTTGCGAACCTTTTCCGCACACTTAGTCGGGATTTGCTCGTGTAACAGTTCTCGAAAGTGTCTTTAAAGCTTCGTCATAGGCGCAAGACCTTCGCAAGACACGCGCGATATTCGCAAAATGTTCGTGAAACCCCAAACAGACTCCGAAACTTTGGAGAATGTCTCTCGTATGTTACGCGAAATCTGCGAAGTTTTTCCGATCATTTTACGACGTAATCGCAAACTGTTCGCTTACCTTTTGAGACATTCTCGCGAACGTTTACCGCACGTTTGGGGGATGTATGACTTACGTTATTTACAGATAAAAATCGTAGAATACATCTAAACATCAAAGAATTATTAACAACTACAGTAACAAAAGAAATTAAAAACTAGCAAAGAGAAAGAAATGTTTGATATAATATACAAAAAAAAAATCGCAGAATACACTAAAAATTAATATCAAGTATGTAAAATTTCATTTGAACTATAGAGATTATGTGTGGGAGGAACTGCTAAAAAATCAAATGCTTTAGTGGAGATAGGTCCTAAACAGGAAAAAAATGTAGGCAAGCACACGATAGAGAAATGAGAGAAAAAGAAAGGAGAAACACAACAAAGAAAAAAAAATCAACTGAAGACAACTTCCACCTCTCCTTGGGTACATTTTCTCCCATGATTATTGAAAATTTTTCGTTGTTCGCATTTCCGTCGCGTGTTCTTCGTGTACGTAACATGCTGTACTTTAGCAATGATACACACGACATTCGCACATACGTCGTGGAAACTTCGCACAAATTGCGCAAGAATAGTTTTCGGCTTCATTGTCGGAAAACATTCGGGGAAAAACTTTTCCGAATGTTGGATTTTGTCATTCGCGTCCTTCGCAAATCGTTCGCGTGCTCCGTGAAATCCCACCCTTACGCAAACTCCCGAGCGCATTAGATCGATTTCTTTATAATATCTGATTAAATTGCTGCCACTGTGCCGAAACGATATTGATAGACTTATTTGTATAATATGTTAATACTTTCATGAATGCTTGTTCACAACAATAGGTAAAACAAAATGCACCGTCTAGGAGATTGATTGATTGATTGATTAAATCTATTCGATTTGAAATTATTTCCACTGTGTTCGCTAGCACAAAAACAAACATAATTGACTTACAATGATTATACAATAGCATGATACAATACATAACAACAGAAGAGCATTTACGCCCTATGTATAGAGTCAAAGGGGGGAGCCTACGCAGCTTGTATTACCTGGGACCCCCGAAATAAATCACATCGTTACTTTGATTGAATTGATCTGAATTCATTTCCACTTTATGTTCACAAGAACAGGAAAAATGAGTTACAGTGATTATGAAAAAATGAAAAATATATTTTTTTTAATGTAAAAAACATAATAATCTCAAACGTGTTCAGATAACATACACGCTTGCAACAAACCGTAAATAACTATACTAGTGGTCATAAGAACCTAGGTGGAGGAGTCTAAGTCAAAAGCACAACCAGTATATTAGACAGGCCCCTGAAAAAATCCCATCATAACAGAACCGTAATTTACACAAACAACAACAACGACAACAAAGTATTCATACCTTTAAAAACAAGCCAATAACTATAACAACTGAAACTAAAGCCCCGCAATGATAACAAAAAATGAGATGGAAGGATACGAAACAGAAGGAATAGATGAGACAACTTGAGATTAGTAAGAAGAGATGGAGAGAGGGGAGCTGATAAGGATTTAACATTTCAAACATAACATTGCTGTGATATTTGGTTCCTAATTGTCTCTTGAAATAAATGATAGACTGTCAATGTGTCAAAGTTGCATATAAATTGGTTAGTATAAGTATTCTTTATATGCGAGGTTTTGTTAAACTTGATGTTGTGAACAAACATTGAACAAACATTGATAAAAGTACAAACATATGAAGGCAACTATTTATATAGCTAATGTGGTTTTGATTGTTTCGGTACAGTAATTGTCAGTAATTTGAGGGGAAACAGATTAATTTTACGATCAACTGCGCTCAGGAGTTTGCATTTCAGAATCTGTTAATCGATAGACACCTTCCTTTCACAAGTTTGCAGTACTGTGATTAGTGGAAAGTTAAAATTTTATTTCCTTCACTATATAACCCATATCCTAATTGGTATTGGAGTCCAATGTAAAGTCATATTTCAATTCAATAATACCAACAGAGTTGCAAGTAACTTTGAAAATATGCAAAATAACTATAATTAAGTAAATCAGAGTGAATTATGATGAAAAGAACCAAGGAAATGTGCAGTAATATGTAATATAGGCCTATTACAATACACGACCCCGTGAACAAAAAAGAAGAAGGAAAATATGACGAGAGAGAGAGAGAGAGAGAGAGAGAGAGGCGGTGGGAGAGAAAAAAAGGGAAAGGGGAAGAGTGAGAAGGAAGAAATACAAGTCACGTATAGTTAAGAAAAACAAAAAGGGAAAATAAAAAACAACAACCAAAGACGTACGGAAATATATTCTTATGATAAGTGAACAAAGAATGAAGGAAAAATGGAGACGAGAGAGAGAGAGAGAGAGGAGGAGAAGTGAAGAGAAAGAGGGGAGAGTGAAAAGACACGTTACAGATAAAGAAGTCACAGTCTGTAAAAACTCTTACGCAGTAACTAAGAAAAGGACGAAATATAGTCATCTTAACATGTGTCATTGTAACTACTAAACTTAGTTTAACTAGAAAGCACTGCCCTATTTTCATACTTTTCACAATTAAATGATCCATCTTCACTTGGGGTATTTTTCTTTGTTATCTTAGTAAGCAGGTCTATTTCTTTCGCTGTTCATTCAGCGGCTGCAATGAAAAGGTAATAGAATTCATCACCACTTTTATTCACACAATCTTTGATTTTAAAGTATTTGAATATCTTCCAGCTTGTTGGGAATAATTTGTGATTAGCACAACGGAATTTGCATGAAAAATTCCCTGCGAATCATTCCAGTGCTGGAGGTATTTCTTAAAATGAAGCTCCTGCTTGTTTATTCGATAGTGCATAAAGGATTAAAATTTCTTCTATACATCACTGCGCCACTCTTCCTTATAATTTTCATTTAATCTGGCGCTAACTAAACTTTTGCTTCTGCTAGAGTGAGATTTGATGCTTGATTGTACCAACTTTCCGTGAGACCTAGGTTGTCAAATATCTAGATTTTTAAGATATTTTGGGGTGTTATTTTCCGATATTTGTAATCGAATCAGGTTGTTTTTACATAGGGTAACATTGTGTCTTTGAGTTTGCATTAATTATGATTTCGGGGTGTCATTTTCCGATATTTGTAATCGATTTAGGTCAGTTTCACATAGGATAACGTTGGGTCTTGGAGTTTGCATTAATCACGCCAGTATTTCGGGGTGTTATTTTCCGAAATTTAGAATCGATTTATGTGGTTTTCTCATAGGATAGCGCTGTGTCTTGCAGTTTGCGTTGAGTTTGCATTAATTAGTATTTCGGGATGTCATTTTCTGATAATCGTAATAGATATTACTTGGTTTTCACATAGGATATACCCTAGGATAGCGTTGTGTGGTCTTGGAGCAGGGGAACTATGGGTGAGACCTTCCTGCTTGGGGTTTGCGTTGAGTTTGCATCAATTAGTAGTTCGGCCATCAACTATCATCGATCATAACAGTCCGTATTTCTACGCTTCATTCTGTTCTACATTTTCTGAATTTTGAAAGCAAACTAAAATCTAAACGACATCTGTTTGGTAAAAAAATATGAATTTGATGATTTTTCAATACAATGTTTTTTTTTTGTTGTTGTTGTTGTTTTTTTAGAGTTATTGTTGACTGTTGAGGTGAGATGCTTGATATACTGAAGTAAACGTGACGTTAGTTATTCTTCGATAGGATGGATTTACTTGATCAATATCTGTTTCGAGAGGGCTAGAGTGGCCTGGGAAGAGCCAGGTCCAGGTGCTGTAATTAACCCTAATTTTCACCGCCAGCGGTTTGTATTAGTTTGTATTAATTAGTAATTTGCGTTAGTTTGCATTAATTAGTAGTTTGCATTGAGTTTGCATTAGTTTGCATCAGTTTGCATTAGTTTGCGTCAATTAGTTTAGGACCGCCCAGCGGTGAGGAGAAAAGGGGTCCGGAGAAAAGAGGATGGACTTTAAAGATTTATGGTATGCCACTTGTTTCCCTGTTTAGTTCTATTAGCTCCTTTCAGAATTCACTCAAATTGTTGTAAAAAGTTACTAGAAATAGTACATGTACTTTGTTATGGATTCTATGTTGTGTATTAATGGCTGTTAGTCTCCAAACTGTTTATTTTCATTAGGAACCTAGAAAACAATTGAAGACACACACAGCATACCATAAACTTTTCAAATCGACTTACATTGTACACGGGGGGGGGGGGTGTTTCACGAAGTCGAACTTTGTGTTTTTTGGATTTGGATTTATTTATTCAATACTTCACACAAAAAAAAAACACACAAAAAACAACAACATATAAACAAACAAAGAAAGTACACAACGATATGATTGGTATGCCACTGGTTTCCCTGTTCAATTTCATAAGCCTAATCACCACCTTCTTCAAATTACCATTAATATGATGTTTACAGAATGTTTTCCATTGTCATCTATTTTATCTTGTATTATTATCAATGGCTATAACATGAAAAAATCGCTAAAATCTTCATTTTCATTAGAAAGTTGAGCAGCATGGAAGACACACACAGCGTACGATAATATTTAGTCAATCTTAAATTATAAATTCGACTTCAATTCTTCGTGAAACAACACCCCCTACCCAACACATTTCACTCTCATTCACGGACAGTGTAACACATTTTATTCTACTCCCCACCGGCGTATTAATAGTATACAGAATGATATTGTCTTATGTTTTGCAATCCATTTCACTGTTTTTATTCCTCTAAATAACTCCCAAGTATGCTCCTATGTACTATTTTTTTTTTCTAGAAATCTCATGCACGCATCATTCCCCTCATCATTTTCGTTTAAGATATTGGGCCTATATCTATACTTTATTTATACTTATATGATTATGTATAATTACACATGTATTATTCTAGGTTTAACGTTTTTATTGCCTACTGTTTAGTTGGCTCTAAAAAAGTGGTTGGCTCCTACTTTTCATTATCATCATCATTATTATCTTTATCATTATCATTATTATTGTTATTATTATTATTATTATTATTATAATTATTATTATTATTATTATTATTATTATTATTATTATTATTATTATTATTATTATTATCATTATTATCATTATTTTGATCATGTAATTTGATAATTGCATAAGCAGTAGAATGTTTTTTTCTAAAACCAAAATTGATTAGGAACTAATACGTAATGCATTATCATTCAGAAACCCATAAAGTCTTTTATGTACAATCTTTTCTAAAACTTTTGATAAGGCAGGAAGCAAAGAAATTGGCCGATATTTCTTCATTTGAGAAGATGGGATTCAATTTTCCGTGAGTAATGAAGTTTTTTGGAAAGTCGTATTACTGAGGTAAGTCTATTTCTATAAAAACAATATTTTGAATATTGATATTCTGATTTACTCTTCAATGCTAATTCATATAATTTATTACGGGTTTTATAGATTGTATTATACCTTTGGTTACCCAAGGTTTTCTATTTTTTCTTTTTTTTTGTGAGGGCTAACGGTATATTTCTCTCATACAAATGCGTTAACCTAGATATTATGAATATAAATTATCATAGGCCCTGTCAGTATAAGCCAGTTCGGAGTTAGCTCATGGGCACATTGGTCCGAATGACCTTTCTTTTTTCTCAGTCGGTTAGGGGCACTTCACTCGCTTTTAGAGTGACATAATGCATTAAGCTTTATGTAACGATTTATGGTATTCATCAATCCTGCTCAAACAAAGAATGAACTTGCATAGACCAGAATGATCCGTCAATTCCGCATCAATTTCATTACCTTGCACTGAATGTATTAACAACCTCTGTCTGTTGATTTGCCAAATACCAATTTTGCTGTCAGGTGGATGTGCTGGCAAGCAGCATTTATAAGGATTACATGAATAATCATTACATCACAGATGCTTATCCCTGTGAATTTAAAAACCAACATGCCTGTTGGTCGAATGACCTTTTTTCTGCTCATGCTCAAAGTGGAACTCCGAACTGGTCTATTGGACTGATGAAACACCTCGGACCAGTCTTCATTTATCAAATCAGAAATTAATAATTCAATATTCATGGGAGTTTCTTTGCTATATATTTTCTTATGTTGGGGTATAGGCGGCGTAAAATGTAGCTGGTCAATGATAGTGAATATCGGTAAATGGTCTGAAATGTCATAATACAAAATTCAATGGAACAAGTGTCATGAGGTATATATTTGAAAATATACTGTCAAGGAGAGTTTGTGATGTTGTCGAAATGCGAGTTGCTCTGTAGATGTGGGAATAAAGAGCATACGAATTAAGGATGCCAACAAATTTTTGTGAGGTATTTGCATCCATTTTCAGTAAGTCAATATCATAATCACCCATCAAATAGATAATTTTATACTTATTTTCACGTGTTATATTATCTAAACATAATTCAAATTTATCCAAAAGATTATCTGCAGAATTACATGTACCAGGTGGTCTATATATTATTCCTAGAACAATATTCTTTTTGTGTTTTTGTAGTATTTCAATAATGATTTACTGTTCACTATCTGTAAATCGTTTCTTAATTTAAAATCAGAAATGAACATAAAGCGCAACACCACCCCCTTCCCGTGACGGCGATCCAATCGCAAACACTGATAATGTGGAATGCTAAATAAAGGAGGTGAATTTGCGTTAAGAGGTTTCTGTTGTTCCTATAATATTGAAAAGGGATATTTTTTTTTTTTTTTTACGGATGATAGCAGTAACTCTACAGAATCAAACATTTTTATTAAGACTTCTCGCATTTATGTGGATTAAACTCAAACAATTCGAACATTTTTAGTTGCATCGTTTGAAATATCTGAATATCTCTGATCATGATTATAAAGACTAAAATTTATCATTGAATTCTTCTATTGTATAATAATCACTCGAATGATTTACAACATTTTGGTCGCATATATTATCATGATCAAAATTCATATTGTGTATTGGAATACACCAAAATGTTGTGAATTAGGTAAGTATGAATGAGGAAGAATGGGAACTCATTTGTCCAGAACACTAATACAAAAAAAAAAAAAAAAAAAAAAAAAAAAAAACTGGCTGCTCAGGAGGAAGCGGATCATAATATCATAGAGGTTTCTTTTAACTTGTTATTCTTTCGCCCTTTTATATGTACCCATGCATCATTGGATCATCACTGTGTTGTTAAGTACTGATCTTGTTTAATGCTGCCTCTCCGTTCATATTTAATTCACAGGTTGCCACCTAATTTGAACTTTAGGATAATCATTGGCCTCATTACAACGTGCATTGTGTTTGCTTTCTCCATGGTTTTATTCATCTTCCAATACCTGAACATATTAATCACAGATTTTAATACCCAATCTCCTACCCCATTGTTTTCATTGTTCTGTGTCCCTATAGCCCCAAAACGTGTGCGCAATAATATGTTGTTGCCTGATAAAGCGCGCGTCCGTTTTCCCTCCGAGGAATTTCTTCTAGAGACGAAAGCTCATGCAGACGCCTTTTTTAAAACTCATTTTTGGGGAATAATTCATCAATTCGCAATGGGTAAACATGCGTTTTTATTGGAACTATACAGGCGCGGTGGAGCACCCCAATTATCTCGCAGAAATCCATCGGCAGCCGAGCCTCATTTGCATAAAGTAAACAACTTGTACTCGCGTAGTTGAGAAAAGGTAAACAACTTTTCAAGCTAATAACAATTTAAGGAAACCTATTTTCGGATTAAAATTGAGTTAGTTTGAATTTGAAAACATGTCCGAATATGCACTTATAACATATTAAAGGATTTGACAATGATAAAATGTGAAATTTTTGCGAAAACCTGGCGAGCAAAATTACCAAAAATATGCCTCGAAAATCATCCTAAATTTCACGAAGTGTGATTGCGGAACCAAAGCGCCATTCGAACAAAGTACACCAAAATTTATTTATCTGCTTGCATTTTAAATGTCATACCGAAATATTCCCGGCCATGGTTGTGTCGGAAAAAAAAACAGAAGGTGATGTCCAAAATGACACGAACGCAAAGCGTACAGGTCGGTCCATGTATATATAATCGCGTGACTGTAGCGTTATGCATGTCACAGCACACACAACGCTTAGGTTGCTGCATGCAGCGTGCGCGGCAGCAGCTCAGCAGTCACCGCCGTGCGACACTCAGCAAAATTGAATGCGTCACATGCAAACCAACAATGAGCACGAAATCCTGAATCTCATCACGTACCACGCATGCCCAATATTACGGGAAAAGAATATGACGTCATTTTCAATTGTTTCACTTACTACAATTTTCTATTCCAAACCCTGTAGAAACATGTTGATTTCTCAAAAAGTACAGGTGGAACAGGCGAAAACTTTCACCATATATGGATTGAGGCCTGATAAACTTATGTTGCCAATTGCGGACACATTGCAGCCCGGCCATAGTCCAGTAGGAAAAAAACAGAGAGCATGTTTTGCGAAAGGTGATTTTCAAAACGCTTAATATCTCAAGTTCTAGTGCAGCAAATTTCATAATTTTTTTATCAAAAGGAAGGTTTTAAAAACTTAGATAGTGTGGGGAGTTTGAGTTTACTAGCGGCACGCATAGCGGCACAAGGAGAAGGTAAAGATTTGACTTTTTCATGCACACAGTTTCGGGCAGCCGTGGATGCCCGTTGGAAATTCAAATAGAACGGGGCGATAATGAGATGCAAATTGGGGTGCTCCACCGCGCCTGTATATACTTACAAACTGTATGCATTGTAAAATATCCATGAAGTACCGGAACTGATGTACGTTATTTTGCCAAATCATGGCCATGTAGAAAAAGCGGGACATACTGGGACTTTGAGACCATATTGCGTAATAATTAACAACCAAGTGTGTATTCTTTATATTCGTTATCAAGGGCGCCGGAAGCGGGGGGGGGGGGGGGGGGGGGGGGGGGGGGCAGGGGTGGTACTTGCCCCCCCCCCCCCCAAACAAAATGTTGGGGGGGGGGGGGGGGGGGCAAAACGAGTTTTTGCCCCCCCTCCCCCCCCCCCCCCCAGTGCCCCCTGTAACAAATAATTAATCACTGATTTAAAGACCAAAATGAACAATAAGGGCATATTTCTTGTCTAAATGTTGTAGTTTCATAACTGAAAATGCAAAAATTTTCGCCCCTAACGGAGCGAAAATTATAATACACTAACAACATACATTATTGTATCTATACACTAATAGGAACTTATGAGTAAATTTAGTGTATAGATGGTGGCCTCGTGTCCTCGAGTGTGCCCGCTGAAACATACCTTTAGTAAACCTTACATTTTTCATTTTCTTCTTTGTTTTCTAGCAGTATAAGAATATTTTTCATTGTTCGAACGATGCGATCACGTTTAAGCTTTTAATGAGTACATTTTAGATAAATTACAAAGTGAAAGTGGCTCGCTCGTTCTGCCCGTACTTATAGTAAAATGAAAAGTTTTCATAGTCCTTCCAGTGATTTCTTTAACTATGTTTAATTCCTCAGAAATTTAATTTAAAATGCTCTATAAAAGCGGCTTTTATACTCTGTTTTTACAAAAAGTCCCTACTGTGTCCCTACTGTGTCCCTACTGTCCCTACTGTGTCCCTACTGTGTCCCTACTACTGTGTCCCTACACAACCTCCCCCGCTCGGTCGCTTCGCTCCCTCGACGAGAATCTCACACCATCACATAATATACCCCCGTATGTTAAGATCATATAGTCCTTCCAACTGATTTTTTTTTCAATATGTTAATTCCCTAGAAATTTACTTTAAATTCTCTATAAACGCGATTTTTATACTCTGTTTTTACAAAAAGTCCCTACCGTGGGAGGGGGTATCCCCCCTCCCACACCCTCCCCCCGCTCGGTCGCTTCGCTCCCTCGCCGACGATCTCACACCATCACATTATTATACACTCCCTTATGTAATAATCATAGTCCTTCGCACTGATTACTTCTCACTATGTTTAATTCCTTAGAAATTTGCTTTTAAATGGTCTATAAACGCGACTTTTGTACCCTGTTTTACAAAAGCTCCCTACAGTGGGGGGGGGGGGGGGATCCCCCTTTCCACCCCCCCCCCCCCCCGCTCGCTCGCTTCGCTCCCGCGCAGAGGATTTCACGTCGTCACAAGTGCCCTCGTTGAGATTTTGCCCCCCCCCAAAAAAAAAACAAAAAACAAAAAAAAAACAAAAACAAAAAACCAGAAGTGTTCCGGCGTTATCGTTATAATGTAACAAACTCTGCAACAACGGTGTCAATCACGCAAAATTATGATTGATGATGTTGTTTGAAAAAGATAACGATCGATAAGTGAGATTTATGTCTCATATTTTGGTAGCACGATATATCAGTCGGAGTAGGCCCTTTGGTCTAGCTAGACGGGGAACATGCAGTTAGTCTAGGCCCCTATGCTGTGGCAGTAGGTATAGTTATAAAAGCATATAAAGGATGCATTTAAGTGGACAATGAAAAGCATTAGACTCGCGTTGTATGAAAAATATCCATTCTACATTATACATAAAAAAAATTGTGTTGGAAGAGAAATGTCGAGAGAAACCTCGTCTGATTTTTCTTATTTGTAAAATCTATCAGAGGAATAAGAAGAAGAAATATTTTTTATTTTGTATTAAATGATTTGGTTTGGTTTTGTTTTCTGTATATAGTTTTGCACTACAGCTTCTAAACTGGTATGTAAAACTCGCTATACAACAGACTTAGAATGTGACACATTATCTTTTTTCCCCCTGCAATAACACACATGCATAAAAACTGAAATGCAGGATGGAAGCAAAAATCTTTAGGTCGACAAAGTTGAAAAGTTCAAGATGTACCTATGAACCCGATATTTGAATTGGCAATGAATCATTAGAGCTTATATTCATGATAAAGACGTAAAGTAGTTATAGGTGTGTGTGTGTGTGTGTTTTTTTTGTATATTAATATGCATTTGTTTTTTTTAAAGCAATCATTATAGACGATAATGTAATACATCAAGCTAAGAATTAAAAAAAGAATGTCTTGTCTTCTCCCTTCGAGGACTTTCCTTTCTCATCCAGTTATATACGAAAGCCTTTAGGTAGTTAATTATCAATAATGATTATTGGTAAATACAATGTAATTTCACTCAATTTATTTGACCTTTGATAGCTTAGTTTAGCTAAATTTGTTAACTCTAGTTTTGCTAAATTGTAGTTAACTTGTACTTTGAAGCGATTGTGTTTTACCAATAAAAATTGTTTATGTCATCTTGAGAAAAAAAAAGAAAGAAAAAGAGATTCTATATTAACATTAATTTTGAGAGATTGTGGAAGTCAGACAGGAATAGATTGGAAGATATACAAACATGAGATTACTATATAGTCTCAATAGGTGCCTAATACCTCTCAGTACAGAGCAAATGACGAGGGATTATCATACACTACAGATAAAATGATACGTAAGTAATCGTGCTTCTTAAATACATAACACGAACAAAATGCTGCCAAGGTAAACTGGTGACAATAGAGTCAAATCTGACGAATTCCAAGGAGGGAAATGGTTGGAGCTCCAGCCAGGGTGTAATAAAATGTGTACTGATCCCGAGGATGGTGAAGTCACCGGCAAAATAAATAGCGCCAGCTATCCGCCACATTGCTTGCTGCCGCCTGTAAGTACGTTCCATCGATACTGTAGTCCAGTGCATACTCTTTCATGTTGCCCGTGTGTACTCTATTTTACGTACGTACATATATATGCATACTAGCTAGCGCTACGCCACGGCCGGCTTTATACACGGTAGGCGGAACGGATACATTACTCGAGTCGAGTGTGTGTGAGGTGCCGGTGACAGTATTTGGTTTGCTGGCTAGGTCCTCAGCAAAGGTTAGTATACAACTTTGATCTAGCTGACTCAGTATACATTTAGGTTAATGCTACGTTATACATAGCCCATAATATATGTAATAAAAACATAGAATTAGGGTCACCATCAAACCCCTTTGTATATTGATTAATCCGTGAGTGTGACTGCACTGCACTCTGCTCTGTTGCAAATGACTTTTCAGGTGTCGCCATGTCTCGTGCCGTGCTGAGGTTGGGAATGCTCGCTTCCAGCTCGCGAAGGGCAGCCCATTTCTGCGTGCTTGGAGCAGCCGCCGTCAAACTCCCTTATCAGCGAAATTATGTACAAACGCATGTGAGTTAACGTTAATCTTTGAATTTTAACAAGTTAGGGTTGGACTTTTGAATGTTTGACTTTTTTGTTTTTGTTTTTTGTTTTGTTTTTTGTTGTGGTTGTTTTTTTTTTTGGTACACCATGCCATGGACATGATGGTGTTTAACTGACCTACCACAGTAGTCAGTACTACTAGGCCTACTACTAGACTGATGGTCGTGGTGGTACATTGTTTTTGTCTCTTCACGGGGTCGTTGGGCTTTTTATCTGACATTGTCATTGAGACATGGGGACATGTATGGTCAGCCCCCGTTCTAACAAACGGGGGCTGGGGCTGACCGTGCCATCATGTCCCAATGTCAGATAAGAAGTCCACCGTGAAGAGACAGATACCATCGGTTATCGGTTAGTAAAACACAATATTTTCGCAGCATGAAATTTTCGCGAATTGGAGCTGACGGTCTTTTTCGCGGCATGAGATTTTCGCGAGTTGCCTCTATAACATTCAAACAATGCATATAGAATTCTAGTATAGTGTAGACAAGAACTTTCATGTGCATTTCTAGTTCGCGAATCTTGGCTCTCATGAATATTCACAAAATTAAAATGCACACGAACATTCCTCGTTTTACAGTATTGCACCTGCACCTTTGAGGCCCTCACCACTGTGCAGAGTATTCTTGGGACGGGGTAACAGTTCAACTTCTAGCAGACAAATCAACATATTTTGTACACCTGTGTAGTTTTCTGTAGTGTACTTTGTAGTTTATTATGGTATGCATGTACAGCTGTAAATTATGAATCATATGATGTGATCATCGTGATCATGTATTACGTAACATTAAGAGGTCTAGTCTCTAAATTGTGGACTCTACCATCTACAGTTTTGTACATGCAGTATACAACATCTGCTCCACCCTGCCCCCTTTGGTTGCTTTGTCGTTTCTCACTCCCAGGCAGTTGAGAAACTTGGCATCTCTGAGTTAATCAACTCTCGGCTAACATGAAGAAACTTGCATACAATGTAGCAAATAGTTTTTAAGGATTTTACCATAAGGCTGACCACAGGAATTTGAAATCAGTTATGAGATATGGCATGCCTTTTGATTATGTGTATATATGTACGTATATATATATAGGATTTACTGTTGCTCCTTAATTGTTTGTTTTTGTTTGTTTGCTGTTTGCATGGAAGCATGGGCAACGTTGATATTCAAATTCAATCCCAGGTCTTGAGAAAATTTAAAGAATAAAAATTAAATAAAAAGTTTGGGAATGATAGGAGCAGGGGCGGATCCAGGAATTCTGTAAAGGGGAGGCACCTTTACAAAATTAAATGGGAGGGGGGCCCACGCACTCCCCTTTTTTTCTTTTTATTTCTTTTGTTTCAACAAAAAATAAAGAGGGGGCGCACACCTGGTGCGCCCCCCCGCCCCTGGATCCGCCACTGTAGGAGTGACATAATATTTGTAATGCAGGTATTGTAAATGTAATGAACCTGTGCTTTAACAAGTGTTTTCTTTAATTCCCACTCAGCAACCGAAAAGATGTCGAGGTACAGGAAGCATTCTAGGCAACCTCTTTGGCTACAAGTTCCTCGATAAGTTTGATGAGAGAAGCAAGATCATCGTCGTAGATGGGAACATTGGTGCTGGGAAGAGCTCCCTGGCCAAAGGTCTTGCAGAAAAGCTTGGGATGCGGTACATGAAGGAAGCTACTCTGCACTACTTTGATGAGAAAGATCTGGGAGAGGGCAAGAAATACGATGACAAATTCGTGGGTATGGAGTCTTTAACATGTTTGATAGATCAAACTTAGATTGTTGTCTGGGACCCCCTTAAAAATTATATGGTAACTTACGTAGTGTTTTACATTATAAGCATTTCAGGTTTAGAAAAAAACTTTGCTGTAAAATCAATTTGTACACAAACCTTAATAACTTAATGTACAAGCCCCACATACTCAGATTTATATTAGTGTTACTATGTTTGCGTACATTAGCTTTTAGCAAGTTTGTGTGTGATTTATGGCAACAATAGGATGGAGAATCTCATATGTTTGTATCAACACCAAACCATTAGGGTGCCCAACAGTCTGCTCTAACAATTACAGCAAATATCATGTTATCTGCAGATGAAAGCTGATATGTGTTAGTAAATGCTGAATTCTTTGACAATATTTATATAGATTTACTTGTCATACTTCTGCAGGACAGTACAAATGATGTTACGTAGTAGAATATTGTTTTTTTCTGTCTACTGTCCACAGGCTACTGTTCGTTAGAGCGGTTCTATGCTGACCCCTTTGACAAGGATGGTCACTCCTTCCGCTTCCAGCTGATGATGTATGCCGTCCGCTTTGTGCAGTACGCAGACGCCGTACAACATCTACTAGAGACTGGTGAGCCACTGAATGTCTCATGTCTCACTCTATGACACAAAAATATAAGTGTAATTTTTTGTTGACCAGATGTGTAGTTGTCTTAGTTGCTAGTGGCAGTTGGGGTAAACTTGTGTGTGTGTGTGTGTGTGTGTGTGTGTGTGTGTGTGTGTGTGTGTGTGTGTGTGTGTGTGTGTTTGTAGCACCTTTCAAGACTATCTTGCTGTAAAGATATTTTATTAATGAAACTGTTGCCACAGTGTTTATGACAATACGGGTCTGAAAGTAGATTGTACTGCCATGATTAGATTGTCTGCTACTGAACAATGCAATATTTTGAATTTATGTTTGAAATACATTTGCCTCAGTGGTGGAAACAGACATGGGGAAAATGTAAGTTTTATAATCATTCTTGATTGTTTACAATAATAGTATACATGGACCCACATGTCTTGACAAACAAGTACAAAATGTAGTATTGTATGCATAATCATGTATTTCATGGGCATTCTTCTTATTGTCGGAAAACTAACAATGACGGACAATTCAGTAAGGGTTATTACAAGTAATTCACCAATTGCAATAGTCATACACATGTGCACCGTTCTGTTGTTTTTTTCTGAGGTATTATTTTCATATACATTTTGGCTAAATGCAACATAAAGCACAATGAAAAAAATGCCAGGGTATAGTGATGGTGCATTCAAATATGAAATACAGTGGAAAAAGGTGCAGTTTGTCATTGTTGTCTTTAAAGTTTATGTGCTCAGTCATGCATTACATTTGTCAACATAATTAGGAATCAATGGAAAGAGGAAGAGTTTTTCTTTCCTCGCGATGAATATTACCCTCTTAATTGCTGACAATCATGAAATAGTAGCCCTCCAGATTTGGATTACCTTTTTTTTTTTTTTGATACACACTGTACTGTGTATTAATATTACGTATTATGCTATTATTGTTAGTGACCTTATAATTGTTTCCTCTGGTACATTACAGGTCAAGGTGTGGTACTGGAGAGGTCAGTATACAGTGACAGTGTCTTCATGGAAGCCATGTACAAGATGGGCTACTTCAGGAGAGAGTGTGAGTCTCCTATTCAGATACATACTAAATTATTAGTACTTTATGCCCGAAGGGACTATTCACATGCTTCACTAGAAGAAGAATAGTATGGATGCCTTGAATATGGACAATGCATATTTAAATATAAATACAATGAATGTAACATCTTTTATGGAAGTTTCATTACTGGCATATATTTCCCTGTAATATAAACTTTTTATGTGGAAGAACTGTGCTGTAACTTCAATATTTCATTTGCATTTGATTAATTCTCTCGAAGTTTGCCTCTGGTTTTCGTCAGATGAACCTGCTCGAGTTCTGCAGTACAGTAGTTCCACATTAAGTGCATTACATTGCAGTAGGGATTTAGATTTGTTGTTTTTGTCTTTTTTGGTAGTCCCTATTCACTGACAGTTAATTTTAGGACATTGGTGCAGAATGGTTAAAGGGAAGATAAACCCTAAGAGCAATGTGGATTGAGTGAAAGCAGCAACATTAGTAGAACGCATCAGTGAAAGTTTTAAGAAAATCGGACAATCGATGCAAAAGTTATGGATTTTTAAAGTTTTGGTGTTGGAACCGCTGGATGAGGAGACTACTAGACGCTATGACGTATGAGTGGACAACAATACAAAGAAAATACAAAGAAAATTCTACAAAAATCAATTTTTCACGAAAATTACAAATTCCGTCAACTTGATACTGACATATGTTAAGGGTAGCAATTATTCCCCATGCTTTCTGAAAGCGGTTAGTCAAGTGCTCTTTCATAATGCTAGAAAAATGAATTTTTGTTGAATTTCCTGTATATTTTCTTTGTATTGTTGTCCTCTCATACGTCATAACCTATAGTAGTCTCCTATTCCAGCGGTTCCAACACCAAAACTTTAAAAATTTATAACTTTTGCATCAATTGTCCAATTTCCCTCAAACTTTCACTGATGTGTTCTACTAATGATGCTGCTTTCACTCAATCCACATTGCTCTTAGGGTTTACCTTCCCTTTAATGAGCACACCAGCAGATGTGCCAGTATGGGTTGAGGCAGCACACACCTCATGATCTTCTATAGATTATCGGTAAGATAGCATAGTAGAGATACGTGCAACCCCACATCTTAAATGGTTTAATGCACAGTGTGTGTACAGGTAATTTCTCGGTGTGTGCATGATATGTTTGTATAGTATATTGTTCATATCATTTCGAGTGCATTGTTTTATGTAGACCCAGTACATGCTAGTGGATGATGTTCTATTCCATCTCACTCATCCTCCAATTCTCACAGGCTATGACTACTACTATGAGGCACAGAAGATTTCACTGTACCGCCTGAAGCCACCCCATCTAGTCATCTACCTCGATACTCCAGTGGCCCAGCTAGATGCCCATATCAAGGCAAGGGGTCTTGTAAGCATGCATACTTTGACATCACTCCATCTCCCCATTTTTGAGCTCGTGTGTGATCTGTTTTCAAATCTCTGTGCCTTACATTCTCATATATTTTAAAACTATCTATAATTATTCTCTTTCTGCCAGAGCACGTTTTGTGAGTAGACTACAGAAAATTAGCATGCTGAATTGAAATGTAACCTCTTGACTGAAAAAATAAGACAAGAAATGTTAAATGAAATAAACGCTGATGAAGCAGTCTTTGTGTGGACCACTGTAATAACATCTACAGTCAAAGAAATATAAACAGATTTGTCTAAATTCACTTAATCTGGCCTAAATCATAGATTCCTTCTTTCTCCTTGTAAAATTATGAGTGACATGTCCAGTACTTCAGGTTCCATGCGGCTACTGTTGGAGAGCAAAAAAGCGTTATGGTAAAGCTACTGAGGTAATGTGATTTGTATTTCGGTTAAGAAATGTGGTTGCTACATGTATGTGCATAGTTGCTATACATGGATATATCAGTTATCATGGTATTTAGTCACCTTTTATCATCCACCACACAAAGTAATTCCTAATATAAGGTTTGAAGACTTGTTTTGATATATTTAGGCTTTGTGGAAACTAAATAGCAGATCACACTGTATGCTCTACTTGCTTAAATCATAACATTTATTGATTTGCTTCATTCATAATCATCCAATGCAAACTCAACCAAAGCCATCTGTTGCATGTAATTAGCTCACCTGAGCCAAAGGCTCAAGTGAGCTATTGCGATCGCCCTTCGTCCGGCGTCCGTCGTGCGTCGTGCGTCGTCCGTCATCCGTCGTCCGTCGTCCGTCGTCCGTCGTGCGTAAACTTTTTACATTTTCATCTTCTTCTTGAAAATCCCAAGACCGATTTTCATCAAACTTGGCAGGTAGCATCCCTAGGGGGTTAGGAACTCAATTTGTTAAAATGGGCACCATGCCCCACCAAGGGGGCACGCAGGGGGGCCCAAACCCCCCAAATTAAGGAATCTGTAAAAATCTTCTTCTCTAGAACCAGAAGTGATAGAGCTAAGTTAATACTATGAGTTAGTACATTGATGACTGTAGTTTCAAGTTTGTTCATGGCAGAATCAGGGGTGCCCCCCATGGGACCCAGGGGAGGGGTCCTAATGGGGCCTGAATTATACATTTTCATCTTCTTCTTGAGAACCCCATGACCAATTTTCAACAAACTTGGCAGGTAGCATCCCTAGGGGGTTAGGATATCAATTTGTTAAAATGGGCACCATGCCCCACCCAGGGGCCCCAGGGGGGCCCAAACCCCCCAAAATGAGGGAATTTGTAAAAATCTTCTTCTCTAGAACCAGAAGTGATAGAGCTAAATTGATACTATGAGTTAGTACATTGATGACTGTAGTTTCAAGTTTGTTCATGGCAGAATCAGGGGTGCCCCCCTTGGGACCCAGGGGAGGGGGGTGGGGAGGGGTCCTAATGGGGCCTAAATTATACATTTTCATCTTCTTCTTGAGAACCCCATGACCAATTTTCACCAAACTTGGCAGGTAGCATCCCTAGGGGGTTAGGATCTCAATTTGTTAAAATGGGCACCATGCCCCACCCAGGGGGCCCCCAGGGGGGCCCAAACCCCCCAAAATGAAGGAATCTTTAAAAATCTTCTCTAGAATCAGAAGTTATAGAGCTAAGATAATACTATGAGTGAGTACATTAATGACTGTAGTTTCAAGTTTGTTCATAGCAAATCCAGGGGTGCCCCTCTTGGGGGTGGGGGGGGGGGGGGGGTGGGAAGGTCCAAATGGTGGCCTGAATTGTACATTTTCATCTTCTTCCTGAAAACCTCATGATGGATTTTCGTCAAACTTGGCAGGTAGCATCCCTAGGGGGTCAGGATCTCAATTTATCAAAATGGGCACCATGCCCCACCCAGAGAGCTCCAGGGGGCCCCCAATCCCCCCAAATTAAGGAATCTTAAAAAATTTGGGCCCTCATTGTACATTTTCATCTTCTACTTGAGAATGCCTGGTCAAATTTTAGTAGAGCTGTGAATAATTTAGATTAGTGACTGCGTGAAAGGTGAACTTGCGATACTCAGGTGGGCGCTAGACCAGCGGGTCTCTTGTTGTAGAATTAAATGACTCTCCTGTGACCAGGCAAGCTAGTCATATTTCAGTGATGTAGTAAATTTTCAGGTAACTTGGCTGCTAAGACATAAGACTCATGAACTGGCATGAGTTTCCAAACTTTTCTATGTCTATGAATCAAAGGGTCACTTGGGAACTGTAACTCTGCATCTTTAGGTGAACTTAATCCTGCAGTTTTTAACGTTAAAAGAAATTTCCCATTTTGCCTCCTTTGCATCTCTAATTCTTACCAACCTTCCTCTTCTTTGTCTTAATTGTATGTGACTGCCCCCAATCTGTATGCATAATGCATGCTGTATGTACCCTCCCATTGTGATCATATTTAATTTCATTCCTACATTATTGAAAACTACACACATTTTTCTGTGTTGCCTTTTTCATATCTATTCACATGCATTACACGTTGATTATTTGTCTTTACTGTTAATCACTCCACCGTATCATCCCATTCTTGACAATTGTCTTTGTGCATGACACATTGTTATTTCTTGTTCTTGTGACTTTCCTCACTTATCTTTCCTTCATGTCTGCCTCTGTTTGCCATGCCACTAAAATACATTTTTCTTGTTTATTTCCTTCATTTTGGCACAAAACAATTTTACCCATTTTCTCTCAATCCTGTTTGATATCTTACATGTCTGGTGATATTGTTTGATCGTGATAACCTTTGACATGGTTGTGAATTTGGTACTAATGTATCCTGGCGTCTGGTGGCAATCCTCCCTTCCCTCCATCTCCTCCCCACCTGTCCTTCTCCATCTTCCCCTTCCCTTCTATCTGTCTTTCTGCCAGCCTCATGAACAGGACATCCCTGTGGAGTACCTGCAGCACATAGAGGATGAGTACAAGGAGAAGTTTCTTCCCGCCATGGGAGAGACGTCGGAGGTGTTGGTGTACGATGTCAACAGTCCCAGGGATGTGGACAGGGTAAGACCCACTCATCTGTACAGGAGGCATCTAGATATCTCATCAACCCATTCATGTTATACATACAATTTTAGCCTCTGCGCGGCCATGTCATTGCGCACACTCTGTGGGGACTTGCACACATTTTCCAGCAGAGCTTTCCACCAAGATCATGTGATGTCTTGAGCTCTGTAGAAAGAGTATGACGATGTGCATGGTAAGATGGGGGCACAGTGGCTTCAAAGCAGTTGGCCAATGAGATATCTCGATACCTCCTGTAGAGATCAGGGATAAGACCCCATAAAGCCACTGTTTAGACTCAGAATGCATAATTTTCCTTGTTTCTTAATGTGTTCCCTCCATTCAGGCTATGTCTGCATTGAACTGGCCTTTGATTTTGATAGCTACTCGAGTTCTATGGAACTACTGTAAAACCAAATATTTTTGCATGCATAAAATTTGTGCGAATTTCGTTTGGAGCCAAGATTCAAGCAAAAGTTCATGTCTACACTATATGCATTGGAAACCAGTTAGCAATTTGCGAAAATTTCATGCTGTGAAAATATCTGGTTTTACGGTATTGGTGACTAAATGATTGGCACAATCAAGAAATGAGATTACTTAAGTGTTGCTCTATGGAAAAAATTATCTTGTTTCACCAATTTCCAAGAGGCTCAAACTAACTCAAAGTGGCAGTAAATCCAGTTTCGGGAAGGCTGATCAGGAAAATGTTGGTACACACAGGTATTCACTTTGACAAAGTTTATGATTGGTTTTAACTCCTTATCTTTTCATGGCAGATGGTTGAGGATGTTGAGTTCTTGAAGTATGAGCATCTTCCATGGAACGAGATGACTGACGACAACTTTGACAGGCTCTACAGATTGTGAGTACTACTGTGGTGTACTCAGCCTCTCTTGTACTGTCCTTCTTTTTATTATTTCTTTGTTAAGGAGGACATTTTATCAGGGTACACTGTACATTTAAAACTTGGATGATTCTTAAGAGAGCATGCCACGTTTCTGTTCTGTTTAGTTTATTAACAAATTAAGAAGCATTGTACATGAAATCAGAAATAGAAAATACATCACCAGATGTGATGGGTGTACTAGTATATATTGTAGGGCAATTTATCGCTGGCCCCCGCATGCAACCAGTCTCAACTACTGATTGTGCATGCATGGTTAGCAAGTCTATATGTATTGTATGTGGGTTTATGCAGCTGATGCACCACTATTTTTGTGCAACCAACAATTTAGCAGCAATGAGCATTGAAAGTGTGCCCAGCACACAAACACACAAAAGTCATGCATGGAATTCATTTTTTTTATGAATTTTGCAAATGCTGTAGATCATTTCTTGGTTACTAGTATCTCTTTGCAGAAATCATAACCATAATACATGTCTCATTAGCATAGAGCAGAAACAGTTAAACAAAAGTCTTGCTAGCTTGGCAGTCCCCTTGACAGCAAAATCAGATATACAAAAGTCTTTTGTATCTTGGCGCTCCCCTTTAAAGATAATATAAAGTTTTGGTATTACCTCAAAAGTTTCCCTGAATTTCCTTGTCTTAGTTTGTGTTTCAGGTTAAAGTACCTTTCATATAACTAACACTGTGAGACTTACTCGCCCCAAAGTGCTCTCATGTCTTAGTAATCATGCAATAATGGTTTCGTACCAGAGCCGCCGCCGTACGGCGGCGAGGTAGTACACGTATTGTACGAAACCATTATTGCATGGTAACTGCGACCAGCAGCGTGCAGCCCCATACACATACTGAGTAGCTAACTGCGACCAGCAGCCCCATTACGCATAGCTAAATGGGGCTTCACATTGTAGCTTACAGGATCATGACAGATTTAGTATCGCGGGTAAATATCAACTTAAAATCCCAAAAATTCTTCAATTTGAAGACTTACCAATTAAGTTGAAGTCTTGAAAACAGGCTTCGAACAACGTTTGGTTCTGCCAATAGCCCCTTTCTGTTCGAATTGATGACTGAATGTGACTCGGTCGAGAGGACCTTGGGAGAGCTACACTGAATTGACGGCCACTGAATTGGTAAGTCTTCAAATTGAAGATTTTTTTTGGATTTTAAGTTGATATTTACCCGCGATACTAAATCTGTCATGATCCTGAATGCTACAATGCGAAGCCCCATTACACTATGCGAATGGGGCTGCTGGTCGCAGTTAATTGCATGATTACTAAGAAATGAGAGCACTTTGGGGTGAGTAAGTCTCACAGTGTTAGTTATTTGAAAGGTACTTTAACCTGAAACACGGAAATTCAGGGAAATTTTTGAGGTACCAAAACTTTTTATTATCTTTAAGGACCAGTTAAGATCTATAAACTTCTCCTCCTGCAGAGTGTTAAAAGGGTGTTATACTGAGCTTTGCTTTTGAGTAGCTTAAATTGCTATGACTACTCCTTATGGTTCTTCATTTCTGCTAGCCTAGTGGGTGAAGTAGAGAGCTTTGCTTCCACGTGTCAGCATTTAAACTCTGCTTAGAACAATAATTTCCTGTATCGCTAGATTGACTGTTTTTCTGGTACATCAGCATGGCATCGTTACCAAAGAGAATGGAAGAAGCCACACGCAATGCACAGACAGTAGATATGGACAGGACATGACTTTTTGTCTACCTATCATTGCATGACAACACTGACATAGTACATCAATTTCAGCTTGTGATTATAGTAGTTAGTACATGGGTATAGATGATAGAATGGTGTGGAGGTGATTTTGCATTGAAACTGATTTCTTGTCTGCCTGCAGTGTGCGTAACAAGATGGAGGTGACGCGTTCTATGTGGATGCCCAAGTATCTCCCTGAGATCACCTTTGGAGCTGACCAGTTCAACAGCCTGACCCGAGACTTTGAGGAGGTGGGTGACCAGGCCCTCTGTTGTTACAGTTTTGCCAGCTCAGTTTGAGATTGTCGCCATATTGCTTCCAATCACAAAAGTCCTGCATGAGGCAGATGTATTCACCATGTGAAGCCTTAAACCGTTTGCCATGCAAAGTTTGGCCTGCTGAAATTTGACAGGTTCCCTGTCGTAACCAAGCACCAGAGCCCCTTTTAATTTGAGTTCCACCAACTCAGTTATAGACAGTTGCAATTTTCAAGTGTAGACCCTTATAACGTAAAGTTTTGTTAATTTTAGCTCACACTTTCTTTTTGTTGTATCCCAATGTGTATTTTTGACAGTGTTTAAATGAAAGCCCATCCTTGACCTTTTTTTTTTTTTTTTTTTTTGCTCACTTTCTTGGCAAACCTTTGTCATAGAATAGATGCAACATCAAGAGATCTGACCTACTTTGCACACCACATTTACAGCAGTGTGTGTGACTCGGTGACAAAATTGTATTGATGGCAACTTGGTCAAACCTTTTTTGTATGAGAGACTCTTGCAAGTGACAATAGCTGCAGTTCTCATTCACCATGGTTCATGATGTTCTTGCGAAAAGTGTGTTTTTTTCCCCTGCATTTGCATATTTCTGCACTGAGTTTTATGTCCCTTTTGAATGAATATGCCTTATGAGTGTTATGATGTCATTTGTTTTGTTTTATGTTAACTTGATTCTTTTTTTTTTGGGGGGGGGGGATCTGTGAATAAAACTTCAAAGTATTGCTAGGATGACTGAAAAACATTTTGTCCCATTTGTTTTTAACAGAACCACTCCATTCACAAGGGATTCAAGCCAGGGTACAGTCCAGACCAACCCATCTCCAAACTCTTCTTCAAGTAGGTCAGAGTTCATTGCCATGGCACCGCCCAGGGAGATGTAACCATGGAAATCTAGCAACCCTCACCTGATTGGTTGGAATGAACTGTGATGATGACGATGACAGAAGTTGTGACTTGCACCCAGCATGTGTCTGGTGTGTACAGATGTATGTCTCACTCCACAAGTTAACTGTGTGGCTGCAGACAGGGCTACAATTACGACACACATAAATCAGATGTTTAGCAGTGAAATGTTTTGTTACAGAAGCAATGATCCATTCTCACTGGACAGTGCTTTATCATATCTAGTCTTTACAAGCTTCTTGCTGCATGCCAGGCATGACATGACAATGACAGGTTGAAAGAGTAGTTTAACATTATCTCAGTCCTACTATGATCATTAGATTTACAAGGTCTCCAAGAAAAGCTTACATTTGTGCACCCATCTCTGGAAGAAATAAAGACATGTTCACATAAAGTAATGAGTGCCATTGACAGGGATATAAGTTTAATGTTAGGTCAAGGTAGAAGACTCCTATTGTTTGTTGTGCAGGAAACATTATAATTGTTCCCATGCTGTCTGGGGCTACTAAAAAGGAACAAAGAAGGACACACCATATTGTATGGGAGTTATTCATTTATATAGGACAGCTGTGTTTTGATACCACCATGGTCTCTCAATACTGTGAAGATGGCATGATCCTGTCAAACATGTTTTGCTTTTTTCAACACACTTCATATAGCTATGCACAATGAGTGCCAGAATCATTGCTTAACCCGTCCCATACGAGAACTTGGTAACCTGTACATTAAGTCTATGGGCATTTCAGAATTCAGTATGAAATGGGTTAAAATGCACTGTATTTTGGACAGTTTTACTCAGATGAAAATTTAAATGTGCTTCATGCTTTGGTGTATGTGGCATCAGTGTTATGCTATTAATGATGCACCACAAGAGTGCATTTTGTCTATTTATGATATACACAATTTGTAGCCAATAGAAAAAGAAAGCATTGATGAGATGGCAGAGTTTGATGTGTTTGATGTCTACATTGTCACAATTCATTCAGTGTGAGTGGCCCAGTCTAGTGAGGGACTTTATTTGTAAATAAATGAGTGTATGGAAACACTAATGACTTCTGAGAACAGAAAATACAGATAATAAAGTCATATTAAATGTTGAAAGAGAGGAAGGTTTGGAATGTTTTGTAATTTGTGTCCAAAGTTATCATGAGGTGGTCATTATGGAAAGCGATTTGACTGATTTTGCAGAAAGGTGTGTAATGCATACAATGTGTAGCTTCACCTGCACACTGTATACATGCATCTGCAGCTATCTTTGCCATATTTGAGTGATTGTGACGTAGTGTTTGATTTATGCGATTGATCATAATAAGCAACTTTTTTTTTTCCTGACCCTACAAAATAGTATCTGTAGAGTCCCTTCGAAACTTTATTGTTGTGTAAGTTAGACTAACCCCCTCAAGAATGTTGCTGATGTTGCTACAGAAAGGCTAATGTAATACATTAAAGAGTAGAGGATTACATCATACCCATTCATGAACAGTTTCAGGGCACCTTTGTGGATTAGTGAACAAAAGTAATGTAGTAGGTGAGACCATCAAGCAAACAGGCCTCCTCGGGGATGGCTTAAAGATAATAAAAAGTTTTGGTACCTCAAAAGCTTCCCTGAATTTCCTTGTCTTGGTTTGTGTTTCAGGTTAAAGTACGTTGTCTGTGAGAATTACTCGCCCCAAAGTGCTCTCATGTCTTAGTAATCATGCAATAATGGTTTCGTACCAGAGCCGACGCTGTACAGCGTCGATAAATATTGTACGAAACCACTGACTGCGAACAGCAGCGTGCAGCCCATTGTACGCATAGCTAACTGCGACCAGCAGCCCCATACGCATAGCGTAATGGGGCTTCGCATTGTAGCATTCAGGATCGTGACAGAATTAGTATCGCGGGTAAATGTCAACTTAAAATCCAAAAATTTCTTCGATTTGAAGACTTACCAATTAAGTTGAAGTATTGAAAACAGGCTTCGAACAACGTTTGGTTCTGCCAATAGTCCCTTTCTGTTCGAATTGATGACTGAATGTGACTCGGTCGAGAGGACCTTGGGAGAGCTACATACACTGGATACCATGGCCAGCGCATGCGCACACAAACATCTTATCCGTTCATGGATTTGAAATTTGTGTGCATGCGATGTGTTCGCATGCACTGGCTGTAGTATTCAGTGTACTGTATGTAGCTCTCCTGAGGTCCTGTCGACCGAGTCACATTCAGTCATCAATTCGAACAGAAAGGGACTATAGGCAGAACCAAACGTTGCCCGAAGCCTGTTTTCAATACTTCAACTTAATTGGTAAGTCTTCAAATTGAAGAATTTATGGGATTTTAAGTTGACATTTACCCTGCAATACTAAATCTGTCCTGATCCTGAATGCTACAATGCGAAGCCCGATTACGCTATGCGTATGGGACTACTGGTCGCTATGCGTATGGGGCTGCTGGTTGCAGTTAATTGCATGATTACTAAGACATGAGAGCACTTTGGGGCGAGTAATTCTCACAGACAACGTACTTTAACCTGAAACACAAACTAAGACAAGGAAATTCAAGGACACTTTTGAGGTACCAAAACTTATTATCTTTAATGTCACAGCCTTTGGAAGTTACTGAAGTAGCGATAACATATTGCGCAGTATCTGTCAACAACAGCATTCATGTATTGAGAACTTTTAAAATGTGTCTTCCATGTGGTGCAGAAAAAAAAAAAAAAAAAAACTTCCCCTGTAGCAAACCCAAAACAACATTTATGACTTGCACTTTCATAGCTGGTGGAAGAAGGTATCTTAAGGACTGATACGTTTTGCTTCTCTTTGTCCGAATGGTGTGTTGGCAAGGATAGAAAATGTTTCGTGAGTGATGTATGACTTTGTGCTCAGTGTGCTGGATGAACATCTACAGTGTATCAAGAGACCTGTGTGTTAACTCCACTTCTCCATCCCTTCATGCTTCCTGCTATCCATAGACACACCCCATATCACCATCCATCTATCCTTCAATTTGTCCATTCATTCACTCAAGTCCTACCCATCCATCCAAATTTCATTTATCCTTCCATCTATCCATTCATTCACATAGGACCTTCCTATCCATCCACATTTCATCTATCCTTCCACCTGTCCATTCATTTACATAAGTCCTACCCATCCATCCAAACTTCTTCCACTTTCATTCTACCTTCTTCTCTATCATTCTCTATACAAGTCTCTACCTTTCTATTTCTACCTTTGCACCTATATTTTTTCATCTCATCTTCTACTATACCGACATTCAAATCTCATCTTGCACCAATGTTCACACACCAAACATTCATCCAAACTCCAAGAAAAAGGATGATGCATAGTGTCAGTATGTACATGTCATTGTCACACTGATGGTAGACTTACATGTGGATCATATTTTATTCAGTAGATCTTTCTTTTATCTGTCTATGTACACATATAGAAACACAATATACAGACCAGATATGTATCCACAATTATTACTTTTCAACAGTTCTGGAAAACACTTCCAAATATAAACTTTATATTCACTTGCTATGTACATAGCATTGGTGATATCACAAACTGCACCAAACAATGCCATTTACTCTGGAGCTCAATATCAAACACACTCAAATGGTGAGCAAAAATATAAAAATCTACACAATGTGCACACACAAAAAAAGACATTTAGAAAGTACAAAATGTGCCTGGGATGTCCCTGACAGGACACAGGTATACTTCAGTTGGGGTTCTAATTTCAAGACAGTCACATAATATTTACTCTGTATTTGTGGTTGGGATAAGGGCACAAGAACATTTACTATAAAATCACCAAAATAGGTCAATAGTCTCGTAAAGCATATCAACTTCTTCTGCAGATATCCTGCAGTCTTTTCAAACATAGTTGTTCCTCTGTGGACCTTTGATACATATTTTGTACTTCACATCAGATCTCAATTAGATCTCTTGTGATGCTACACCATATTTAGCAATCTACTAGAAAAGTCTTGTGTGGCAGTAGCACCTTTTCTCCACATGTTCCTTTTGACAAAGGTGTCTGTGTAGTGATCATTCTACAAACTAGGACTACCACAATTGAGAACCTCTGGCAAAGTTATCAACATTTTACTTGCTCTAAAAATCTGATGAGAAATCTATCTAGTTCTTGGCTCAACTAAAAAAGGTAAGAGTCGTGTGGGCCATCTCTGCAGGTAAGTTTAATGCAGTGGCTGTCCCTCATGATGAAAGCCACGACTGCACTCTCTTGGTCCTGTGTGTTCATCTTATCTCTCACAGGGGCTCTCAATGGTATCTAAATATGTTTCCTGAGGATTACTTAGCACTTTTATCACCTAGCAACGAAAAAATGCATCCACATGTATCAATATATTGGTACTAACGGTGTTTAAATCATAAGAGAGGTGACAGCAATACAGCCTGTACATGAATGTATTCTCTGGATGCTCAAAGTCTAAACATCTACAGTAGTTAGCAACAAATTAGTCATGAAGTTTTCACTTCTAATTCTTGAAGAATTACCTTAAACCAACAATATGCAACACTCAAACACAGTCACTTAGTGAAGTGATGGGCAAAAAAAAAAAAAAAAAAGTGGAACAATGCCATCTATATTTTCTGTAATAACCACACATAGGAAACTTGTGAGCAAATGCCTTTACACTATGTTTTTGGAGCTAATGCTCTTTCAAACTCTCTAGATATTATCCCATTTTAACTGTACATGGCATACTCATCACTCTTCAATCCTCTTTTTACTAGTTGATATATGAGATAATACCCAGAGAATACAAAGTGCATTTGTGCAATGTTTTCTTATTTCTCGTCTTAAAAACCTTTTAAAGGATAAGAAACAAGATGGCAGTACAGTGAAGTCGCCTTGACTTATTTTTACACAGTGGAATGTGCAGTTTATGTTTGCTTATCTCTCAGTACTTGTGTTTATCTTCATGCTTCATGATTTCATGTAAAAAACAAAACAAAACAAAACAAAAGAAAAAAAAAAAGGGACTTCATAATCCTGGATGGAAAATTCATAGAGAAGATTGTGCCAAACAAGTATAAAGGCATGTAAAGATGAATTACTTGAGTGCTAAGTACTATCTTTGGATTTGTAGAAAAACAAGCTTATTTATTGGTGTGAAATCAAAATGTTATTTCTGATGTTACATCCACACTGTACACATTCAACATATAATTTTGACAAGTGTGAAAGTAATGGTATCAAAATCAAGTCTTAACAAATTCATCTATTCATCATTATCCAAAGTGGTGCAACAGTTTGCACACAGAAATTTTCTGAACATGAGGATTCTTCATAACTATTCAAAAAAAAAAACCAAACATATATATATATATATGAATTCCTGTTCTTGGGAGTGATAGGAATGCATCAGATCAACAGGACAAGCTTTTACTGAACATCTATTACCTACCTATGTGCTTGCAGATTTGAAAAAAAAAAAAAAAAACCCCACCACACTACATATTATTACAAAAATTTGTCTTGGCTCTGAGAGGTCCAGATATGTTTTGCTGAGAGAGAAATGGTTCAGATCATAATGCATACATTTGCTTGCATCACTACCAGGGAGAATCTTCAGATTCTCTCTCCTCAATAAAACAGAAACGATTATAGAACAGAAAATATTTGACATGTGTGTTTTGATAAATCTTTCTGCTTCAAATGAGATTCAAGTTCACAGAGGATTGAATGACACAGCTTCTCTTTAAACATATCCACTTATCTTCCCCCTTTCCCTTTATTAATGGTTTGGATAGAAGGAAGTGTGAAGACAGGTGGAAAACACTTTGCATTGCAGTTGACTTTTTAAGAAATCTAGGCATGAACTGAACAAAGCTGCACAGCATACCTTCTACTTGTGAGAGACTAATGGTCTCTCACATGTAGAAGGTATTTATCATTTCACTACCTCCAATGGCAGTAAGATGCATAAAACATTCACACACACTGCATGGGCAGTTAGTTTATACAGAAAAGACACTCACATGTACATTTAATAACTTCAAATCAAATCATGCTGAGAGACATCTTCCCATCTCGTTTTACCTAAAACCATATTTGGTCTTCTGCAAGCACAGGCTACTTCAAAGATTATTTAACATTTCAGAATCTCCATGTTAGAACAATGGTATCATATCCACAGCTAGACCCCCCCCCCCCCCCCCCCCCATTACAAGTGATTTACACGATGCATTATCCAGCCATGGCAAAATGTCACAATGCATCTAATAGTCTTGTCAAAGACATAATATAGTCTTGGGGAATATATAGTCAAATCAAGAACACATTACCAGTTGCAGAAAGAGACAGGTAGACATGCTCAGTAACAGAAAAAGACAAGTAGACACTTTGAATTCTTTCACCAAAATAATATGACAAAGCATCCTAGGCATTGTCGCTTATTGCACAAAGGTGAATAATCAAAGCACAAGTAAAATCAGGTGAAAATACAATTATTACTCAATGCTGATTATGTTAAGATAGTCCTAAATGTCTGACAGTGTGGAAGGCCCATGTGATGCTGAACCAAACCTGCCTTGTGTACGATACTACACTCACAAAGGAGTGTGCTGTCCTACATTTTAATGATGTAGACCATTGGTACAACTGACATATACTCTGCAAGAATGCCTATTCCAATCTGTCTTTCTTCTTTTTTGTATGCAAATACAAACAAATTATTCTGTAAACTTTTAGATCATGACTAATAAAGATGCATATCTGTTTGTCTCTAGAACTACAAACATAAAGAAATAAGAGTAAAATGTGGATGGAATCAATTCATTTCATTCGTAAGCTGTGTTAGAATGCAACTTCTTTCACCTGTAGGTGATCCGTAATCATAAACACAAACAAATTCAATACACAACTCAATGACAGATACTTCTGTAGACATTTGAAACAGAGGTGAAACAATGCACATCATGCAGTAGGACTCCCAAACATTGCTCACTATTTGCAGGGTGTTCTGACACAGCACTATATAAATCACAGACCAGAGCAAAGAAACAAGCAGCCAGTAATGGAACTAAAAGTTACATAACAGGGTTAACTTTTAGTCCCACCATGATATACACTCAATGAGTGTTTCATTTTATTGCCGTACATACATACTTGTGTGATACTCCTTCACTTCAATCATCAGCATTTGGACGTTTGATTGGAGTCTTGAAAGCAGAGCAAAAATAACCAGCAGGGTTAGAAAGGTTAAAGAAATGAAATGAAAATAATATAATCATACAAAATGATGGACACACTCAAGAAAGGACTGAACATTATACTTGGCCTTATTCACAATGTAGAACATGTCACTTGGAACTGGTAACTTCACATGACATTTCGTACAATCGACTTCTAACAAACTTGATGTAATCTCACTTGTACTGACACTATTGCTATCGATCATAAATTGATAGCATCTTATTTTGTGCTGTTATGTAGGCTGAAGCCCGGATTTTAGAGTCACAATTAGGTATTCTACATAGTGTCAGTTTAATGACCAACATACAATTAGATGGGAGGTTCATAGCCACTTTGTGTCTTGTCTCAGTACCCTTTACAGTAAATGCTACATACATGCTTCACAAATTCCTCAAGAACATCACATTAAGATGCATTATAAGCTTGTTCAGACCTCTTTAAATCAAATCTCACTTCAAACTGACTGAAACAGCTCTCTTATGTCAGGGAGTTCACTTTGGGGGCTGACTTCGATGCAAGTCTTTAACATTTCTCAAGTATCCTCAGACCTGTATAAATACCTCTTCTTAACCAGACCTATTTGCCTTATAAAATGAAACAACAAAGTGTTCATCAATCAATAGTGGAAACTGACAGATAGTGGAATGTCGAATCATCTTATCACTACAAAGAAATGAAATAGATGAAAAAAAAAAACACTTTTACATATAACTGGTCAGGAGTAAATCTATCTGGCATGATGGAAATATTGTTATTCAGACAGTCAAGACTGGCATACTTTTGATCAAGCATCAAATTTGCTTTAGACTTAACCTGTTGCAGACGGGCTGATTTTGCTACAACATGCATTTCCCATAGACACTTGCCCGATAATACTCGGGACTAGTCCTCAATGGGTTAATGAATCTCTCACATTGCAGCCAGGAGAGAGCTGGAGAAGGCAGAGTAAAGAGTCCATATCCCTGGAACCTCTCTGTAGATTTCTTTTGCTCATTTTCAGTGCACAAGAAGAAAACACCCAAAATTTGAAAGCACAGTGAAGGCAGGGGGCATTCTATTGTCTTAATGAAAGCTACATTACATAGTATTGCAATTTCTCTCACTCACTTGTTCTTGCTGCAAAAAGTGTTAGAAATAAATGACACATTTTTTTTTTTTTCCCTCATAGATTGCTGTAATGCATGGTTCTGATTTTACACACTATTCACCCTTTGTCATGTTTACATCAATAGATCCTCATAAAACAGTTCACTGTGAAAGACCATCATAAAACTTTGAAACAAAAACAAAAATAAACTCTTTTCCTAACCAAACACACACATTTTATAAATAAAGCAGAATAACCAAAAACAAACAAACTAACAGACAAACATAGCACTTCTATGGCAGCAAAGTAAGATCCCATACACTCTTTCTATTCCCTAGTAAATAGTTGTACATCACTAAACCAGATTTGCATTGGCAAGTGCTGTCAGGTCTTTCATGTCTGGTCAAATGGCATCCCCCAAATGAAATGATTTCACACTCTCTCTCAAAGTATATTTGTGACTGCCCAACTCAAAACCCACAAAGAGTCTGTGATTAGAATCCTCTGTAATGGATCAAAAAATGTAATTTGGATTGACTATTTTTTTTTCTTTTATACTTGGGAGAGTATTTTTTTCTCTACTTACTATCAACATATGGTGGCTTAAAACAAAATCAAAGCTGAGATGGTAACAATTTTTCTGGAACACATCTTTTCAGGAGAGGCACTGCTTTCACTGTGAAATAGAATATACTTCCTACACAGCACAGCATGCCTGAGTGACTCTTATCTTTAAACCTTCTTTTCTCCCTTTTCTATGAAACTGCACCTCCTAAGTCTGATGTTTCAATTTCTTCATAAATGTGTTAGGATGGTCCAATTTTGAGAAGTTATTACTTTGATGCTTAAAGCTCACTCTTATAAATGAAGTAGATAAGTGGAAATTCATTTTGGTCAATATTTTGAGGGTTTTGATGGTCCAATTTTAAGAAGTTAATGCTTAAAGCTCACTCTTATAAATAATGTAGAAAAGCAGAAATTTATTTTGGTCAATATTTTGAGGGTTTTGAGCAGGGAGGGCACATTTGATATCTGAAATATATTTGAATGTTTAGATGACCTTCAAATTCATAGAAAATATCTCTATATCAATTTCACATTAACACAGATTTTACAGTAGACTTATCAAAATAACGGGTTATCATGTCAGTAAGAAATATATGTTACCAACTGTGTTTTCATGTATTATTGTGTTAAGTTAAGGAGTAATGTGTTATTCGACTGTAGTATAAACGTAGTTCTGAGAGTGCCAATTTTTCATCAGAGATATATTGACTCCGAAGTAGAACTAGATTTTCCCATACATACAAGGACACCAGAAAATATCTGTGACATATTATATACTTAATTTTTTTTTCTCTGAATGAACACAGGAAAACAACAACATAAGAAAGAAAGACATTCACCGAGATAAAGGAGATCAACTGTTACACTGTCCACATGTCTGCACAAGCTAGGCTGGTTTACATGTTACTATGATGCAATGTGCATCCTATCAGTTTATTTAGCAGTGAGCTCACAGCAATTACACTCAGGCCTGGATACCTAATAGTGGCAGTATATCTTGGGACTGCAGATTTGCCAGCCACATTCTTCAACCTTCCACTCATATTGCACAAGCTATCATGCTCAACGGCGACAATCACAAAATCAAAGATAAATATGAGATCACATTCATGACAAAGAAGATGTTGATGCAACTTGCATATAATGGGATTGTTGATATTGCAAACCATATTCAGATTTGATGAATGCTGAAGGGTCATATGTCACTCTACAGAAAACAAAGCTGCTTCTAGTTGAGAAAGAACACATCACAGAGCATTTAAGACATCATATTCAGAGTGAAGATAATCTAATATCAATCAAACACAATTACATTGCACCTGAAAAAGTTTGCAGTGAGAAGTTCCCGTAAAAGTAAAAAGAAGAAAAATGATGCATGTGAACACACTTTGTGTCGACTTTAATACCAGGCCAGTGATGCTTGAGCAGATTTAAGTGACTATGTAATTATCAGCATATCTAGCACACTGTGACCTAGAGACTTTATTTCTACCACGTAGCAGTGACATATTTGAAAAGTGAATGCAGTATTGATTTGTACGTCCCTATGATGTGTGTAACAAATCTCTTCTCATGGAATTTAAAGCCGATGCTTAAGGCATATATTGGTGGTCCTGTCAAAAATACCTCTTGACACAAATGTCCAACAAGAAACAATAGAAAGTGCTTCTGAATATTGTGTAGGTATCAATGCAGACATGATAGTGTTGAGACTAAATGACAGGAAATGGATTGAGGAAGTTTCATGTGAACAACACAAGACACAGTAACACATATCTATGAATATTCATAAACCAGAGACTTACAGGTGTTGCCATAGAGATTGGACCCTCCCCTCTCCCACACATGTTCCATCTGACATGTTGACTGTATCCAGCGTACAGTCAAGTCAGATCCATTGTGATACACAGAGAAACAAAGACTCAGGGTTGGCAAGTGCTGGTGCCGATTACAGATAGAATGATCTTTGGCGAAGAGGATGAATCTACAGTCCGGTGAGAGAAATCTCTTGGTCTGGCACCCCTCTGGCCCTGTGTCACCTGGCGTCACGGCGACGGCGCATCTCTCGCTCCCGCTCCTGCTCCTGCTGCTTCTCCTTGCGTGCCCGTATCCGTGGCGACTGCGAGTGCAGTTTCTGGAAGATTTCGTTGAACTTATTTTCCGGGAACAGAGTCTGAAGGAGGTTCTCCAGGAGGACGTAGAAGAGGCGCTTGTTGAGCATCTGGTTCTGGAGCATGTCAAATATCCGCAGCATGCCACGCCTTGTCGTCTCGGAACCAATGAAATTTTTCAGATCATCTAATAAAAAGAAATGATGGGTTCTCAAGTGAGCCAAGATTATCAGCTTATTAATATTACTCCTGCTGCAAACACATGGGGACTTTGTCACATCCAAACAGTCTTTGGTCCAAGTAGTACACTTAAATTTTTAAAGTGTTGACTTGTCAAGTTTACGGAGCTTTCTATATTCAATTCAATTCAAATCAAATCAAATCAAATAAAGTCAAACCATGTTACTTGCTTTTCCCTGTAAGAGGGTGTGAGGACAATACCTTATGGTACCTTGTTGATTGCCATTTCTTTAGATTTATGGTATCAGATACTTTCTACACCAATTTTTCGAGAACAAATAAAAAACAAACAAACAATAATATTCTATAGCAGACCACATTAATGAAGCACATACTAGTTTGCCTATTTCAGCTTAATATGGACATCACAATGAACATTTAATAGTGTATACCCCTTCCATCACTTCATTGTATCATGTGCTCTGCTCTTAAATTGCTAATCTAAGTCGACTGCAATCTCCTTCTCCATTCTACAGATTTGATTATGAAGGAGATCTAAGTGCCACTGACATGCATATTTGATTCCCAACATCAACCTGACACTGACAACTGTGCATTCTGGCACTGGCCTTACATCTCACTGGGGATTGTAAGGGTTAAAATATAAAACTAATCAATAGCGTATCTGAATATAAGAACGACCCAAGTCCATGGAAGACCATTTCGAGTAAACTTCAAAAAACTTCATATCTTTTTTATTTGTCCAATAATATTTTATTTAACTGTGATGGGAAGGCAACATTGTATATACAAATTAGAACATATATTATTATGACAATTAACATTTACATTAATTGTGGAGAGGCCATTTTGTGTGATGGACTTGGGTCGTTCTTTGATTCATATACATGATATTCTGCTATAGAGATTGGAGAAGGATGAGAGAGGGCGCTATAATATGAATGTAAGAATGACCTAAGTCCTTCATTCTTACATTCATATAAGATCTGACTCATTCATTTCAGGCACTTCTGGGGGTAATTTGGATTTATCACTTATACACAAGATGAGTCCATGCATAAGCTACAATTTCCCATGTCAAACTGAATTTGGTCAAAAATTGGACTTGGGTCGTTCTTATATTCAGGTCTTCATAAGGCTGGCAGCTGCAATATTTCAAGCTACTGAAATGTTCAAACTCGAAAGCTACAATACTATACCTCTGCAGTAGAGGACATAAGATGATCTATGTAGTGGTTCTATGAATCAAAGGTTAATTACTAGTCATTATGACTTGGTCTGAGGTCTCACCTGGCACACTGCCGAAGAGTTCAGCCTTGGCTGCCACTCTAGTCCTAAGTTTAGTTGACTCTTCCCTGGGGGTAGGGTCCTCAGCCAAAACACCTCCAGGCCAGAAAGATTCTCTGTCAAGGGGAGCGAAAGATATCACTATGAAGACAAACATATCAACAATCAATGTGACAGACTCGTCCAATTCACATGAAACACAAACACCTGTACTGTGGATGCCTCCATACCTTTCATGCTCACGTGACTAAACATTTCAAACACTGTATGTTCATATGATTGAAGAGGTTGCATTCTTTAACAAGCACTTAACCTGATCGATAAACATTGCTGCCTTTGAATTCTTGCTTCAGTGATGAATATTAAAGGGAAACAGGGTGAATGATTTATATCTACAAGATCTGCACTCAATTCTCCCAAATCTTCTCTATCACTAAAAAACAATCAGTAGCATTTGGCTTCTCACATACTGAAGTACATTTGCACAGAATCAAGTAACTCATGGTGGCAAGTATAAATGTAACTAGTTGTAAACCAATGTTGCGACCACGTAGGAAATACAAAGGAATAAAAAGTGTTAAAATTTTTGGTAAAATTTAAGTGGGTAAATATTAATGTAAGCAGTATTTGAAAATGAGTTCAAAATATTCTACCTGTTGGGGACCTCTAAGGAGAGTTTACAAAACTAAATTTTGGCATGGTTTTAGTGCGTAATCAGAGCAATAGGGGAAATCTGTCTGTAGACAAATCATCTGTCTTGAAATAAGTCACTCATTTACATGTTTTTATGTTTCTATTTCTCAGCTCTGTTGCACTCATTTCTGTGCTCTTGAACAATCTGAATTTTCCTGCCTATAACTGTGTTAGCTGTAACCTTTTACTTAGATAGTCAGACCCAAACCAAGCAACAGACCCTGATGCTCTATGTCATTTCCATAATATGTCATGGTCAATCCACAAAATGTGATTGCAATGATCATATTTTATAATTTTTGTTTCTGGGATCTTTATCTGTCCACGAAACACTGAACACATTTCCATAGATTACAAGGTTTTATACAGAGACTCATAACTTCATGACTTTTCTTGACAGAGAGGGGTACCAAGACTCTAGAATGACATCCTTACTTGAATCTCTTCACTAGTTCAGCGACTTGTCCTGGAGCTGTCAAAGCCTCAACGCCCTCAATGATGCGAGAGTTGATTTTGGTGCCGAATGCTGCCTTTATGATCTGGCGTAGCAGTGCGATCACCTGTCGCCGCAACCACTGGTCTCGGTTCTTGAGGTCAAATACTTCATCCACCAGTAGCAGCATGACTCGAAGTGGGATGTTGTCATCATCCTACCACAGAAAACAATGAGGAGGACAGCGGTAATAACAGAAAGAGAATGGCAAAATTAGATTATAGGTGAAACTGCAAAAGGAGAAACCAAATATGAAGATAAAAGAATACATAACAGTTTGTCAATGCAGAGATAAAAATGAGCAAATTCTCAGTACTTGGTAGTTGCAAACCTTCTATTGCTTGCAATGCAATGCTCATGATTTATCAGTTTTATTCATTTAGTACCAGTCCTTGATATAACTATATTTTCAATATATGTACTGCATAAATGCCCTGTTCCTTAAGATGCTATGTAAACATTTGAATCCTTATCAACCCATTCACAATTGATTCTAAGCTTACAAACTTGTCCATACTTGCAAGATATGCAAACATGCGCCAGTAATGAGGGCTGTATCAGCAAATCTACGGTGAATTAAACATCTTAGATTCAGTACACTATCCTGGAATATGTAACATTTGTTTGTTCTGTTTTTGTTTTTTTGTTTTTTTTTCCATTCCAAATGAGATGTAATGCATTATTCATGATGGTCATAATAGACACTTGAAGAAAAGGCTTTGAATGATGTCCAGGTAAACACTAATAAGAAACTACTAATGTTGGAAGCCAGGCCCAAATGATGATAACAAATATGATATTGTAAAACAATGTTTTACTGTCTAATATATACAGCCAAGTTCACTTTGCACAATATGAACAACAATTATCATCGTAGAACCAACTTGCTACGGGTTTGGCTTTGAAAAGATTAGAAATCGGTTTGTACTCACTGATGATCCAATAACTGAAGAGACTCTGCCTATATCTTGAAGTTGTTTGTGTGGCTGGAGATATACAGGAAAGGGTCAATCCAACTCAATGTAGTAATGCTAAGGCATTTCAATAATGAATGCTTTAATGTGACCACACAACAACATGATTTTGAATAAGCAAATAAATATTGACAATCAACATCATGCTTTGCACATGTCTAACACATGTCTACCATTCAGATCTTCCTTCATGAATGGATGATAATTTCAACATGCACATTTTCAATCACTCGCTATCAGTAGATGGTGTTCAAAGGGATGGTACAGTATTGGTGGAGATGAGAATTGGGCTTTTAACTTTTTATGAGATACCAAGAAAATACTTATGAAATAGTACAGAGTGTACCATTTTAAAGGACGAGTTCACCTTTATAGACATGTGGGTTGAGTGAATGCAGCAATATTAGTAGAACACATCAGTGAGAGTTTGAGGAAAATCAGACAATCCGTTCAAAAATTATGAATTTTTGAAGTTTCTGCTCAGTCACGGCTGGATGAGAAGACTACTTTAGCTTGTGATGTCACATATGTACAACGATATAAAGAAACAATAAAGAAAAATTCAACATATTTTCACTTTTCTCGCATAACAAAAGAATACTCGACTTCTCTCTTTCAGAAGGCAGGGGAAATAATATTACCCTTAACATACATCAGTAACAAGACAAAGAAATGTGCACTTTATTCTACAAGTAAAGTTTTGTGAAATTCTCTTTTTATTTTCCTTATATCGTTGTACGCATGTGACATCATACACTGTAGTAGTCTTCTCATCCAGCAGTGACTGTGCAGATACTCTAAAAATTCATAACTTTTTAACGGATTGTCCGATTTTCCCCAAACTTTCACTGATGTATTCTACTAATATTGTCGCATTCACTCAACCCACATGTCTATGAAGGTGGACTTGTCCTTTAAGAGGAATTCAAAGTTTATTTGATGAAAATCGGGTTTGGAATGACTGAAACATCCAAAAACAAAGTAAAACAAAGTGATCATAATAAAATGTGGGTCCCACACTTTATTAGAATCACTCTGTTTTGGATATCTCAGCCATTTCAAAACCAATTTTCATCAAATAAATGTTGAATTCCTCATGGAATTACAGGCTCTTTAACTTTTCATAAGTGGTTTCTCATTATCTCACTAAAAAAAATATTAGAAACCTGAAATTAGGTCTCAACCAAAACTATACGATCCCTTTAAAGTCCATGTTGCCTGCCATCTGCTGGGCTTTGATTGAATATTGATAATTTGTTCTGCTGGTCCAGATGACTTTAAAGTAAACCGACCAGAAATTTGAGGAACAAGAGTGAGACAAGAAGGAGGCTCATCAATCAAAAAGCAGAAATCTAAAAACATAACTCACAAATCACAGCTGCACTGTTTGCTACATCTGCTAGATTAGTAGACTTCTGTTGTAAAGGAAATGCCTACATATCACAACTCTATACATTCTGCCGCATTATGGGATAACAGCTAATATGCTGCACTGGTATTGAAGAAGCTGATTAAAATTAAGTTATCATCAATATAAGACAGTCAGTAAGTCTAAAATGACTACATTCTTTCTTACCTTGTTCATGAAGACTTTATTAATACTGTCAGTCATCTTGTCTGATACCATGTTCACACCATCAAACAGATTGCCTGGGACGGATTTAACTGTGTGTGCCACATTGCGTACGCCTGTCTTCAGTGGGTTCACTATGTGATCCATCTGTCAAGTTGTCAGGGAAACGTGACGTGATTAGCACAGTAAATTTCCATGAAACTAGAGGTAATGTAATGGAAAGCACTTACCTGATATAAATTCATGGGTAGACCTAGCTAATGTCACTCAATGAGAGCAACTTCCTAATTTCAATGACACTTAAAACCTTGAAGTTAGTGGAGACCAAAAGGTGTGTTAGCATCACACATACTACAAGATTCCACCCTGCATGTTGTAACAAATGGGGCAGTGGGCTTTCTGGATTTATGTTTTGTGAACTGGATGTGAGGGTAACTCATTAAGGGGGTATCTCACTGAGCGGCGAACGTTTGCGAACGTAGCGAATTTGGGATTTCGCCAGGGTTCGTAAAGGGTTGCAAAAGGTTCGTTAACAGTCGCAAGAAAGTTCGCAAACGTTTTTTATTGTCGCAAAGAAATTTTGAACATGTTCAAAATTTCTTTGCGAACCTTTGCGAATTTGTATTTTCGCTAACAGTTGCAAACATTCGCAAAACACTTGTAAGAATTTGCATATCACATAATCGCCTGGTACTTTTCTAGGTCCAAGAACATTCGCAAAATTGTCGCAAAGGATTTGCAAACAGTTGCTAATATTTGCAAAACTGTCGCTAACATTTGCAAAATTGTCGCTAACATTTGCTAACATTCGCTAATAGTCGCCACCTGTGTTTCACAAACACTTTCGCAAACAATCGCTGAAGTGTTGCTAACTGTCGCTAAACATCGCTAAAAGTCGCTAACTGTTGCTAATGGCAGAAGCGAACCTCGATTTTTCACAAACATTCGTCAGAAAAGTTGGCGAATCTCAAATTCGCTACGTTCGTAAACGTTCGCCGCTCAGTGAGATACCAGCTTACCATGTAAATCGTTGAGTAACAAGCAATATAAGGTCTCAGTTGAAACAGGGTGTTTTTATTCATTACATTCCTTAGAAATGCATGGTAATGAATACAATACAAGACTAGGGAAAGACTTCAGCTACACCCTAAAGATGAGTATTGTTAGCAGTATAAACCTTTTGATGCAAATTGGTTTTATTGCATTGCTTTGACATGGAAACCAATTCAGTACTCCTGCCATGTACCATAAAAGTTATCATTTTCGCATACAGATATCTTTTGCCTATAGGGTCAAAAACATTTCTGTGAAATGTTGTTTTTCATAATTTGGCACTGAAGCTATAGGAAGTGCAATAAAGCAATATTCCTTTGTGATACATTTAAATGTTGTGACATGCATGGCCCAACAGTAATTCACCTCATGAAAATAAAAGCTTTTATAGTACGTTGTTGGACTCACCCTCCTAGCCAGTTGACCTTTGCCCCTTGTGTAGACTCCTGGCTCCAGGAAATGACAGACAATGGACTGCAGGCCAGGATTGTTGCTAATCACATCCTGGTTTAGGAGGGTCTGGTGATAAGGAATAGATGACCCATTGAGGTTATGACTTTGATGGCGGCATTTAGAGCGACAAATAAATTAGTCTTTAGCTAGATGATGAGTTGACGTTCATATCACATTGATATCATCAACGCCATTAAACATTTCAAATTAAAAAAAGTCAATGTTGTAAAAGAAAACTTTGGACCTATGATACTGCAAAAAGACAGTACTAATATAGTTTCTACACATCCAAAACAGCCTGCCACCCCCCAAAAGAAATAAGGTGAGGGTAATTGACAAATGGCAAATTAATTTATTTTTTATTTTTACAACAGCAAGCTCAATAACAACTACAGCTGTATGCATGTATTATTATTTCTTTCAAAATGCCAAATGGCTTTACATAAATGCCATTCTTGTAATCTGACCAATACAGTCTTGCAGACAAGCAAGAAATTTTCAATGCCATGCTGTGTATAAGTTCTGATTATGCCACAAGGCATCTCAAAACAGTTAAAGTAATAAAGTTTTGTTCCTCACCTGCAAGTACTGAGTGAGTGCCTTTGCTCTTTTTTCCAGGAAAGAAGAGCTGGTGTTCTTGAAAGCCCGCTTGGCAGGCAGCATTAGCGTCTTCAGTGACTCGTACTTCTCTGTCAGACACATGTGAAGGTCATGGAAGTCACTGTATCGTCTGAAGACATCCCAGATTTCAGTCACCCCTTGGGGGTCTGTCCTCGTGACGTGGATAGCGTACACAGCGTACGACTTGCTCTTTTCTTTGACAATGGCTGGCAAATGGAAAAGCATAGAGATGATGCAATCAATAAACTGTCAGAAATGACAAAGCTTTTGAGATGAAGATGCTTATGCTTACAAGACAAAAGGATGCCTGACATAAAAACTTGATGTCTTGTTGAAATGAGGTCTCTATTCTTCCTTCATATTCATTCCTATGTCTTCTGCTCAAAGTCTGTTAAAACTTGTCAGTTGTTCGGCAAAGTGCATTGCTGGAACTTTATTGCCAAGTACCCAGTCTCTTGGCATGCAGAGCAATATTCCAGTTCAAGACTTGTGATATAAATAGAATTAAATGTGTGCTATTTTAGACAAGTTTGTGGACGGAAGAATTCATCAAACAAGATGTAGAAGATAACTGTCTGTGAGGTTGACTTACTGGCATGAGTGATACAAGCCACAATGTGAGGTTTGCTGGTGTCTACATCACCCAGAGGCTCTGGTTCACTCAGGCCTTCCACTGAGCCTCGGCTACCCAGAGAGGAAAGGTCCTCTGATGACTGAGTGAGGAGAAGGAGGGAGAAATTATCACTCACAGAAATTTTTGATAACACAACCAAAATGTATTCCTCATTTTAATTGTTTTCTGAAACATGTAATGGTCCGGCATCTCAAAATAAAGATTATGATATGGACCACATTTAATGCCAATAGGTTCACAATATTTTCTACTCATATGCAGCACAGTTTCAACATTGCACATCCCCTAAAGATATGGTTCCTCCACACCATGCATTATAAATATTACCTTTTTACCGTGAAGAAACACACTTGGTTGTTTACCTTATTGTACTATAAACATGAAATATTTTGCACTTTCATTATCTTCAAGAAATTTCTCCCTTTTGAACAAGTGCAACAATAAGAACACACAGACATTTTGTGAGATATCAATACATACACGTATACAGAAAAATACTTTCATTTGCATTACCACAGACAAGTTAAGTTTACTGATATAAGCCCAGTACAAAATATTTGCTCTGCAATAATTTCCACTTTGATGGTATCTGTCAATATCACTCTCTTTGATTAGAGTGTTATGACAGAATTGTCATGATTACTGCATTTTGAGATGTAGATGAAGTCAGGAAGGATCCACTTTTGTGGTCTTTGTGGGAAAAAGTATATGACATGACTTTCTTCTGGCAGACATGTGAAGATTAAGCCACTCACTGCCACAGTGCTGTTATCCGGAGAGGAATCCAGCTGGACTGAGGCATCATCTCCCAGCCTTGCAGATTCATCATCTTTCAGGAGGTCCAGCTCAGCCAGACACTTGACATAGCTCGGACTCTGCTTGAAGGCTGGTAGGAACCTATCCTCCTCCAGCAGACTGAAGACCTGGAGAATCATCCGTTACCAAGGCAACAGATTGATAAGAATTACAGACTAAATTCTCTACCAATTCATCTGCAATGCAGTCTTTACAATAAACTGATTCATGACAGAGAGACAACGGGTGTAAGCTTTGGTATCAAAATGTGTAGACACTTCTTATATGGCCGATGGAATAATGAAATATAATCAAAACAGCGTTTTAATTATTTGGAACAGATGAGGATTATAACATCCCATGGCATATGAGGTGGTCATGATTCACTTATAATACAAGTAGCTGAAGAAACAACATAATCATAGTATAGAGGTCAGTATAAGATCAGGTTATATGTACTGCTCAATGCAGAGCATAAAAAAAGCCTCATTCTCCCAATGAAAGAAGCATTTTGTCGTTACATTGATCTTACTTACCCTTTTCTGTGCTTCATCGAAGACTGTCTCTAAAGAGTCGTCAGTCTTGATTTTTTGACTCGTTCTCTTGACAATTTGACTGTCAACCTTGACTCTGTTGGTCGCCTGCAACAACAAAAACAACAACACACATTTTTAATGCAACACACATTGGTACCTGATATTTTATCACTATTAACACCTTTCTTGAGGAAGTAAAGAGGGTAGAATTATTCTTCCCCCTGCACTCAGAATTACAAATAGCATATAAAAGTAAGAGGTACATTGGCATTGGCATATTGACATAAATTAACATAACTACCTGTGTGTGCTATGAGGGATTGAGGTACACGGAAATACACAGGTACCAACTTGGGAAATATATGAGGCAATTCAGGGTTGCAATTAATGTTCATACCTCCGGTGGGATGCTTGGTTAGAGATGGATTATTGACTGTTTTTCAGGAAATAACCACACCAAAGCTCAACATCTGTACCTCTCTTACTTGTAATTCAAAAGTATATGGGACATCTCCCTAGCCTTAAAGTCATACAACTGGAACAATGTTCATTATTCTTTCTCATGTGCATAACTACAACACACACCTTCAAATGTAGGTCTGATTACCTGCAATCTGACTTTTGCAAACATATACTGTATCCCAAGCAAAAAAATCCTTCACATCTGTTTAGATCTATTATTGACGTCAGAGTACAATGAAAATACAATTGTGAAAATTTAACACTCACATCTTCGGCCAAATATTCTGTGAAGATATTGAGGGCTGCTGATCTGAGCATCTCTATGGCGGCTGCCTCTTTCTGTGGAGCGCCCTCGTTAGGCTGAACCTTGGCCAGGTGAATAGCCGACAGCTGCTGCTCTGCCATAGCTCGATAACCCTCCACAGTGTGCCAGAAGAACACGTAAGACTGACAATCCTGCTTACGCATGAAGTCTGCATAAACCAACAGTCATGTAAGACTTACATTAAGAGATGAGGACGTATGCACTTATCAATGAATGAATACCGACTTGAAAACAAAGGATATCTACAGAAATTGAAACCATTTATTTGCCATTCTTATTACTTGCACTGACCAAATTTCACACTTAGTAAGCCAGATCAGCAACTACTGAATATGTAGCAAATTTCTTTCCATTTACAAAGAAATATTGTGATCCTGTAATTTCTCACACAGAAATACTAAGTATCTATAAATATCAACACTTGAAAGGTTAATTCACAATGGCACAGGATTAATGTCTAACAAGAGAAATACATTATAGATTATGATATCAATTTTCATTAAAAGACAATCAAAGAAGAAAAAAAACCTACACAGAAATTCATGCATTTGTTTCTTTGTTGCAGTGAAATTTGAAAGCACTACTGGCCCTTTCTGTCATCTATACCATAAATTGTACACACATAATGAGAGGAACTGGGAAAGGGAGCAGTTATTTTTTCACACCTGAAATGAAATGCATTCTTGCCTTTTGGGCAGAAGGGTGGAAAATGTCTTTGGAGTACTGAATATTTGAACTCACCAATGAAGTAGGATAGGGCAATGCTGTTGACTAGGACAATATTCAGTGGCAGTGAGTAGAGAGTCTTAGGATCCAAGCACTGGGTCTCTCCTTCCTACACAGAGACAGACAGACAGACAGACAGACGCACAGATGGACAGGAGGACAGACATAGAGAAAGAGAGAGAACAGGTGGCAGGGACCGTGAAGGGTGGCTTTAATAAGAGCATGATGTTACCTGATGCGTGAACTTACTTCAAACTGGATGAGGTTTAATAGTCTACTTCTCAGATCTTTCATACAAACACAAGTAAGTTGACCACAGGCCAGGATTGAAGAGAATGTGGATGATCTTATTACGCAACTACAAATTGCTTTCTTTACACAATCTGGCAATATCTTCAGGGAGCTTTGAATCACAGGTGTCCATTGTTCAGCAGTTCTCAAAAATATAAACACAGAATTCTTCCAGTCACATGGTTCTAATGCTACTCTGCAAGGGAAATGAAATAAGAGGGTGTCATATGAATTGGTGTTGACTCTCAACAACATATGGCACTCAATTTGTGTCCTATAATAAGAAGCGCTGACTGCTTTGTCTCTCTATAGAAGGGATGCCATGACATCATAATATGATGGTTTCAGCTGGTCTCCACAGGGCTTGAACCACAAACCTCTTATGTTAAAGCCAATGTGTTAGCATTCTGCCCATAGCAGTTCATAATAGATCTGAATAAAACTTTGGCTGAGCCTTTACAATGCATAGAATGATGGTACGGAAACTAGTCTACGAGGAAGTGGTTATTGTGCCATGAATGCCACACCAAATTTCAATGCGTGAATAATTGTTAGTTATCCCTTGATAAGATCTAGGATAGCATCTCTTATGATAGATGTGATCAAGGAAGCAATGAATATACAGATGTACATGTACATTGTATGCTGCTGTTTGCCAGCTGTGTTAGTGGATAGTCTTTAAAGAGAGTATACTAGACATCGATTCTAACACAATACCTAGTACCTAGTACAGAATCATAGCATAGATAATTCATCTGACATATCAAATGGCTATCAGCACTAAGCATAACTTGAGAATGATACAATGCCGGAGACAGGAACCAAACACAGTACAGCGAAAACAGATCAAGTAACATTTTGGCTTACAAATACCACAATACCACATGTTTTACACTCTCTTTGTCTCTATTCCACGTAAAGCATGTATCCGTTCTTCTATTATCTGAATATCTTTTAATTTTGACTTCCATTTTCTTTTTATTTCTCATGATGAGAACTAAAGTTATTACTGTAATGATGAACACATGTACATATATTCTGGCATAGCACCATAAAACCAGATTTAGTGTTGAACACCATGTCATCCCCATTAAAAAGTTAAAAACAAAAAGTGCAAAAAAAGTAGCAAGTAAAAGTATGCATATTTTCTGATTTTTGTTGTTGTTGATAGATATGCATTCAATGTGGCATGACAGAATTTTGCAAAAGTTTGAAAATTGGAGATAAAAGAGAAAACAAAATATGCACTTAAGATATGATATCTGTAATATGTATACAAAAGATACAAAAGGGATCTGAGTATCATCAACATTTGGCATCAAATGGGGAAAAATTCTCTACCAGTGGTTTCTGTTCTCATAAGGAAACTTCAAGAGAAATTTTTACACTATGTAAATTATTCTCAAGAAAACAGTGACATCAAAGCGTACTATGCACAAATTATGACAAGTGATGCAACTGGGCTTCTACAGAGAGCTAAAAATAATTTCTTGTTTTTCGTTCTTTTTTTGTGTGCAAATAAAATGGATTTGATCATGATACAATGTGACTTGAGACTGCACTTCTACTGCGATTCTCTCAGTCTGTTGCGCTCATTTCTCTTACTGCTCTGTTTAACAATTATCAAGTGGCATCCCCAAAGTTGCACACAGGTCTAGTCACGGAGGCCAAAGTGTGGTAGGTGTATAGTAAACATACAGAGTCATAAAAATTGAACAATACGTGGGAATTATGACTATATGTTGTAGCATTCCAAAGTTCAGATTTACACTGAGACTACAATGGAGCTCATTAATTAGCTCACACAGGGATCACCTCGAATGCTTTCTATCATCCACCACAATTAAGATATCTTATAATTTGCCTTAGCACTGACCAATATGGCTAGCCCTCTAATAACTCACCCCAACAATGCCATGTCCTGCTTTTTAATACTTGTAAGGATCAGTGACAGTTTTGTATTAAATAAAATTTATTGGACCGGCTTCCATAAAGTATGGGTTATAAACACCTGGGGCCTTTTTCATAAAACTTGTCATCAGTGACAAGTTTTTATAGATGTGACAAGCTACTGAAATCCTTGCATCTGATTGGCTGAGAGCAAATTTGTAATAAAAATGTGGCAGTAGTCACTGATGACCAGTTTTATGAAACAGGCCCCTGGTGTGGGAGACTAGCTCCCAGCTGTAACTTACCACCTCCTCAGCAGCATCCAAGTCCTCTCCAGAGAGAATCCTGTTGATAGTGTCAGAACACAGCTGTCTCAAGTATTGCAGACTCTTCAGCTGGGTCTTAGCATCTACTCCTTCTGTATCACAGCAAAAGGATAAGACAGAAATCTTTACTTCTATTCATTTAAAAATATATATATTTTTGCTGCATTTGGTATTCACAATGGGAATGTATGTAAAATGTAAATATTTGACAGAGACATTCTCAAGAAACGTACACAGACAGGACAGAAAAGCTGGCTTTTCCTTTTCTTGTGGCTACATTTGCTAAGTCTGAGGAAATGTATGATGAATGGGACATGGTATTTAACGTGTAATAGCAACATATGACAAAGTCAAAAGTTTGGCTTTTTTTTCTTTTGGTGAGGCCAATATATGTTGATGAGATTTAGCATACACTCTGTCCTGAATACAAACAAGACACAATATATATGGCTTTAAGACCTAAAATTGACAAGAATAGAGTTAATTTGTTTTGCGATAAAACTCTTCAATTGTAGAATTCTGTTCTCCCTTTTTGAACAGGCTTTGAACCCCAGATAGTAGACCCTCATTTCCTCACCTCACTCATGAAATTTCCTTGTCACTGCCAAGCTGTGGTAGCAGATGCCAGCCAAGTTCCCTCCCCCTTTTATTCTTACAGATTTAGACAAACCCATTGTGGTGAACCAATAAGCCAGTTCGGGGTTAGCTCATGGGCACATGGGTACAAATGACCTTTCTTCTTTCTCAGTTGATTAGGCACTCCACTAGTTTCAAGCGACAGAAGGCATGAGCTTGCCCAACGTAACAATTTATGGAATTCATCAGTCAAGTTCAAATAAAGGATGAACTTGCATAGACCAGATGACCAGAATGATCCTTCCATTGGCATTTTGGAAAGCATCCATTTCATTATTTTGCATTGAATGTATTAACAATCTCTTTCTATTGATATTGTCAGACACCGCTTTTGCTGTCAGGTGGATGTGCTGGCAAGCACCACTTATAGGGATCACTTGAATAATCATTACATTACAGATGCTTATCTCAGTGAATTTAAAAACCACCATGCTCTGCTGGTACAGATGACCTTTTTCTGCTCATGCTCAAAGTGGAACCCCGAACTGGCTTATTGAACACACCCATCAAAAGGTCTTAATAGTACGGTCTGCTATGTCGAAATATTGGATCCCGTGAGATTTTCGTGCCAAAATTGATTTTTTTAGCTAACTTGGTCAATTTGGGGGTGCTGAATCCAAAAAACTTTGGTTCCATTTTTTTCGACCACGTCTTCAGCCGCCATTTTGAATGTCAAAATGGCCGCCATAGCAAACTGTATTTTGACCCAGATCTCATAATGTGCGCATCATGGAAGGTTCAAATTTGATGCAAAAAGCATGTTTATAATGTCAGACATTGTGATACACCATTTCCTGATATTGTAGATTGTTTTGATACAATTTGAGGGCTGCCATCTTGAAATTCAATATGGCCGCCATAGCTAAATGCACTTTTACCTGTATCTCAGTTTGTAAGCATTATGGAAAGTATAAATTTGGGCCAAAAAGCATGCTTATGATGTCAGATATGCAAATATATACATATTTGTTTTAAATGATGGATAATTTTGGTTGGCGGCCATCTTGAAATTCAAAATGGCCACCATAGCAAATGTAATTGGGCCTATATCTCATATTGTATGCATTCTGTAAGGTTCTAACTTTGGCAAAGAGCATGCATTTGCTATCATACTTTCTGAAACATCTTTATCTGAAATGATGGTCCATTTTGATATCATAGGTGGCCATCTTGAAATTCAAAATGGCCGCCATACCAGAATGTATATTTCGACCCGTATTTCATGCTGTAAACAATACAGAAAGTTCACATTTCGGACATAAACCGGGCTCATGATGTTGAACATTCAGATGTACTTTGATCCCCTCCCTAAAATTGCAGATCATTTTTGAGGCTGCCATTTTATCATTCAAAATGGCTGCTTTTCAGCTAATATCTGTGGTCGACAAGCAACTTTTAGGCATATCAATGTTTATGGTGGTGTACATTCTACATTATTTTACAAACACAGACACACACACATAATCATATACATTCTGTAATAATGGATTATTCGCATTGGCTGCCACTCATGAAATTCAAGATGATTTCGACCCATATTTGGTACTGTAAGATCTTTACCCTGTAAACTCAAGCATGCTGGAGCACTTTCATGTAGGACCTATGTGTAAGTCAATCACTTCAATAAATAGTATTATCATTGCATAGGAGGGACTGCTTCCTGTAGGTACACTGCCATGTTGAAATGCAAAATGGCTGCCAAGGGAAACATTCCTTTAAGAGCACTGCATTTGGGTAAAACTTGTGAATGGGAAATCATGTGATTCTGGTGTCAAAGCAAATGACTTTCAAAAGTGCCTCAATAACTGTGTCTGGGTGACTAAATGCCCCCATTTAGACGATTTGGTTGTAGAACTTAAATAAACAATATTAGCCGTGTACTAGAAAATTTATTGGAAATTTACTTTAGTTAATGTCTTCTAGGCTCATTCCCTGCATGTGTTCCTAAAGTCACAGCACTTGTATATAGGGCTGTACACAGGGGAAAATTGGTTCTAAATTCTTCCAGAAACAATGACTTTTGCATTTCTTGTCATTACTATGAACATGATAATGAATTATGTGGCTACCGTTGGTATAGCAAGCTCAAAGCATTTAATTGCACAGTTTATGTATATCCGCTGGAAATAACTACAATGTACCATATTAAATTCCCCTGTATAGTAGAGGCACAATTTAGGTTTTGAAGGTTTACAAGGTTTGTTCTCTGGATGTGTTGTATCAAGACTCTACGAAAGCAAAGCGGGAGATTGTCCAGGTTGAAGTCATCCACGCCCAACTTCTGGAAGGCATGGACTGTGTCATTGGATATTCTGCATGATTCAAGGCTTAGAGAATTCATGATCCATCTGCTCTATGAGACATCCTCAAATTTTCAACTTCATCCTGTGCCATGAAAGGCATGACCAAGCAGACCTTTGTTTTTTGCAACTTGCAGAACATAATCTCTCAACATTGTCAATTGTCAATTGTATCATCTCCCCTTTTCCAGTGATGGAGCAGACAACATGCGATGCAGTATTAAAAGTAAAGCAAAGATCCATTAGGAGAATGAAAATGTCAGTGTCTATACGTAATAATCATCAATATCTCTGAAATTCCCTGTTGCTCTTGAAGTAGCATTTAATACATGCAACGGAATGAGGATATCTGCTTCCTCATTGTGACAGGTGACAGCTCCCATGGCATCTTTGATGAACCTTTTGTTTCTTTTTTCCCCCGTTCTGTGTCAGATGGAATTGACCGATCAGTATTTCAACTTTCAGGCTGATTATTTGGCTCAGTTTTGTGGGTTTCTAAGGCATGGGTATGAAAAATGAACCTTTGTTAGTCAGAATGAGGAGAAGGCCATAAATTGTGAGATGAAGAGTGATTGTGGAATTACTTGATAGAACAGTAGAACTTATAACTTATGATAATTGTATCCTCCAGTAATGACTGGATAATGACAGGTCTATCAGACTGTTGTACCGGTAGAAGTGTTATAAGAAGGTAGTGGTCTTCTTAAGCGTCATAGTGACTTTTGATCCAATCTTACATCGTGTATTTCAACTGCAAGAGCTGAATGACTGGCCTTTCTCATATTATCCCAGACAGATTTTTTTTTGAATTCCTTTCAGATACAAATTCTTAGTAAAGAACATGAAAACATCCATTTTCATCTCTTTCTAGAATATCCTCCTTGAATGTTTCCGATACCCGATTGCCAAACACCACGTTCATCAGTTTCAATGCAGTGATAATTTTTGAGATTACCCTCGTGTGATGGAGTTCTAAATTGTTGAGGAATTCTTATGCATCCAAAGTGTCACAGAACTGAGCTATTATTGCTCCTTGGTAGTTTTAGAGTCATTGGCGGTACAGCAGTAAGCATCTTGGAAGTCTTGATAATTGAGGATGACCCACACAAGGGCAATCAGGAAAAACCTACTCATTGGCATTCCTTATTCAGTCTGTGTTATTCCAGAAATACATCCAGCAATTATGAGCTCCCTGATGAGTTGTTTTATTTTGTGGTCAACAAACAAGCTTGTGAATGGGATGCCTGGTAGGGTGACCATGGCATTTCTTGACATTGCGAGACTTTTCCGTGTTTGTCTTCATTCTCTCAAGGCAGCATCAAGTTTTTGAAGATCACCTTTAATTGTATCAATGCTTACTTTTGTACAAATATTTAATAACTGGGATTGAATGTAACTATTGACGAGGTTCCAAAAAACCAAATAATGTTTTGCCTGAGAGGCAAAAACAAATCACGTGTAAGCGAATCACATACCTGCTTGGCGCTATTATGGGACGTGGGATGTAACGCTTACATGCTTGCCCACACTTATGGGAAATGGTATGGGACCCCTCCCCTCCCCCCCCCCCCCCCCCACACACAGTTTTTGCCCCTCAGGATGGCTTGATGACATCATTAGAACCTCATCCTTACAGTCTGAATTTATGGCGGCCATTTTGAATTAAGAGATGGCTGTCGTTCTGCGTGACCTGAACGTGAATTCGGTCTAACTAAGACAATTTTGCCAAATTTATCTATAGGGCGCTTACCACAGTATCATATGTTTTTCTATGGCCACCAGCTTGAATTTCAAGATGGTGGCCTATCTAATGATCGACAATAGGAAACAGCTGTATTGGAACGTTGGACACCACTAGCATGTCTATTACTGAGCATTTGATGCTCCTACAATAATTGCAACATGAGATATGGGTAAAAACGCTATGGCGGCCATTTTGAATTTCAAGATGGCAGCCCAGAAATTGTATCAAAACAAGCCACAATAACAGAAAATGATATATCAGAGTGGCTGACATCACAACCATGCATTTTGCACCAAATTTGAAGCTTCTACACAATGCTCACTGCATGAGATATGGTTCAAAATACTGTTTGCTATGGCGGCCATTTTGAAATTCAAGATGGCAGCCTACAAATTGTATAAAAACAATCCACAATATCAGAAAAAGATATACCAGTGTGTCTGACATCACAACCATGCACTTTGCACCAAATTTGAAGCTTCTATAATACTCACTTAATGAGATATGGATAAAATTACAGTTTACTATGGCGGCCATTTTGAAATTCAAAATGGCGGCTGAAGACGTGGTCAGAAAAAATGGAACCAAACTTTTTTGGATTCAGCACCCCCAAATTGACAAAGTTAGCCAAAAAAATCAATTTTGGCACAAAAATCTCACGGGATTACATAGTAGCCTCTACTATAATGTGAGTCCCAAGGGCGACTAGAGGATTAGGTTACCTAATCCCAATTCATTGAGAGCTTGAATAGACCTGAGACACCTGTGCTGATCAGCTATTGAAGCATAGAAAAGGTTTACAATGTGTAATCTCACCATCTTTGATCACTTTGTTGGTGTCCCTTGACCTCTGTTTGTACATCTCATGTTCAACAATGTCAATCATGGCTTCCAGCTCATCAATGTTGGTTGCAGTTTTGATGGTCAAGAGAAAGGCTTCAGTCGTGAAAGTACTGTCCTTGCACTGTATGGACCAAACATACATGATTGTATAGTGTCAATTGCATTCATTGAAATACTTTGCACTTGAAACAAAAGTGAAACTTGTAACAATCACAAGTCTTTTCATGCAATCTATCTATTATTCATTTCTATCCTTCTAATTACATGACACAACCACCTTAGGTACTTAACGTTCATAGTTAATGGTACATACGTATTGCACAAAAATGACTTTTTAAATGTAGTGACCTTAGAGAGTGACCTTTGATAATAACTTACATCAGCCCATGTCATTCATAGCTAAAGTTATGGTTGGTAATAACATTGTTTTATCTTTTCCAAACAGTACTGTGACCTTTGACATTGACCTTTCACCACTGTCATTTCATATGAAACACTAGCTACTTTTTTTTCCTACTATTCTTACCAAGCTATTTCATTTCTTGACATTCATATATGAAGCTACAGCTGGAATGTCATAAAAATCTGATTACTGAACTCTGACCTTTGAACTTTGGGATTCTGCCCTAAATCTACATAGGACACTAACACCTCATGTAGCATACCTTTGCCATGCACACATACACACACACACACACACACACACACACACACACACACACACACACAAACCCTAAACATGTACAAACCAAACCATGAAACATATTTGCCACAACAATCTGAGATGCGAAACATCAAAAGTATAATGCTTCGGGCACCCTTCAGGGAAGTGGCATAAAATTGTTTTATGCACCTAGTGAGCAGACTTTGGCCCTCAAATGTAGGTCTCTTTTATTTGTGCTTCAACAAGATTAACTTTCATTTTTGCCAGGAAGTTAAAACAAGTCTTTGAAAGTCTTCCTGTGATGTTTTATATAAGCATACAATACATTCCTCACTTGATATAGTGCAGTCCCACTATTTCATCACAAAGTCCTTGGGACTGGCGGTTTTCTTTGGTCATATCAAAATTTCACCATAGCAAAACAATTAAGTATATAAAGAAATATGGATGATAATTTTGGGACCTGAATGTCTACTTTGCTGTAATGAGAATTGGGTTATAACTTTGTTTGTTATAATGGGGGTGCACTGTATCAGATGACTGTATACACATAATAGTGGGTCTAATTTTTTTTTGCGAATCAGGACTTCCTGACAATTAGCTAGTGGTTAAATTTGAGATCAAGGAGTACAGTAATGAAAGCAGAAATGCATCCGTGCATGTTGCATTCACGTTTACATCAGAGTTAATATTTTCGCATGTTTTTTTGAATTAGCAAAAAGCACCCGATTTGCAAAACGTGAAAATAAAAAGCTTGTGAAATATATGGTGTATACAGTATACACCTCAGTCGATTAAAGTTTGTCCAACTTACAAGCCATATAATGGTTTGATTGACGTAGTCTGGGTCTGTCACATGTTCTATCATCGTCTTGATCACATCGTTAGCCACGGCTTCCCGCAGCACGAAGGAGAGTGGTTTGCTCTGGAACTCATCCTCAGGAATCAGCAAGAAGAGCAAGATCTCTGAAATGGCTTGAAGGTATTCTTGAAGACAACAACAAATGCACAACAAACTTTAGCTGTCATTTACCTATCTATTTATTTTTGGATACAAACTTTCATGAAGACAAACACATAAGTGTGTGTGTTCTACAAAACTCACCAAAATATGGCATACACTTGTAATAACTTTGGATATACATTGTACTCTTGCTTGTAATCATTCATAATTAATCATAAGACTCAGGAATATTTCTAGCTTGTATCATACTTCCATCTTAATCTTGGTTGTGGTATTAACTAGTGGCACATACAGCCTCCTACATTACTGTAAGACTGTAACGTATGAGCAATTTTAGAAAACAGTCTGTTTTCAAAACCATGTAAATCTTTCACGAAAACGTTAATATGCTAGACATGCAATGAGCAAAGTTGTAGAGAAAATTCCAAGCTTTACTGTGAGTTAAATTTTATAACAAAGCTAAGTTTATTTTTCCTGCACATGGCCTATAGTTATGCAAATATTGAAAAAGGTTAAGAGGCATGCATTTTGCAGACACAATGACAACCACTACAGAAAATTAAAACCCCATAGGGTACACTCCTGTTCAACACAACACAACGCAAGCTAGCTGTGCGAGGAATGGACTCGCAAGTGAAGCTTTCATTGTATGGTGGCATTTGGTGATTTACAGTGTATTCATCAGTTTGGGCAGGGTTGTGCGTTAGAGGAAAATATGCGAACTTGGCAAGCCGCCGACTGAGTCGGGTGTGCAAACGTGGTGCATAAAGAGTTAATGAAGATACACTATTCGAAAATAATAGTTTCCTTGTGCTTGATCTGCAAATCTCTCTGAAGGAACCACCACAACATTTGTAGGGTACAAATACATGCACACACACACACACACACACACACACACACACACACACACACACACACACACACACACACACACACACAGAAACATACAAAAGTGAAACTGAAATTATTCCTGAAAGTAGATCTTCCTTTCTGGACACAAACCTTAATACCCTCCCGAAGGCTATCATCCAGAAATAGCTCCAAGAACACAATTATTACATAAATGCAATGCTCAACACTGGCGCTGGTCCGGCGGTCGGACCACTAAAAATCATGGCAAGGCCTGTAACTTTTCAGAAATTGCCTAATTTGCTGGTCCAGTGCGATGTACTCTGGGGATGATGTGGCCCGTTTATGGTCTCTCAATGAATATTAATGACATTAGCAAAGGCTATGATCTCATTAAAGAGTGTGATTCCCAGTGAAATTCTGATACAGAGCTGTAGAAGGAAGGAATAACTAAAGAATGATCATGGCTGTCGAGTTCAGTAGATTTGGGACATTATCAGTTGTTGCATTTAAATCAGTTCTTTACAAGCAAATATGGAAAAATCATGTCTCATTATAACTAACTTATTTACTTCCAAGCTACAGTTGCTAAGAATCATTTCTTCTTTTGTTTTTTTTAAATGTTGCCCTTCTGTAAGGAAGGATTGTTAAATGTGATTCTGCGTGAATGTGCATACCATTGCTGGGGTGACAAGACCTCATATCTGCAAAATGTCAAATCTTCAGGAAAGCAAAAAAAAATTGACAGCCAAAGCCCCATACCATATGGGATAGCCTCAGAGTCTCCTTTGACATGCTGTGGCGGCTTCAGTTTTGGGTGAGACAGCTAGGATTCAGACAAGACTTAATTTATCTGATTTTCTGACCATTAATCCAAAAAAAGTCATTTTCACCAAAATTTGAGATACAAGGTCTTGTCACCCCAGTGACGATATGGGTTTCTTAACTGTTGTAGAAGACAGAGTGTCCGGCTGTGTGTCCATACCTGCTTCCTTCTCTGCCGAGGTACAGATGAGGTCCCTGCAAAGACCATTCTCCATTTCAATCTCCAGATCAAAGAAAATGGACTCCAGGTCTGGTGGAGGCTCTATATTGTCTGTTGAAAAGATTTGCAGAGCCGACATATCAAGCAAAACCAAGTCTACAGAACACTTCTTATTTGATAAAGCAATAACATTTGAAAACTTTAAATGCAAAATTCAGGCCACTTAAAAATGTAGCTAAGACTTTGGCCCATCTACACATTAGTGCTGTGATAGTGAACATGGATTTGACTTTCTCACTCTCATTTTTGCTTAAGTCAACTATATCATAAAACCATGCTGATACACCAATTCATGAATCATTCAAAATCATTCTGGTTAATCTGTATCTAATTATACTTCAACCCATTAAAGACAAGTTCCAAGTATACTCCGGCAGGCATCTATGGGAAATGCATGCTGTAGCAAAATCAGCCCGTCCTCAACGGGTTAAATTGTACGTGCCATTCATTCAAATACATAAAATGTACATTGTAATGACAGATGTCAGAGACAAAAATGGCAATAAACAAAGAAGGAAATAACACAAGGCAAAGGAATGGAAGCTAAATTTTCTAGGTTGGAGTTATGACTAAGTAAAGCTGCCCCTCCCCTCCCTTCCTCTACAGTCCCTACTATTCCCCCCCCCCCAATCTTTAGGAGTCCCTGAGCAGCTTACCTTCAGCATTGATGATGACCTTCAGTTTGTCCTGAGCCTTTCTAAACAGTCTGACGTGGGACGCCACATCGTCCACCAGCTTCCTTGTGAAGTAGTCTAGCCAACCTACATCCTTGGACCTGGGGCAGTGTAGACACAAACACTTCTGGGTTTACAACATGATAAGGTAAGGAATCAATTCAAATGCATGCTTGCTGGTACATGGCTATTAAACTAGATTATTTATTAAATTTGGGACTGGTGAAACTTCTACTAGAACAGTCAGCGAATATGCAAAAAATGCCAGTCTGTCTAACAAGTGATATTCAATATAAAAGAGCTACACAGGATAAAAACTGCTGCATAGGTCTGTGGACATTTGCAACATGGTCCAAGTCTGGAAAGCAAAGACTACGACAATACTAAGGGGTACAGTTGAGTCGTATCTCTACAAGTCATCTACTAAGTTTGAGTGATGAAAAACTTGGCATTTGAGCCGTCTTTCATCATGGGCATCCTGCTAGTGTCGGGACGTATTTGCACATAACTTTAAGTCTGACACAGGACAGATGCGTCACAAACAAGATCAAACTGCCCTTGAAGGCAAGCACCTCCCTATTTATACAACCTGCTACACATGACATTTAGCGATAGCCAGACTGTTTTTAATAACCATGTCCAGAATGCCTTCAAGGGTAACTCAGCAAGTAGCATCGTCATGACCAAAGGTTTGAAAATCAAGCTTGTAGTTTATGATCTTCATAGAGTCCACCGTGTTACTTAAATACCCATATCTGTGTTGGTATCTGAGGCCTATATGATATCTGGTAAGTTTTTATATCTGATACAGTAAGATCATTTCACTATTAATCCAAATAATCAGCACTGCATGGAAATTTGTATCATTACCCTTTTAGAACCACATTCAGTTCCCCTTCTTTCCCTCATTTGGTTTTCTGTATTAAAGTCTGAATTACATTTTGTATACTGGAATTTTTCTGTCTCATCCAGGTGCATTTTAATACAGAGTAACAAATGTAGTAACAACCACACACATTGATTATCTGCCATTAAAAAAGCTAGAGAGTCAGTATATACTGAAATCACATGACATCATCACATGATCAGAATAGGAAGTCAACAGAGCCAACACATGGCAAACAATATAGTGTGCATACATTCACACAACTAAAGCTACAGCCATTACTCCCGCGATCTGTCCATAAAATGGTACATGGCTAATTACCTTCAGTATTCATTTGAACTCTTGAATAGTCTTGCAAGGCTAATGCTCAGAAACTCATTTGCCAATGTCAGCTCTATTCAGAAGTAATAGCTGAGTGATTGTTTGATAAAAATATCATGATCTCATCCAAAGAATCTGAGGAAGTGCCAGAGTAAGAATAAAATGTAAGAGAGTCAAGGGACAAGTATAGAACAATGGGCTTACATGCAGGTGTTCACCACTGTATGATCAATGTGGTGTATGAGGTATTGAAACCATTGTCAGAAGATTGTAGCAGCTTTTGTTTAATACTGCAGTCTGTTCAGGACTAATACTACAGTGTGTTCAGGACTATGGCAGAAGTTACTTTAGTAGGTACAGCTATGCTGCAAGAGCACCTTAGGCACAATGTGCATATTGTGAGACTGTTGAAATAGTTTTACTTCAACTTTATATATAATGAACTGGAATTACTACCCAGTACTTGCCAAACTTCCTATCATAATGAACACGCTTTGATATTGAATAGAGAGCGATACAGAATGGACTGTGTTGAATTCAACAATAATAATTATTCATGTGCCCACCAATATACCTGATGGTACATGAGGTATGTGATTGTGTATTTCAATAGGTTTCTCATTCAGTTGGAAATCTGGTATGAGAAATCATTCAAATGCTGTCTCAGACCTGCAGTACACTGTAGTTTGTTATACTAAAATCTGAACATAGAGGCTAAAATTGGCAGTGAATAAAAAGAAAGAAGACAGAATGGTATGATGGCTATTGATTCAAATAAAATTCATGTAAAGGGATACCCAAATTTTTAGAATAGCCAACTTCTTCCCCATGAAGTCAGCTGTGCCCCATACAAAGCCCGATGCGTGAAGAGATAACAATAATTCTTTTTCCTGGTATTGTGAAAATAGGTGCAGAGATTAAAAGAAAATAAGAAAAGTCGATGGAGCACACTTTTGAATCTGTTAACAGGACAGCTACATTATGTGTACTGTACAACTAAACCTTATTCCATGAATATGCTGCTATTTTTGAAATGAAGCTATCAAGATTAATATACTGATTAAACCATCATTCCTAGATATCTGACATGCTAATCACTTTTGAATAACACCATCACACCCTTGCCGTGTTCAAAGCACCTGTTGACTCAGCTCTGTACAGGACAACTCAATGACACTATGTTACAGGTCTCTAACACTGTACACTTAACACAACTCACACACTGAATTCACATTAGGACACAACCACAGTTTGAACTCTGTGTGAACTTTGTATCCAAAACACATTATTGAGTTTTCCTGCCATGTGAAGCTAGAATCACACTGTCACTAGATATTGTACTTTAAAAATCAGATAATGACTTTAATTAAGCCTGACCTTGTCTTAATGAATGGCTTGGGAATCATACATTTCCTACTTCTCATCTGTTGCCTGCATTTTACAAAGGGGGGGGGGGGAAATTATACCTCCAACTTTGTAATACATAATCTACACTGCATGTATGATAACATCTCTTTGCAGTATATTTGTATGGCTGTTATAATGGAACATCACTATTCACGATGAAAAACAAATAATTTAGGATATTATGTGTAGAACATGGGAAAAGTATAATAAAATGGACTGCATAATATTAATTCTTTTAAATTATTTATTTATCTATTCAGTTATTTATTTATTTTTTCCTATGGACATAAATGATGACACAAGTAACATCATTTCAGATGATATTTCTTTTGGCACTTCATCAATGCTTTTGAGTTGAGCTGTCGATCCAAGCTGGTTAACCATTAGTATATTGATATCAATACAGCCATTACTGTAGCTCTTTTGTGAACTCAGTTCAGCAGAAAAAAAAAAAAAAGGTTCCCAAGCAATGAATAAAATAACATAATTCGATAAATATCCCATGGTAGTAAAATATAAAATTTCCTGTTTAACAATAGGAAAAAAGCATGAATTGATTTTAAAATGAAGCAGTACAAATGGATATTTGCATGGAAAACTCAACTTTTTATAATAATAATATACACAGTATTTCACCACTTATTTCATAGTCTGAATGATGCATCCGTCATATGATTGTTATGATGACAAAATACATGATCATAGTTCACGTTATTGTGCCAGGAGAAAGACAACAAGATAATATGCTAAAAGGATATCATTAGTTATAAAATTCTGTCTTGAAGTGATTTGTATGTACCATTATTCAAACATAGTTTGTCTACGACTATTCACAGGACCAAAATTTGGAATATATGTTACCTGTAACGTTGAAACAAAATAAATCTACATAAATGAACATTTTTAGAAGAAATTAAAAAAATATTTTTAGTTCAATAAGTAATTAATACTGTATAAGCTATCATTTTCGCATACAGATATTTTCGCGAGATGTTATTTTCGTGAATAGACACTGCAGCTACTGTGAGTGCACAATTACCCTATTGCATGTTGTTGAATTCGCGGTCCAAGAGTGATTTGTGAAATTTGCGAAAATTAAAGGTCCAGTTTACCTTTGGGAGCAGTGATTTCAAAAATGTTCCAGATATCACATTTGATGCATATGTGTAGGTCTGTTGTATCATAAAACATCCTACCATATGAAATATTTGCAATAAAACCTAAAATATAAGGAGATATCAGGGTTTTTCTCAATAAACCGTAACTGTATATGGTTTAGTCTGGAAACATTTTTATTATAACTATTGTTCACATTTTGTGTATTTAACAACACTTAACATCGATTATACGGATTCAAATTTCGACAGTGGTTGTTTCTATCCCTAACTCACATTTTAGAACTATCTTAAAGCACTAATGCTTTCATCTGCAAATGGTAAATTATGCCTTTAAACCCTCGTGAAAATAACAGCTTATACACTACACTAGTTTGTTTTATATGTAATAAGTATGCAATGTACATTTTTATATATACACTTATAATCATATATAATATGCTGAAGGTCTAAGAGGTAGTATTTCATATTTATGTAATTTCATGTTTGAAATCTGTTAGGCAGGGGGGTGTTTTATCAAAATTTGTCAGCGCTGACAATTTCAGCAAAATCCTTGGTTTTGATTGGCTCAGATGCTCTGGTCACTGACTGTTACTATGGTGATTGTCAGCGCTGACAAACATTGATGAAACACCCTCAGTATTTTGTATTTTGTAATTTGTTATGTTTACATAAATGCAGTTTTATAGGGAACTTACCTTGACAGGTCAAGGGCCTTTGCTAGTCCCCCACATCCGTTGCATTTAGTGAGTTGTATCAAATTGTTGGTTTGTCATTTCCCTTGTTTATAATTGTTGTTGTACTTTGTGATGTCATTTATTTCGTTAAGAGACCAGAATATGAAATAAATTTGAATTGAATTGAATAATGATGTTATCTCTACATTCCAGTTTCCACCCAAGTAAGATGCTCACTTGGTTGCCACGGTGATGATGACATTCTGGATGACTTGTTTGAGGTGATGCAGAAACTCCTCATCATTGCTAAGCTTGTGGTACCAGGGATGGACGTAATCACGCAGCAGCAGCACAACAACCTGTGAGGGAAAGAAGGAGCTACTGTATTCAGTGACTGAAGTGTGGATGGTGTACAGCACACAGTGTGCAGTAGATCCACACACAAAGGCTTCACAGAATCCAGTACAGTCATGGCACTGCAGTCTGCAACTAATGTAATTACACATAAACTAGAGCAGATGACACTGGCATAAATCACTGATGTCCAGGAAACCTAGGAAATATATGGTTGTTTACCATAAAGACTATCAATATAATCATACTAAGTTGGTAATGAATCCACTGACGTATAAAAAACAACAACCCAACAACAACATACAGACACATCAAAGAAAAAAACAACAACACACACACACGCACACATACACTTGCTTAAGACAGAAGGAAAGAGATCTCCTCATACATACATACAGTACATCAAGAGACTCTTAAGAGCAGAGTACACAGCACACATCCACTTTGCATTCAGAGCGAGGGTTTTACAGACATCCTACACTCACACACAACATATCCTTGGCTTGTGCTTTGTGCATACATATCAAGTCTCTTAACATAATTATGGTAACTGCATAAACTGATGAGAAGATGCACAGAGGATCAAGAGAGAGAAAAAAAGTAGCACCAGACGGAGGATTCAGCTGCAAGTAAAGTAAATCAGATAGATCCTGTGGCTGCAGCCTACAATGTTTTCTTACTTCAAGCTTTTAAATTATACAGGCAAGAGACAGCAAGAGAGGGAGTGAAAGTGAAATACAAAGCTATTTATTGATCTTCAGTTAAACAGAAACAGAAACATTAAAGACAGAGGATAAGTAATGATACATGATACAAATCCTCAGTGAAGTAGAGACGTGCATGAAACAGAGATAGCATGAGGAAAGATATCAGCTAGATGACAGCTATGAATGCCAGAACTGAATACCATTCATTATGGAATCTTAATGAGAAAGGCAGAGAGACTAGGGAAGCATGGCATGAAATGCAAAACTTGACTAACAAGAGATGACAGGCACGGGGCACAAGGAGAATGAGGAAAACAGACATATCCACTGAATCTTAGCAATATGCAGAAATGCTAGTATTTCTACAGAAAAAAAAAAAGATGGAGAAGAGTAACAAATGCATGCAAGTTAAAAGAGAAAATTCTGTGTGTTGGAAAGAGAAACAAATCTGTGTGAATTAATCATCCAAATAGTTTGCATGCGAGCAAACAAGATGGAAAAGTCAGTCATATTGTACTACGATATCAAACTTAACAATGTAACAAATCTAGTCTGCAAAACTTATGAAGCAAGAAATGACTTGAGTTTAGTCAACAGGAATTTCAATTCAAAGTTTGGAGATGCAGCTGCTGCTTACATACCAAATTTAAAGAACAAGTGTGCACTGTTAAACATGCCATTATTAACTACATAGAGCTGACAAGACATCTATGCATGTAAAATCTGGAGTTTTGTAGACATAAATGATCAATACTGAAATGAATCACCCTACAAGAACTCGGTGCACTGAGTACTTGCCAGTATACTACATTTGTATGCATGGTTCCTTTTCCTCCTCTTAACCTCAAATCAGTATTCATTCCATCCGATACATTATGGATTGGTATTCAGTTCACGCACTTTTCAGAGTCAAGCCTGATGAGCCATTCAAAAGGAAATTTGGACTGCACTGCAAGTAGTGGAGAATATTAAAGGGACATATCTGTTATTTCCCGATGTACTTAGGCAGCAAAACATGTACATGTACAGGTACAACTGTATGCTCTCCTGTACAGTGTATGTCATAGTTCATAATGGATATTAAAAATTTACCAAATAATCAACTTTGGTTTTATCAGCAGTCATCTCTATTACAAAAAAAAAAAAGAGGAAAAATAAAATGTCACACAAACAAAACAAATGCTTGCACACAAGAGGCTTAAGATCCCAATTTGATGAAATTGCAGTATATCATTTACAAATGTAAATAAAACTCTAAAATGGACAATCAGAGAGAAAGAATGAAAATTGCCTGGACTAGAAATAACAGCTGCTCTATGACAATTAAAACAATCAACTACATATCAGGATCCTCACAAGCCATATATTGGAGACAAAAACGAAACCAAAAAATGTTCAGCAAAAACACAGCCAATTCATTTATGGTATATGTATTTTGAATGAGCAAATGGAGTTCATTTGACAAGATAAACACGCGGTGTTCAAATTTTGGACTGTATACATCGACTATGCACAATCCTTCCAGCTCTCTATTCAGGGTGTCAATTGAAACACATTCAAACACAAACAAGAGGATCCATGCACACAACAGGTGAAAGAAGTGACATATGATTCATGAAGAATAAATCTTGAGTGATACAGAAAACTGTCATTGGTTGGGGAAAGATCACAACAAAATTGGGCTTTTACCGAGCTTTTCTACCAACCTTCATAATTGGCTGTCTAGCCTTCATTTAATCCTGTCAACTGTTAAAGACTAATCCCACTTTGAATAGGGACTATGGATACACATTGTCACCTATCTATGCTCCAGTAATCCCAAAATTTCATCAAACAGGTGGTGAAGGTGTGAAGGAATCATTCTACATAGAAAATCTACAATCATGGACGAAAGCTAACTGAAGAAATCTAAAGGTTGGGTGAAGCTTAATTTCATTGTGATAAACCATGAATGCTTGCTATTAAACAATGCATTAACAGGCGATCTTGGCTGTCTTGCTACTGATGGAGGCACTGTTATTTTGTGCTGTGTTGCATCAAACAGGTTGCTACAATTTACACTGAAATACGTCAACATAGCAGCAGTCATGCAACAAATTATGAAACTTGAATACTTGCAAATTGGCATAGCTACTGTCACATATTTTAACTTATAACTTTTAGAGTCTGTTCTGGAAAAATGGCCCCTAAATCTCATTTTTAAAGTTGAAACTATCAGTTTCTTGAAGAATGGCCCCTAAATTTCATCTTGTACAGTAAGTTGTATTAGGGCAATTCCAGTGTTATGGACGTGACATTCAGGGAATGTTTTTGTGACTTTGTGGGCTTACAGTACCGACAGCGAATTATTTTCCACATATTCGCAAATGTTTGCACATTTTTGCACATTGTAAATTGAATATTCAATATGTTAATTATTTCCAAATATTCCGGAATGTTGGCGAATATTCCCCAATGTGCGATTCACGAATATTCAGAAATATTACTGAATGTTCGCATGGAAAATAATTCGCTGTCGGTACTGTATTTCAACAACTCAGCATAATCATTCCGAATCCATTCATAGTTTATTCTAAGTAACCCAGTCATCCTGAAATGTTATTAGTCTGAGTTTTGATCAGTTACTATAAATCATTTGGTAAATATTACACAAAATGCTTGCCATTATGGACATTACATTTTTCGGACCCGATAATTTATCTCCATGTGGATATGGTGAGAAATTTATCAATCAGAGCATTAAGTAAAACAAAATTTCTTCTGAAATGAATGCTCAGGTCCTGTTTAAGTTGTAGATTGATAGTAGAAGTGTAAAACACATTCAGCATTTACTCTACAGGTTCACAAATGTAGCGTTACGGACATTACATTTTTAGCATTACGGACATTACAACTTTGTCCACTTTTTAAAGTCCCAATATTCATACTTTAACACAGTTCGTATCTCAGACAAGGCTAATATCAGTGTTTTTTGGTTTATTCTTAACCATAAACTACTTTGAAATAAATGCTGAAGTATTGCTGAATATGGAATAATGAGAGTCAAAGATAATGGAAAATGTTTTTTTTTTTTAAAGAAAAGAATGCCTAAATGCATTTAAGTTGTATCAAAATACCACTCAAATGAAAGAACTTGACAAGTTCTAGCATTTGATACAAAATTTGTCCCTATAGCTCATATATATTTCAAATTATTGCAGATTTAGGAGTTTTCAGAAAAGTAACATTTTTAAGAAATTGCCCATTACTGTTCTTGAAAAGAGACCCCCTAAATCTCATCTTCTGCTCCTACTGTACATGTAGGTTTCCTCAAAGGACAGAAAAACCTTAAAGGGAAGATAAACCCCAAGAACAATGTGGATTGAGTGAAAGCAGCAACATTAGTAGAACACATCAGTGAAAGATTGAAGAAAATCGGACAATCGATGCAAAAGTTATGAATTTTTAAAGTTTTGATGTTGGAACCGCTGGATGAGGAGACTACTAGAGGTTATGACGTATGAGTGGACAACAATACCAAGAAAATATAAAGAAAATTCTGCAAAAATCCATTTTTCATGGAAATTACAAATTCCATCAACTTGATATTGATATATGTTAAGGGTAGCAATTATTTCCCCTGCTTTCTGAAAGCGGTTGGTCCATTGTTTTTTCATAATTCTAGAAAAGTGAATTTTTGTTGAATTTCCTTTATATTTTCTTTGTTTACCTTCCCTTTAAATCTGCAATATCAAATTTACAACAACAATGACAAACCTAATATGACATCAATTTTATCAAAAGGGGAAGACATCTAGGACCACACGTTTCCATAGGAAAATGCAATCACATAGAGTACTAATGTGTGATGTCATAATAGTAACCAGTCATAGATATGGAAACTGGATCTAAACAACATCACCTGGTCCAAATATCTGTGAATGCTACCTCTGCTAATCATGCTTGCTCCTGGTTCTAACCCATGCTAAAACAAAAGACTGTAACATCATCACTTCAGTACTCTTTTAACTGCAAATTGCAGAAAATCTTAAGAATGGCATTTCCCCCTACCAATACATCATTTATCAAACAGTGCATTCAGAGTACTCCTGGGCCCTATTTCATAAAAGATGTTAGGAAAGCAACTCTTGCTGGAATGACAACTTCCAATAGCAATTAAGCCAATCAGGAAGCTGGATTCTTGTCGTTACCACAACAATTGCCATTCCAGCAAGAGTTGCTATTGGTATCCACTTTTTATGAAATGGGGCCCAGGAGAGCTATGAAATTCCTCTGAACTCTGAACAGACTATTGGGCCTTGGAGTGCTCTAAAGTTATGCCCCTCTCGAGTCTAGGCTCAGGAGTGCTCCTGAAGCCCTCTAAACTGGTCATCAAGGTTTAGAGCGCTCCGGAAGTGGTATGTGGTGCACCCTGCGGATACAGTTTGTATGTTACAATTGTACAAGTTCCTGTGCACCTGTCACCATGACAGTTAAGCCACTCTCAGCCACTTCACATGTGGTCTCAGCAAGTTGTGATTCTCTATATGAACAGACTCAGAGGAGCATAAGTGGAGGGGCTTTAAGTCGAAGGGCTCAAAGTCAAAGTGCTTCAGGAGCACTTCTGGGCCCAACTGTATTTTTTATAAATGGGACCAAGTATAGCAAGACTGATCCCAGTCCTGTGGATGCTTACCTCCTGTAGCTGGTCATCAATGATGCTTGCTCCTGTCAGTCTCTTGTCAATTTTGTATGTCCTTGGCTCTACCTGCATCCTCTCCACATCCTACATCGGCAAAGGAGAACATAGGATATCAATGGAGTATACACAGAACACAAGATAAATACACAGTGTACTCTTTATACTAAAGCACAGAATCAAGGTTTATTAATGTCATGGTGTATTTGAAATCTGCAATTGCAACTCCTTCCAATATCACTTTCAAACTTTGTATTAAACACCAGCAGTATTGTGATTAAAAAAACCCTCAGATTAATGCTGCCATAATATTATGATCAGCCCACTTTGCTATGAATTAACTGAGCTAACATGACATCAAAGTGTCGGGAGAGTTCTGAGACATATCTTGGAGACAAATATTAGCTAAATGATAACACATGTTTACCCTGTACACCTACAAAGTACCAGAGTACCTGACACAGCTATGTCGCAGACTTTGTTTCTTTTTTCCTTGATAATGATAAGACCACTCCCCCAAACTTCCTTACTAATCTGATAAAGGAGAACATATTGTATCCACACATACACACACACACACACACTACAACATGCATGCAATGTATGCACAGATGCACACATTCCCTTTCTTTTTCACTTTTACTTACCCACACACTGAACATTACAGGAAATCATTTAGAGACTTTTCTTTCTTGATCGGAGGCCACAACAAACTAAATGAAATTCTTGTCATAATTATACACAAATCATTTTTGACAAATTATTCAAGAGACAACCACACAAGCAAAAAACAAACAAACACACACACACACACACACACACACAACCAGACAGACAGACAAAAAAACAAACAAAAAAAACCCCTCTAAATGTCCAAAGTCTACTTCTCTGCAGTTGTCTTTTTGTGCAGACAATACCTTTAAAAAGTTTTAGGTCTACGCAGTAAGAGTCAGCCGATTGGCCACGCGCGAAACCATGCACAGTTCTGACTTTATGCGACATTATGCGTGCCACTGATCGAGTTGTTTTGCTGTAGCAATAGCTTGATTCGGTTCATGGGGTAAAACAATGGATGTATTGATTTATGCAAATTACATTCCAAATATTAAGGGATCTAGTGAAATCAATTTGTATTTAATATAATGTTGGCCTTTTAAGACCATGAGATAAGAAATATTATAAAAAAAAACAAACAAACAACAACACAAAAAGAGCTCTACTTTTGCAAAACTTTAAAGGACAAGTTTACCTTCATTAACATAAGGATTGAGAGAATGTAGCAATATTAGTAGAACACATCATTGAAAGTTTGAGGAAAATCGGACATTCCGTTCAAAAGTTATGAATTTTTGAAGTTTCTGTGCAGTCACCGCTGGATGAGAAGACTACTGCAGTGTATGATGTCACATGCGTACAACAATATAAGGAAAATATAAAGAGAATTTCACAAAATTTCATCTTTTGAAAAAAGTACACATTCCCTTGACTCGTTACTGACATATGTTATGGGTAATATCATTCCCATTGCCTTTAGAAAGAGGCAAGTCAAGTGCTCTTTTAATATGCGAAAAAAGTGAAAATATGTTGAAATTTCTTTACATTTTCTTTATACTGTTGTACTCATATGACATCACCAGCCTTAGTAAGTCTCCTCATCCAGCGGTTCCAACACAAAAGTTTTAAAAATTCATAACTTTCGCCATCGATTGTCCAATTTTCCTCAAACTTTCACTGATGTGTTCTACTAATATTGCTGCATTCTCTTAATCCTTATGTTAATGAAGGTGAACTTGTCCTTTAAACTTGACTTGCTGGAAAAGAGGTTGCATGTACATGTGAAGAGTTTTATTGCAAAATGAGCTATTAAAGCGCCATTTTTAAACATTTCAAAGTAAGTCCATGATCAGATCATAGAGTAAAATTAAACCTTTCCAGTAATACCTCACTTGTAACATAAGGAATATTCTAGAAGTTATGATAAAAAAAAAAATCATGTATTTTCTTATTATTTTCTTTGTTTTTAGCAGCTTTAACCCTATTTCAACTGGGGGGGGGGTCAAATTGACCCCCCCTCCACATTTCGCGCCACGATTCGGCAACGCGTAAAGATTTTGCGTGTCGTTTCATGACTTTTTTCATTGAAGTCTCCCGCATATTTTGAGACCAAATTTGCGACACTCGGGCACACCGTTCTGAAGTTACGCAAATGTTTTGCATATGCATGTCAACCCGAAAAAAGCTCAAATTCATTTCGTGTGCACATCCAATGCAAATTGTGTTTTTTTGTAAATTAATAGATATAAATTAGATTATTTCAACTTTTAACCATTGAAATTAATCAACTCTAATGTAGATAAGCTTGAAAAAGTGCCTGCAACAAATTTTGGCAAAAAAATAATAGACAACAAAGGATTGAAAACAATAAAATACATAAGAAATTAACAAAACAATAAAAAACAAAAGAAACTGATTTTGATAGCACTATTTTTTTACAAGAAAATTGTTGGATGTGTCTTGAGGAACTCTGACACAAAAATTTAGCAATCCAGTCTTTCTGATGGAGTTATAGGTGAAAATATGATTTCATGTGTAAATTTGCATAATTAATTTATTAAAATATATAAAATCAACATTTTTCTATTGTATGACCATGTAATCTTGTAGTTGACATCCGGCTCTATGTTCAGGTACAATTTTGCAGCAATCGCGCGATCGGCGGCCGAGATCTGAAGGGGGGGGGGGGGGGTCAAATTGACCCCCCCCCCCAATAAAAACTTGGTTTCAAATAGCCCAGTTAAAATAGGGTTAATCACAAATATCTCAACTTAACAAGAATGGATTTAGCTCATTTTGTGATGAAACTCTTCATGTAGATTGTTTTGCCATCTCATGGCTGTACATGCATACAGACACACAATCATGGTGACATGATGGAGAATACAGTGTATTATTACTAACAGCTAATCTGTACAACATCCATATGAACACTAATCAGTAAGTTCTATCGATGTCATTGTGTAAGCAACAATAACACAAATATTGATCTGCCATAATTAGGCATTTACACAGTAACCATGGAAGTGCAAAATATAAACTAAATATATTCCATGTAGTTTGTATATCTTTTTTTTTTTGTCAGTCAGATGAACCGCACCAGACTTGAAATGACTCATTTTCCAATTTTAGTCAATGTACAATACTCAGTTACTGCCTCACTGAATGAAAGACCAGGGGAAAAAAAAATTACAAAACTTCACCGCTGAACTGGAACCATTGTTCAACTTTGTTTGACTTCCTTCTATAAAACAGCCTTTGTTGTGGGTTAGTGCTGTTTTTTTTTTGTTTTGTTTTGTTCAACTTTCTCTGCTTTGTTCATGTTTAAACTCTACAACACATCCACTTAGACAGTTTGGCCTGAACCTGTAGATTTGGACATCTTTATGTTGAATGCATGTTTGCTGGGTTTGCAATGGCAATCCCAATTGATCCAGACACAGTGCGCAGTGGGATCTTGGCCATTCTTTTTCTCTGTATTCAAGTATACTGTAGCTTGGTCATGCTAAGATACAATGTACCTCATGGTCTATCATGGTATTGTGATGGCTGGGGATGGGACTGCTGAGTCCAAGAGAATCAAAGGCCTGCAGTCTACCAGGGATACCACAACACTCCCTTCAAGCCTGTCAGTTCTGATGGGGTTCATCACGTCTCTCATGTTCTGATCAAGGTCTGACACATTTTTCACCTTCTGTCTAGATATCTCATGGTCTAATCATGGTATTGTGATGGGCAGGGGAAGGGCTGCTGAGTCCAAGAGAATCTATGTGGCCACAGCATAAAATGAAGGCCTCTCATGCAATAGCAATAATCATGAGTACATCCTAAGACTTCACGAAGCCAACATCATGAATATTCCAGATGAATAGTCAAGATTTTGTGTTTATATTTTAAACAGAAATGGGATCATTGGAACTGCGAATCTTTAATTCCAGAAGTTATCGTATACATGGAATTACATCGGTTAGGAATTGAGTAGATAATGAAGGAAAAAAAAAATACACACACACACAAACATCTCATATCTACCTATTGAACATATTTCATATTTCCTTTACTTATGATGAAATGACTCATAGACAGTAAGGGGGAAATTGGCGAATAAAAACTGTAAATAATCACTAACAAAGTTCAGATAAAACTGATTTGGTTGAATACATTTTGTATGAAGAACAACACCATGACAAACAAAAAGGAAGAAAACTGTCTCAGATCACTTAAGTGTCCATGGATTGTGTAATTTGGGCCTAGCTGAATATTACAAAACATAAATCAGCCCAATACAATCAGATTTTCCTATTTTTTTTTTTTAATCAAAGTGTGCATTCTCAAGTTATTAAGTCTAAAATTCCCTAATTCCCCTGGTCCTTTTCTGCAAGCAAAATTTTCATACTGAAGTTAATTTTTCAAGCATGCTACAGATTTTCATAAGACTGCAAGATTTGAGTTTACCTGTCTGATGCCAATAGTTTCCTCCCGAAGCTGGGTCGTAGCTGTGATTTCATCTAAGATGGCTGTAGAGTCCACGGAGGCTGGGCCCTTGTACACTACCCACAATCCCCTGCATGGACAGGAAATGAAAGAAAATCACACAGTGCTATTATGTACAAGTTAGCATTTCAAGAACATACATGTCCACTGTTATGAAGTAAAAGTTGTGATTTTTAATAATGTTGAATCAACATTCAGTTGCAAGCAAGATATACAACTAGCATTTTCTTTAATAACATGCTTCTTTGGTCATGATAAATTACACATTGTTTTGAGATCAATCCTAAGTAAGGGCCATAAATCACATGGGACTGCAAGTTTCATACATTAATTAATTTAATCATTTGTATGTGTCTGTGTGTCTGTGAAAGGTACAGTGTCAAGAATGTGCATGGACTGACAATCTAATATAAAAATTGTACTATGCATGTGCTGCATTTTATGGAAAAGTGCATACAATGTACAAAAATATAGTGTTGTACAATCATCACACAATATCTATATCGTTCCTTAACATTGATCAGCACTATGACCCATACATCATTCAAGGAATAACAATGAAAACAAGGAAAAGTAGAAATTACGCGGTGCGTAATATATGTCCCCGCCGGAAGTAGCATTTTGTAGCAAAATGTACAATATAGGTCAAAAATCAAGGTCAAAGGTCAAAGAAGTCAAAGGTCAAAATTCTGTGTAGAAATTTTGAAGCCCTCACCCAGTGCCATCACATAGAGCAAATGGAATCGAAATCCGGTTAGAAATGGCGAAGGAGTAGCATTTTGTAGCCAATGTACAGTATAGGTCAAAAATCAAGGTCAAAGGTCAAAATTCTGTGTAGAAGTTTTGAAGCCCTCACCTAGTGCCATCACATAAAGCAAACGGAATCAAAATCAGGTTAGAAATGGCAAAGGAGTAACATTTTGTAGCAAAATGTACAATACAGGTAAAAAATCAAGGTCAAATGTCAAAGAAGTCAAAGGTCAAAATTCTGTGTAGAAGTTTTGAAGCCCTCACCTAGTGCCATCACATAAAGCAAACAGAATCGAAATCGGGTTAGAAATGGCGAAGGAGAAGCATTTTGTAGCAAAATGTACAATATAGGTCAAATGTCAAGGTCAAAGGTCACAAATGAAATTCTGTGTAGAAGTTTCAAAGCTCCCATGTAGTGCTATCATATAAAGTAAACAGAATCAAAATTGGCTCATAAATGACAGAGAAGTAGCAAACTGAACATTTTGATCACACACGGACGCACACACATACACACACACATACACACATACTCACGGACACACACACGTACGGAGCCCGTTTCATAGTCCCCTGCTCGAACTTGTTCGGCGGGGACAAAAAGACCACTTGTAAAACAATTCACTACTACAGAAGCTTCACACATAAACTAGCATGACAGATAATGCGAACACTAGGGCTGCACACTATCCCCCATTTTTCTATCGGTCCGCCCTATCTGTCGGACAAGTAGGTATCCAGTTTTTCCATTTTTTACTTGACCATTCCTGAAGAAGTTACTGGTCCACCAGTGATTTTTACTGATCAGGGAACGTCAGACCAGTGCCAGTGTGCAGTGTTGTGTACACTAAGAATTGTGACCTTTTTAAGTACAACATTGTTTTCATTCATTTTTCATCACATTTTGCACTAATCATGTTTCCAAACGCTGATTATGGCCCGAAAAGGGGAAGCACAAACAAAGCCACAAACCAACACATTTGTCTGTGCCCCTCCCCCCTCCCCCTTTATACCATTGTAGCTACACATGTATGTAGTCTCAACCTGATCATTCTTCCAATGGTTTGTTTCAATACACAACTACTTTGGCTTCCTGTTGGCCTCCTCATATAATAAGATCCGTAATCTTCAAAACTTGCACTTGCAGTTTTGCAATTTGGTGCTGTATTAATTGTTTTTACATTATAAATACATAGATATTGTCTCCTTTATAATGATCCCTTTTTTGAGACATGATTATTTTTTGGTTTTGGATAATATTACTTTAATAATAATTCATATCTAATAGTTGTATTTTGGTATATGAGCTCCCTCGTGGAGACTGTATGAGCTCCTTTGCGGAGATGCCCATTATGAGCTCCCTGGTGGAGATGATATATGAGCTCCCTTGGGGAGACATCATGGTATATTCAATATTTTTGTTTAATATACTCTAAAGATTTATTTGTTTTATATTAGTATTGTCTGGGGCAAATTATTTGCTGTATAGGGCCCCAATTTTTCTCTCTTTCTCTTCTTTCTTTAAAACAGGAACAACAACATTATAATATTTCAATCAAATGAAAATAAATAAGTGAATTAAATTTCACAGACTTCTTACACTCATAGGCCCGAATTCACAAAGGTGGTCTAAATTTAAACCATGGTTTATGTAAATTTCTTCTGCGTAGATATGATTGACAGATTGCGTTAGCTAACAGGCATCCAGTAAAAAAACGTGCATTGTTGCGCGCATGTATTGGTACGCCTATCTAACGCTTATTTTAGACCATGGTCTAAATTTGTACCATGGTCTAAGTTTAAACCACCTTCGTGAATTCAGGCCATAGTGTTTGTGAAATGATTTTAGCTACAATGTGCCACTGTGTAAATCCCTTGTGTGCCACATTATTTTGAGACTGCAACATGAAATATGTAGGCATGCTTTGGGAATAAATTCTATTTTTCAAATCCATGTATCTTTTTACAGATTTTTGTTAGGCAGGACATGCAATGAGCAAATGTGTAGAGAGAGAAACTGCCAAGCTTTGCTATGATTGAATTTATAGGACAACTCTCAAATGACCAGTAGCTACAGTATTGTCAAGGCATGTAACTTTTGCTCATAAAACAGTGAAAAAAACTTAGAATTTAAATCCAGTAGGGAACATCTCTTGCTATTAAATCATCACACAATGCAAATTACATATGAGAGGAATGCAACTACATGTACTGTTGTATTTGGTGATTTATCAATCAATTTGGGTGGGTTTGTGCATTTGAGCAAAATATGCGAACTTGGCATGCTGTCAACTGAGTAGGGTGTGCGAACATGGCACATAAAAGGATAAATGGAGCAACGACTTTTCCTCGGCATGTGCAGTGATGCTATTTTGCATAATGAAGTCTCCCAGGAAAGGTAAAGTCTGCTGACAATCATTTAACTACTCACCCGGCCAAGAAAGCCATAGAGCTAATGAGAAGGATGATGGGATAGCTGAGGCCGAATGTCGTCAGGAAAAGGCCCACAGCCAGCCCCACCCAGCCAACAGTCACATGATCCCCCTGGAATGAAATCACAAGAAGACATTGTGATGTAAATAGAGAGTCATTTATAACCTTCAAAAGATTTAATTAATTTAAATCTTATGTACACATAACAAGTTCTATCGTAAATAATATACAATGTAAGCATAAATCATTGTACTTTCTCAAGTTAACAAACAAAAACAATACATTTACACGATAAATCACTTCCAAAAAAGTTACTGGTTTGACAGTGATTTTTACTGGTCAGGGACCATCAGACCAGTGCCAGTGTGCAGCATTGGATTATGTCAGAAGTGAAGTAAGCTATCACCAAATTTCCTCTAGGACTGGAAAGTTTACAACAACAAAAATCAAACATAAAAGATGATACAGGCTGCATTCATTTCTCAAGGCCACGGAATCTCTATGAGTACATTTTTTTTTCTTTTTTTTTTTTGATGCGCTTTCCAGAGACCATGTTGTACGGGTGTCATTTATCTGATACATTGTGTAACACAACTGCCGTACAGTATGATGTTTCTGTGTTGTTGGGTTTTTTTTTCCTTATTCTGACAATTGTTTGTCGTACATTGCAAGAAGATGAGTAGTAATAATACCTGTATGAGCATGCCCCATTTGACAAGTAGGTCTATAGATGCAGACAAGTACAGTTGTATGAACGCTTGAATTCAATTACTTCTCTCATATCAGTAGATTCACCCATGCCAACCTGCACGAAGACCAGTCTTTGACAGACTATTAAGTTGAAATGACAATGCTCCATTACAAAAGAGCATTTAAAATGGAATTATGTGGCTTCATGATCCTTGGCAGGCTTCTCTTTGTTTGTTTTCTGGACATAATGATCAGCATCATCCAATCTTCCCTCTCACACACACAAACACACATCAATACACAAGTGTACTGTGCACTGTACACGCCTTCTCAAAGATTATGATCTCATACGAAAATGCTAACACTAATTCTTTGTCTGAAAATCTTTACTAGCGGCAATACTGCATTGTCTCTGATAGCATACCCCAATACAACGTTGAGGAAAAAAAACTAGCAATTCACTGACTGAATGGTACAGTGCAGTCTGATCTCTTAACTTTACTGTTTCATCCAACAAGTGGGCTGAATCTCTGCATTTTTAGCATAGTTTGCATAGTGCCTACTGTAGAATACCGCTCACATGTATACAACTTTGGGTGCGTTTATGCTTCCATTTTGGGGGCCAAAATCAGGCTTTTGAATCGTGATTAGGGCAAAACGCTGTTGCGTTCATGCTCAATTCGATAGAAACGCTGATTCAAAACGCCGATCCAAAATGCATAAAAAGGTGCGTTTACGATCAGCGTTTCTGACTAATCACATTTGATGGGGAAGCATAAACGCAACAGCGTTTCTATATGCGTTTAGAGTGACGTCATCTAAACGCCTTTCCGGTTCACGTGAAAAAGCGCGCGCTCGGCCAGCCAGCTACCCTGGCCTGTGCAATTTTCCCATGTACTGTGCATATGCATGTCTTTCCCAGCTGCTCTCCCAGAGCAGCTGGTGAAGGCAGGCTTTGTACGGAGGACCGGACAAGCCTGTCGGGATAAAATCAACAGAATTAAGGTCTGTATTGTGTGAGTTTTATTAAAGAAAATTTTTACCGCAATATTAAAACGTAGGAGATAAATGAAATTGATGATAGTTAATACACGAGACTGTTAACTACACATTCCGATTTTGTCAACAATCTGTCGATGAAATAAATACTCATATTTTCCATCATTGTCTACAGTTAATGTACGTGTGTATTCTAAATTATATTAGACATGCTACGGAACATGAACAATGTACACACTCAGGCCAGAACTTCCAAAAAAAGCGCGCGCCCCAATTGACCTGCCTCTGCTGAGGTCAGCGAAGCAATCGCGAACGCTCTTTCCAAGGCTCGAAGAAAGTGAGCATAAACAGTGAATGGCGTTTTGAATCAGCGTTTCAAAACGCTGATTCTGCCTTCGCAAATTGAGCATAAACACACCCTTTGTCCCACATGCACAAACAAATTACTGTACAATGTAGTGTCAGCTTTCTTCATCTTGTGTTTAATCTATAGGTAGCCACATGGTGTGTTACCATACTTGTGTTTTTTCTCCCTTTAATTATCTGGACTACCACAATACTTCAATATGACTGGTAACCGCCAACCTGCACACATGTTGTCTCCATTGCTCAAGCCATCAGACCAAGATGCATCATGAAGTACCCTGCTGGATGCTATGGTATGCCTTTTTCATCCTCCCAAAAGCATCCACTCTATTCCATCTTTTTAATGACTCTACCTTATTCTGGATGTATAATGTCTACACAAACTCAGACTCATGTTTTTAAAACAAGATGATTGATTTCCAAGGCACTACTGAATTTCACTTGAAAACAACTCTTTCTTTGTGAAGTATTGTTCTCCTCAATGTCGGCTGTGAGATGGCAAAACAACACTCTTACATGAAACTTCTTTTAGTAAATGGAGTTTAAAGTTTTGCAAAGGTACCACTCTTTTTCTGTGTTTGTTTAATACTTCATATCTACAACTTGTAATCCTGAAGGGACCAACAGTATCAATGATCCTGAATGCAAATTAATTTTCTAGACCCCTTATTTCTACAATAATTTGCATTTATCAAAACATACATTGTTTTACCGCATCAACCAAACCAAGCTACAATTATTGTATTGCTACAGCAAAACAATGTAAGTCCAGTCTAGGGATTTTGATCAATGGTGCAAGTACATGTTATACAATGTCATTTTGCACATGGTTCTTTCGGCTATGCATGGCGCGCAGCCTATCACTCACTACGTAAATGATGGCCAAAAAAATACATTGCATGCACAAGAGTAGATACATGTTTTGCCAAGTTCATGATGGATGAGTGTTGAGAAGGGGCCACGCGTATCGCCGCTTATGTTGTTATGCCAACAAAATTATGACAATTCCCACTGCGAGGTGAAATATTGACATCAACAGTATGCAAAAGAGTGAGCTGATGATGTTACAAACTAACAATTTCCCATTGATCATTTACCAAATAAAAAAAAATGACATTCCTCTATGAAAAAAAGTGCAAAAAATAATGTCATTCCTGGTTGAATAGCTTCAAGATAATGATCAGTCATGTATAACAATTTTAGATTGGGGGGGGGGGGTCGGATTGCATTTGAACCAAATTTATACTACAAAAATGATTATTTTGTAACCGAATGACAACGTTTTGGAACTAAATGAACATTTCGTCCACAAAATGATAATTTCATTGACGAAATGGTCATTTTGTCGACGAAATGACCAATTTTGTAATGAAATATTCCGTGTGGCACTTGGTGCTCCATGGTTTTTGTCCATGGTTTAAACCATGGTTTCATTTGTACTACCTTCGTGAATTCAGGCCTACAGTATATGTATCAGCATTGGAGTACCCATTATACACTTAACTAAACATCTTACAAAATTAAAAGAAGGAAAAAACAATGAAACCTTGTCTAGAGCAGACAAATACAGCCCCCCTAAACAAACAAACAAACAAAAGGTATGCACAAACAAGCAAAACACTGCACTGATGTGATTGTACAAGCATCTGACGTGACTGTATAAGAAAAGCAAATCAGGTATTTATAAGTTTTACAAAGAAATGAAATACATTCTTCTTCTTTACTTATGATGATGGTAGCTGTAAAATATGCCTACCTAGGATGCATTTTGTTGACCATCTTGCATAAATTATTTACCACTTTCCTGCAGCCCGCTATGCCAGAGACACAAGAATTGTTATTTTGAATCACAATAGCTGCACTGTATTAACACTGCAGATTTTGAGGAGATGAAAACTGCTGATATATTTTTCAAAGCTCCCAAGGCTTCCTATTATGGCAATGATAGCACATGGTACTGTGGTGTGTCTAAAGCTATAAATACATGACCTCAACTGCACTCAGGAAGACTCACATTTTATGTACACTGTACAGTGTACCTGCACTAATATAATGACAATGATCTTGTGGTTTTTTTTTTTTTCATGCATTATGCACCTTTAGTGAATTGTGCAGGTTGATTAACACACGGGTACAAGCAATATTTGATACCAGCAGTCCGATTTAAATTCTTATCATTCACAGATGTACATTTCATTATATTTAAACTAAAACAGGACACTACGAGGGATAGGAACTAGAAATTTGCCAGACTGTCTTAATTTTCAATTATTCTAATATCTTTTAGCTCTGCATCCTACATGTAGATTTACCACAAAATGGGTGGAGATACAACATTGTCACATATCTAGTGCTTCCAATGCAAGAATATTTTGCTGCACATAAGTGATCTCAATACACCAATAATTGAATGCTGATCACATGCAAATACTTTATTAAATAATGTAAAAAAGAAAAAATCTATGAACCCCTTTGTTATTATGGATCTTGTGTCTTCTCATGTAAATTGGAAACAAAATTTTGTTCATTATGAAAAAAAAATACTTGTCTATTTCTAAAATAAGTCATTTTTTTTTCCTGACAAAAGGAATAGTTCACCTCAATGGTATAAATGTATTGTGTGTGGATTGAGTAAATGCAGCTGCTACAAAGTAGAGCACATCAGTGAAGTTTGAGAAAAATCAAACAATCTGTTCAAAAGTTATAATTTTTTCAAGTTTCAGAGCCACCATTGCTAGATGAGTAGACTACAATACATTGTAGTTTGTGACACCACTGCAGGACAATCTAGAGAATATATAACAGAGAAGTCCACAAAATTTCATCTTTTTTTTAAATGAAAGGTACACATTCCTCAGCATTGCAATGAAAACATCTTGACGGAAGAATTTCATGAATTTGAATCCCTCAGCATGTTACACATGTTATAGGGTGTGCATATTTTTCACCCTGCTTTCTCAAAGAGATACACTTTTTCAAAGTACTCTTTCATTTTGCTAGAAATATTGTAGAAATACAGTGTATGCTAAATTTGGTTTATACTTAAGTATTTTCTTCATGTTGTTGTCCTGCAGCAGTGTAACATGTAATGGGTCGATAGTGTGGGACTTCACCTTAACCAGTTCCGTAAGAGAATCTGAAATTGCCATCTTTTTACCCACAAGGTTCCTGTAGGGAATTAGTTACCGGTATGTGCCCTTCTCTGTCAAGTGTCATACAACAACATGTTTTGCAAAGCCCTAATGACTCCTACAAATTGTACACACACAACTTATCGTAAAGGTCCTGCTTTATCAGGGTAACAAGGTATTTCACATAGATTTTTTTTTGATTGTTGGTAGTATACAACATGTACATATGTACATTGCTATATAGAGAATATCCATATTTTAGATCATGTAAATAATGTACACTTTCACAGCAAATATCACTAACTAAATACATAATTGCAGCTCTGCAAAAGAAATCCTGTTATAGACTGAAACCAAAGCACAAAAACGTGTAGGCCAAGATAAACCCATACCAGTTTTACAACCTTTCAAATTATGTACACAGTGTATCAGTACTTCACGTCAGCTATGCTTGATACTCTACCTGTGAAGAATAATACCTATTTAGCCTTCTAATAACATTATGTGACTAGGCACCATCTAAGTCATTTGGAGAATATTGAAGGAAACCTCTGAGTTTCCTCTTACTAAAACAAAACAAACAAAAACACCAAACACCAAACACGTACAGTACAAAGTTGCTTCATCATCTTTTCTAAACCCTGTAAACCTGTGCACAAGTTTCTCTTTACAGCACCCCAACAAATTTACATGACAAATGACATCAAAACATAAAATCATGAGTTTTGAAAAATAGCTGTTGTTCAACTTTGGAGCGAATGAGATGTCTTGTATAGTGTATTCAGAATGTTAGTAACAAAAATTGTGTTGGGTGCCATGTATGAGTATGGTCCTCTTTCAAAAATGTATCAATGTGGAGAATGTGTGATGCAGTCTTGACAAGCAGCAAGCTACAGTGACATGAATCATCAAGTAAAATCTATTGGGACAATGATGATATAAATCTTCAATACAAAGGTAAAGTTCTTAGAGCTTCTACTATCAAGCATGGCAGTGAATAGTTCAAGGTATGGAAGCTTACAAAAGAAATAAGATACCAGCATTATATGAGTGTAGCTGTTTTTGTTCAGTCCTTCTTTCGCCCTCAAGCAGTACTTTGTACTCATATACAATGTGTACATGCATCCATGTGCAGCGTTGAAGCTGGGAGGTATTACAGAGATGGAGTGGCAACTCTTCGTAATTCATGCAAACGCATGTTTGGGTTCAAGGCGTTACAATGGGATGTCTAGCATTCCATTACGCTTTGAAGTCATGCTCGGCGCCGCTCTGGTTTGCAAGACGAAGTTGGGAGACGAAGAACGCATTTCACCTTTCGTCGAATTACAAGTTCTATTTCACCTTAAAATTTTAAATGAAATAGAAATGTCTACTCGAATTGATTTAGAATAGTTTAGTAAAGAATTCAATATTATAAACATGTATTTCTAGTTTCTTCGTAATGCCCAAATCAAAATGAAATGAAAATTAGGTCCTCTTAAAAACCTAATATTTTTCTATAATGCGCATATTTGTGCATGTTAGTTTTTTAATCTTTTAATCTGGGATATTTTGATCTTTCAAATACAGTACTCCGCTAAAGCGTATTCCAGCGTGCTTTTAAACTATTTGCTGTTAAAATTGTTAGTTTGACACTGCATTTTGGTTCGCTGCTCCAATTCAAGTTACACAAATTCATTGTTGCCATCACATTGAAAGAGAGAGCGAATTGCAGTAGGGGCAAGTATTTCTAGATGTGAGAGCGCTAGTCCCGATTATTGATGCTCTCTTTTGTCAAAGCACATGGGTAACACCTGTAGTTGAACGCATAACTTCTCGGCGGCGCCGCGCATGACTTCAAAGGAGAGCAGTAGTTGCCTCTCCTTCTCTAGCACCTCCCTGGTTGCAGCATGTACATCATGCAAATTTTCATACATCTCCAGCATTATTAAAATAATTCATGTACTTTAATTAACCAAAAAACACAAGAGCTCAAGATAATCTGCCCCTTCTATCTACACCAAGTAGCCCTTCATGTTCTGACTACATCATAGTTATTCAAAGTGAGGCAGTCCTCACAAATTATTAAAAATATATATATACATGTATGTTGTTGGTATCTCTATTAATGAACTACTTTCAACAAAAACAAACTTTCAAATCACCAAATAAGCGCATATATTTCGACTGAAAAAGTGTGAATCTGCAGAGGGGAATATGGTAATGAGGGAGTGTTGGTGGAATATCCGATGTCACTGATAGTTCATTCATTTTTCATGAAAATTACACATTCCATCAACTTGATACTAACATATGTTAAGGGCAGCAATTATTCCCCCTGCTTTTTCTAAAGTAGTTAGTCAAGTGCTCTTTCATAATGCTGGAATAGTGAATTTTTGTGGAATTTTCCTTATATTTTCTTTATATTGTTGTCCATAGGTGCGTAATAAATAAACCTCTAGTAGTCTCCTCATCCAGCGGTTCCAACACCAAAACTTTAAAAATTCGTACACTTTTGCATCGATTGTCCGATTTTCCTCAAACTTTCACTGATGTGTTCTAATGTTGCTGCTTTCAGTCAATCCACATTGCTCTTTGGGTTTGGGTTCCCTTTAAGTGCAGCAATTATAATTAATGTAACTTCTGCCTTTACTAGGTGGATAATCATGTGGAAACCGTACTGTAAAACCAGGAATGTTTGCATGCATTTTAACTTCACAAATTTTGCAAGAGCCAAGTTTCACAAAATTAAAGATCTTGTCTACACTACATTGTATATGCAATGAATGTTAGAGGCAACTTGTGAAAATTTCAAGCTGCAAATAAGGCTGTCGGCTTCCATACTATGTATGTGAAAATTTCATGCTGCAAAAATGTCATGTTTTACAGTATCAATAAAGCATATAAATGATCAAGATTAGATTTATGTAGGTCTGAGTTTCCAAGTGTACCCCACTTGATAGTCGCACCATGGTCGCACTGAGTCCCTAGCAAGTTAGGCATTTTGAAAGCGATTGGGAAAACCCTGTCACAACTTATACTGTGCAGTGACAGGGATTTGTATACCGGTAGTTACAGAACTACAATGTTCTGTAGCTTAGCCGCTTGTTCCCAGCCTGTGCATTGACCAATCAACGTAGTTCCCAATGAAGCAGTAGACATCTTCTAGTTCTACCTTGTTATGCAGCGACTAATGGTACTACACAAGTACTATAAAGTTAATTACTTTCCTTAAATCTGCCAACTCTGTCGCACCACCCAAAATCAATTCCGGACAGACATTCAGTAACTATAGAGTAAAACCACCATTTGTACATTTGTACGCGTGTTCAATGTCAATATGCATACAAGGCCACTGAAAAATGAGCGTGTGCCATACCTTGTTTGCGCAAGGTTGCATCGGGAAAATTGCGGTGCCCATTTGTGTCCGAATTCTGGTGACTCGGCTTTTGCATTCAGCCCCTGAACATTTATTCACTGCATTGGCACGTACAAATGTACAGTGATTTTGTTTTTCTTTCGTGTTTTTTGAGGATACCATTACACTCTGAGCTTGCGATAGGTGAAAAATCTTGAAACCGAACAGCATAATTTTTCAATTTTTAGCGCTTTTTCAGCGACCCTGATTCTTAATCACAGGACCTAATTTGAGGACAAGTTGCGCCGATTCTGCGTTTTTTATGGCGAAATTTGGGATTTTAGATGGATTTTTGGAGGTGACTCGGGCACTTTCCTGTGGTGAACAAGTGTGCCAGTATGTGAAATGATGTGGTATGCTTGTGTTGTGACAGTAGATTTTGCTGGCTTGTAATAAGTGATAAGTGTCTGGATTCTGGAGGCTGGCTGAAAACTGGGGGTTTTTACTCTAACTTAGATTGGATAGACTAGTTGTCTACGTTAGTTGTAAAGGAAGCAAAGCTTGCGTACAGCTTTCTGGCTATGGCGGCACCAGCACCAAGCCTCTTGTGCCAAGGTTCGACCACGCGCAAGCAAGCGTATTATTAGCAGGCGGTCAAATTTTGGACGTTGTTGTGGTAGAATTATGGGTCAATTGTGTTAGTGACAATTTGAGTTGGATTTATTATTTTAATTGCTTGTAAAACTTCATGCCACTTACACCGTTGTAAAGGACAAGTTCACCTTCATAGACATGCGGGTTGAGTGAATGCAGCAATATTAGTAGAGCACATCACTGAGAGTTTGAGGAAGATCGGACAATCCGTTCCAAATGAATTTTTGAAGTTTCTGCTCAGTCACGGCTGGATGAGGAGACTACTATAGCTTGTGATGTCACATGTGTACAACGATATAAAGAAAGAATAAAGAAAATTCAACATATTTTCACTTTTCTCGCATAAGAACACTCGACTTCTTTCTTTCAGAAGGCAAGGGGAATAATATTTCCCTTAACGCAAATCAGTTGAAGAAATGTGCACTTTATTCACAAAAACAAAGTTTTGTGAAATTCTCTTTTTATTTTCCTTATAATGTTGTACGCATCAAGAAGGTTTGTGCCCTGAAAACCGCGCATGCGCAATTCGCTACTGCCCTCTCACGCATTGACAATGACATTTTTCATTCATGAATCGGGAGCTACACCGAAGCTGCATCATCATTGGCTCTTCACTCCCGTCATTTACATATTTTCCCAAAACGTTATAACATATGTGTGCGACGATTTCCAGCGCTATCGGCCGAACAGTTTGATTCTTAACTCGGCATTTTTACATCAAATTTTTGATTTTTGGCAAAATATTTTCCTCCTTCGGTGTAACCATGTATTCAGTGAAGCTCTCGTTGTGTTTGAGATTTGATAAGTCATATTTTTACGTGATTTTAAGGTGTGAATTTGTGAAGTTGTTCGATGTGTTCGTTGGTGTGTGTGTATCAATACATGCGATATGTATGGTAGCGACATGTACGGGTGTGGAGCGACACACATAAGAAGCTCAACACCACAATGCAAATTGGTCGCCATATTGTATGGTTTGTGTAGCGTTGTGTACTGACGGGAGCTCTTAAGCCGAGGTCGCCGCCATAACTGCTACGTAACACGAAGGCAAGCACGCATGTTGAGTGCAACGCATTGTGTACACCACACTGATCCATGGAGTAGTGAATCTCGCACACTGCGCTGTGCGGGGAAGCGGACGGCTGGGTGATTAGCCAATTGGCCGCCCCAGCTTTCTTTTTCGTGGCTTTCAATGGGGGATATTGCATCGTGCGCATGTGACATCATACACTGTAGTAGTCTCCTCATGCAGCAGTGAATGCGCAGATGCTTTAAAAATTCATAACTTCTGAACGAATTGTCAGATTTTCCCCAAACTTTCACTGATGTGTTCTACTAAAATTGTTGCATTCACTCAATCCATATTGCTGTATGTACATGAAGGTGGACTTGTCCTTTAAGTTTAGGCCTATACTTGCCATGCCAACCACATTGGAAAAGCCTGTCTAATGTCATTCTAAATTTTTACAGTTATGTCTTGTATTTTTGTCATGTTTGATTTGGTTTGAATAACTGAACTGAACTGTCTAGACTCTAACGTTAGACCTAATTAATAGGCAGTGTATACAACCACACGCGTGTGTCTTTACCATCCAGCCACATGAGTGTGGTTGTAGCCATGGCCCGAGTCGCTGGATACAGCCACACTCGTGTGTATTCAAATGTACATATATCCACACACACGGAGCTTTATACTGTATTGCGTAGCGGGGAACACGCTGTGTGCAAGTGTGTGTGGCCACATCAACACGCGATATGATGTACCACCCCAAAGCGATGAACCTACCTCCTTTAACCTCATTTAATATTATCTCGCCATCTAAACAAATTTACTTTTTTTCATTGTAAGCTTTATTCTCATTTTCTTTTATATTTGATAAGATGAATTTAAAATCAATAGCAAAGTTACAATTGATTTTGGACTTTGATTTACGATTGATCATGCATCGCGTCGTTATTGAGACTTCACCTTCGTTCGTTTGGGTACTCGCAAATCGTGCACCTAGCGTACACAGGCAGCAGGTCCCTGCTGGGGCGGCCTGCTAGGGCGGGCGCGGGTGGCACAACTGCGCTAGCTAGGCTGCAGCTGCGCTGGGCGATCGCTAGCACCCGAAGTAACGATGTACAAAATTGTAGGATCCATCACCAGCTGCAGTCTAGCGATGTCAATTCGAAGTCCCCTAATTTAGCGGCAGTTGTAACTTTGCTATTAATGCTTAACCCATCGTATCAAGCAAACACGATGAGAATGGAGCTAAAAAAATATAGAGTTCTATATATATTTGTAAGAAAACAATATCAGAAGGTATGAAAATGAGGTTACTTTCATCGCTTTGCCAATAACTAGCCGGTTGTGTGGTGTTCATGTGCTTGACACGCACGGACGCACGGCGATCATCTTCTCCGTGTGTTATGTGTAACGTGTAGACGTGTAGATACACATGAGTGTGGCTGTATCCAGCGACTCGGGCCATGGCTACAACCACACTCGTGTGGCTGGATGGTAAAGACACACGTGTGTGGTTGTATACACTGCCTAATTAATATTGCAGACAGGTGTAACACCTTAACAGTTAGTCTCTCTGCCGTCTAAAACACACCTTGAATCAGCATATTCTTAATGACGTCTGGTATAAAAACATTTAGTCTAGGCCTATATCTTTCTCTCAGTTTCAGACGATTGCAATGTTTACCAGTGTTTACTACTTCTGTCACCGGCGCACGAAATAGATATAGGCCCTACTACACTTCATTCATTGCACTCTCGACTTCAGCACTGCACTGCACACTCCCACAGATCTTATCGTGGATCACTGGATAATAACATGGGGTAAATCACTACGCTACGGCCTACACGGGATTGATCGTCCACAGACCAGACGGCGTATCACTAGCTTTCGGCTGAACTAGAATTGAATTCACTCACCATTTTACGGCTCTTGCTGATAAGTGATACTTCTAGAAACCATTCTACCAGCAGGAGAATTCATATGTTTAAAACTAGCTGCATTTTGGATAGACGCGAAGTATTTTGGGGAAACCACCCACTTGGGGTTGTCACCTCACCTAACTCGTAGTCTTACACAAGACAGATAAAATACTCATCATGCATGTTTGCTAGCTGCGCCTACGCCTGTGTGCTGGACTGGTACTGGGGAGAGAGGTACAGTGGTGGTGGTACATGGTGCATGCACGTATTTTATGGGGAGGGAGGGAGAGAGGGAGAGAGCGCGCGCTCGTGTAGGTTTGGGTTTGATCCACAAATAATGTTCATACATGTACTTCTGTGCTTGACTGTAGTTTACTTCTCGGGCTTTTGAAAAGCAACATCTCACTTTTGTAATTATATTTGTATGTACTCGATAGGTAAGATTATTTATGGTTACATATTAATGAAAATTTTGATGCAGAAAATTACTCTAGTTATCAATTATTGTAAAAAGATATCTATTTCAGTAGTGTCTAGAATAGGGTACTAGTACTATGAGTACATTGTACTACAATCGCACGAAGGGGGCAACAGATGGCGACATTCAAGAAATTGCGATAACTTTTATTGACTACTAGTATACACTTCCACCAGGGAGGTGACGCACCTCCCTGCTTCCACTGAACAGGGCTCAGTTAGGACATCGCCAGGTCTGTGCCGGCAGGGGCCGATAAACTCATATATTATTTCGTTTTCTTCTGTGCTAAAGCAGACCAATAATGTTATATCTAAATCATAATAAGAGTTAAGTATAAGAGTGAAATGGCTTGATGTTATTTTTTGGTGACTCGACATTTGCTCTAGCGACAATTATTGTTCCTGTCTTATTTTCTCCAAGGCCTCAGGATTAGGGTTATAGAGTTATGTTTGTAGGGAGGTTTTATGTTGGCTTATTTAGGCCTATATATAGCGTGCAGATATTTAATGGAAGTAACTGTCACAGCAGTGAATGTCATGGAACCTAATTTTTACCGTGTTATACAGGATTTAAGTGTGCAGTCATTATGCGCTTAAATTTCTTAACCTGAGGGTTAGGAAGATGCGATGTTTCATATACAAGTCGCTAATCTTGGACATTCGTTTTATATTTATATACATCTATTTTTCATTATTTGCTTTGTGTTTCCACTCACCAGAGACTTTTCTTGTTGGTCAAACTAAAAAAAAGAAAGAAGTTATACGATATTTACCAACATATCTCATTACATAATATACGCACCAGACTGAGTCGGATGAATTAAAATGATATGCAATTTGTATCCGTATAAAAGAAACGGGGATATCAAAACACACCAAAGAAAGGAGTGGATACCACGCATGTTTATATTTTCCTGCAGTAAAGAGTAGAGTATATCCAGGTAGTCCTTAACACACAATATAATTGGATAAAACATTTTGCAAGCACAAATCTCTCTAGTTACAACAGATTCCTGATTCCATGTTTGTGACTGAAGTCTCTTAGATATTAATATTATGGTAACTCCTCACTGCAGGAAATCTTGTTCACTATTCGAATATCAATTTCGAGTGGATTAGCCCTGAAGCAGTTGACTCATGATGCACTGCAAGATAACCATTTACTTATCTATTTATTCACTTATAATCATTTTTTTTTTTATTTTTTTTTTTTTTTTTAGTGACAGTATCTATTGGGGTCTCTTTAACAGAAAGTCACTTTATGATCTCTCTCTCTCTCTCTTTTAAAAATGTATTTTAGCCAGCTTGTTGGCTTTTTTTTGTGCTTTTTTTTTTGTTTTTTGGTAAGGACAATGTTACTGTAGCTCGTCTCTATCTTCGATCAGTGCCAATATCTTCAATTCAGTTCAATTCAAATTTATTTTCATATTTCCACTTTCTCAATGAAATTTCAAAATGATTTACAGTAATACAAGTAAGAATACAAAATGAATACAACCATGACTCTAGCAGACTCTAATGTTTTTCTTTTTCATTCAGATCCTTATATTTTGGTGGGTTTGTTAAATTCTGATTTTAAATTTTTTTATGTTGGATAAGGTCGAATAAGTTGTCTTTAAATCTTCTTAAAACTAAATGTATATCATTTAGTAATATTTTGAATAGTCTCCCTAATAATATAAAAACAGATGATATAGTTATAGATGAAGTTTCATCAATGAAGTTTTTAGGTTTGATTATTGATGATAAACTTTCTTGAAAGTCACATATTGATAGTATTTGTCACATAATATCTCGAAATATTGGTGTTATCAATAGAGTTAAATATTATTTCCCCACTCCCACCCTTTTAATGATATATTTAGCTTTAATTTTACCTTATTTTAATTATGGTATTATAGCTTGGGGGAACACACATCCAACCTATCTCGACAGACTGTCCCTCTCCAGAAAAAAAGCTCTTCGAATAATTTGTCATATATCTTGGAGAGCTCACACCGATGTTTTATTTTCTGAAAATAAAATTTTAAAGATAACCGATATTTATTTTAATTGTCTTGGCCAATTTATGTATAAACTCTCTAATAATTTCTTACCGACTGTTTCACCAGTATGTTTGCGAGAAACCGCTCGTTCCATAAATTATCCGACTCGTCATACTCTGATGAATTCCATCTGCCTTTAAAGGACAAGTTCACCTTCATAGACATGTGGATTGAGTGAATGCAGCAATATTAGAGGAACACATCAATGAGAGTTTGAGGAAAATCGGACAATCCGTTCAAAAGTTATGAATTTTGGAAGTTTCTGCTCAGTCACGGCTGGATGAGAAGACTACTATAGCTTGTGATGTCACATATTGTGTACAACAATATAAAGAAAGTATAAATTCAACATATTTTCACTTTTCTCGCATCATAGAAGAGCACATGACTTGCCTCATTCAGAAGGCAGGGGGAGTAATATTACCCTTAACATATCAGTTACAAGTTGAGGGAATGTGTACTTTTTTTCAAAAAATGAAATTTTGTGAAATTCTCTTTTTATTTTCCTTATATCGTTGTACGCATGTGACATCATCAACTGCAGTATAGTCTTCTCATCCAGCAGTGACTGCACAGAAACTTTAAAAATTCATAACTTTTGAACGGATCGTCCAATTTTCCTCAAACTTTCACTGATGTGTTCCACTTATATTGCTGCATTATCTTAATCCAAATGTCTATGAAGGTGGACTTGTCCTTTAACTATAAGAACTGTGCACAATTTATTTTTACATTTGCTGGACCTAAATATTGGAATAACCTTTCTAACGGTTTAAGGGCATCCCCAAGTTTAAGTTCTTTTAAGAGTAATCTGAAGAAAAACATTTTGAACAGTTACAAGAATTTATCTAAGCATCATTATGAAAATTAATATTTTGTATATTAATTTCATGAAATTGAAATATTGTGTTGATCCCTTATTGGTTCCAAAAGAGTGAAAAATCCAACCTTATATTCTGTTGAAATCACAGCTAAGCGGCTCCATCCATGGAGTACCTCTCGTCTGGTTATAGTCTTCTTCTATTTTTCTTTTGTCTTCGCTCCACGTAATAAGTTTCTCTCTCTCCCGCTCTCTCCCTCTCTCTCTCACACACACACATACACACACACACACACACACTCTCTCTCTCTCTCTCTCTCTCTCTCTCCCTCTCTTTCTTTCCTCTCTCTTCCGGCATGACAGCGACTTAGTGTATAGGGATTTGATCTGGGTTTTTGTTTCGGATTAGATAGGTCTTTTTGTCTTAGTTACTTTCTTTGTTTCATCCATTGTCATTGTATATTAGTCAATCGATCATATAATTTCTTGTATTACGTGTGGGGGGAATGCATCACAAGCTCAGCTTTTTTAGCATTCCTCCCCATTTCCAACATTTTCGTATACTTACAATTTTTCTGTAAACTTATCCTTTATTTCGTATTATGATGAAATCTATGTATTCAATTTCTGTAATATATTTATATGTTTCTGTTGGAAATGAAAAATAAATGAATGAATGAATGTCTTTTGATTGAATATAAAAAACATGCTAAACACAAATGTATATGGTCATATCATGATTGTATGAAGGTGCCACAAGGAAATAACAGAAATACGATGGGGCCTACATAAAAGCTGTAACGCTTGTAAAACTGTATGTTCCAAAATTCATTAGGCGTGGAATTACACAGAGAACGAATATGTTTATCTTGCCCAACTAAAATGAAATATACCAGTACAAAAATAAATATAAAGATTGAACTATAAAGAGCACATGAATATTGCTCAAACCAGACTGTCATGGATCTCGCAATGTTTGAAAAAGAATGCTATATGTTTAATATATCGTTACCATTATAGTGCTGCGGGTGAATACGAAAGACTGAGTTGTTAACCTGTGACATTGTACACCCCGCTCGCTTTTTTACTTTTTTATTTGTCGGTGTTCCCTGTGAGATTACGTTGAGTTGAGTTTGGCCTTGAGATATAGGCCCTATCTATAAGGTCTGCTGCAGTCGAAGTGATATTAATCCGAGCTGCAACAATCATACATATTGAGGCGACAAATGTGGAATTTTAGTACGGTAACACTATCACTCATCATTCTGATTGATATTATTTGACATTTGTCATTTTTCTGTGACCTTTTCTGTGACCAAAGTTTGAAAACCATTAAACCGCGCAAATTCATAATTTTCTTTCCGACCGTATGTCTGATTTCAGTGAAAATTTCGATTTTCCCCCAACATGAAGTGGTGTTTCTTTTAAAACCACCCCGTGTCCTTCAATTTCCGGCGCCTGTAGAAGAAAATTATAAACGCATACCATATTTGCATAGGATCATGCTGTCAACACATGAGTCAAAATAGATCCCGCAACTCAATGTTATGATAAATGTAGCCTAAGATGATATGAAAGCATTCTCATGGTTAGGTGGCGGTAACAACCAAATTTGAAATATGAAACAAAGCAGAAATAAAGAAGAATTGGGTTGCAAGGGTATAAACACTGAGAGAAAAGAGAAAAATCGCGTATAAAACGAAAGTGAAAACGGAAAGGAGTATATGTGACTAAAATGTGAGAAAGATTGTAACAAAATAACGGAAACGGGGACATGAACTCTAGATAATCTTTTTTATGATTGTCATAAAAGAGAAATAACAACAGAACAGAAAAGCTGAAATGAAAGGGAGAGAGGAAAAAGAATAATGGATCATAAGTAATCATCGGTCCAATGCAAACGCATGCTTGACGCGCTCTATCCAGCGGCGAACCTTTACGTACCTCCCCCACTGGTTCAATTCATCATTATTTTCAAGATTCTCTTTTCCCTTCCCATCTCCGGTGTGAAACGCATGAAGGAGAAACGGTTGCACGAGGTTATGCATGCATGTACGAATGGGTGTACGCGCTCTTGCCGAAAAGCAAGAGAGCTATTGAGCAGACAGCAGCCTGATGCGCTACGCTGAAATACAACCTGCCGAGCGGGAATCCGGTTTCATCAGTAAATGGGTGGACAGACGATCAAGACGTGCTATCCTCCGCACTCTGCTATAGGTGGCATATCCATAAGGTGTTTTCTAGCAGCGAATTATTGCTGGATTTTCGTTTCAGCACGAATGTCAGTGAGAAGTGGTGAAAGTGTCGGATATTTAGTTCGTAATTTTTAAGTTTCTCTCATTCTTTGGAGTTGGGCAATGGCGAGTCAGCCTCACCAGGCCCAGTCCTTATCACCGGCGGGATGCAGACGGGCTGCTTCACCGCACCGCCCGCTCAAGATGTCCTCGGATTGGGCTCTTAGGCTGGACAAGAAGTAAGTTTTTCCTCAAGAACCCATTAATCATTGATCATAATTTCTTTGGGACAGCTCTATCAGTACACAAATCATTTTTTACCCAGACTCTCTCTGTTGTTTCCCAAGTTTGAGATGTTTCAACTATTTTCCCCATCCTTTCCCCCATTCCTCACACAGTCACATCTATAGTCACATCTCTATTTCTGGCATCTCACAATCTCTTCCTCTCTCTCTCCTCATCCCTTCCTCCTTTTCTTCCTCACTTCACTTTCTCTATACTCCTCAGTATAATCCCCCTCTCTTCTTCCCTTATCTCTTCCTACCATTCTCCATCACCTTTACTTCTGAGGCCATTATCCTCATCCAGCATTTGCTATGCCTAATGTCTCCTGTACCTGTTATTTCTGTTATATTTACAGTTGTTTAATTTGTCTCTTGAATGGCAGTTGTCTGTGATTCTTAAGTTTGCTTACACATGAAACAATATGTGCTCTTTTTCAGTTTGTATTATTAGGGAGTAATAGCGTATACTTGAATTGATCATTAACCTGTTTCAACTGTATTCGATTAGTTTGTTCTATTGACTTTGTGTTACATTCATGTATGAAAAAGAAATGCACAAATAAAATCAGTTGATCAAAACCTTTCCTCCTTCATATTCCACTCTTCTGTCCAATCCCTCTCTTTCTCCTACCAGCATCTCCTCTTGCCACTCTCCATCACCTTACCATCTTAATTCCACTCCTCTGTCTAACCCCTTCTTTCTCCTTCCCTCATCTCTTCTTACCATTCTACATCACCTTACCTTGTGTATCTCACTCATCTGTCTAATCCCTTCTTCCTTCCAATATTTCTCCAGTTCTCCATCACCTTATCTTTTTTTTTAATCCCACTCCTCCGTCTAATCTCCTCCTTTCTTCATTTCTTCCTACCATTCTCCATCACCTTACCTTCTCTATATCCCACTCCTATCTAATCACCCTCTTTCTCCTTTCCTCATCTCCTACCATTCTCCATCACCTTATTTTCCCCCCACTCTTCTGTCTCATCCCCCTCTTCCTCCTTCCCTCCTCTCCTACAATCCCCATCACCTTGATACCTTCTCTCTGGCTCACTCCTCTGTTTAATCACCCTCTCCTTCCGTCATCTCCTCCTACCATTCTCTATCACCTTACCTTCTCTACCCCGCTTCTCTCTTTAGTCTCCCTCTCTCCTCCCCTTATCTCCATCACCATTATTTCTGAGGCCATTACCCTCATCATTGTTTGCCTATGATGATGGTCTCCTATATTTCTGTTATATTTAGAGTTATTGAATAAATTGTCTTTTAAATGACAGGTACCCTATTCTTTCTATCTAGTTCCTCTCTCTCCTTTTCTTTCTTCTCCCCCTCTTTTCCACCACCTCACATTCTCTGTCACCCACTACTAATCCTTCTCTCTCCTTCTCTCTTCTCTTGCTACCATTCTCCATTACCTTACCCTCTTTATCCCACCCCTGTGTCTAATCCCCCTCTCCTTCCCTCTCCTTCCCTCATCTTCTACCACTTTCTGTCACCTTACCTTCTTTATCTGACTACTCTGTCTAACTTCCCTCCCTTTCTTTAATCATCTCTTCCACCCATTTGGCATCACCTTCTCTGTGGCCACTCCTCTGTCTAACCCCCTCTTTCTCCTTTCTCTTCTCCTACCATTCTCCTCTGTCATCCCCCTCTCTCCTTCCCTCATCTCCTCCTACCATTCTTGCATTACCTTACCTTATTTATCCCACTCCTCTGTCTAATCCTCTCTCTCCTTCCCTCATCTCCTGCCACTTTCCATCACCTTACCTTCGTTGTCCCACTCCCGTATCTAATTTCCCTCCCTCTCTTTCCTCATCTCTTCACCCATTTGGCATCTCCTCCTCTATACCCCACTCCTCTGTCTAACCCCCTCTTTCTCCTTTTCTCTTCTATCATTATCTATCACCTTACCTTCTTTATCCCACTCCTCTGTCTAATCCCCCTCTTTCCTTCCCTCGTCTCTTCCTCCCATTCTCCATCACCATATCTTCTTTAATCTTATTCCGCTGTCTAATCCCCCTCTTTCCTTACCTCATATCATCTTCCCATTCTCCATCATCTTACCTTCTTTACCTTCTCCTCTTATCCCCCTCTTTCCTTCCCTTATCTCCTCTCCCATTCTCCATCACCTTACCTTTACCCATTGCTGTCTAGTCCCCCTCATTCCTTACCTTGTATCATCCTCCCATTCTCCATCACCTTACCTTCTTTACCCTTCTCCTCTAATCCCCCTCTTTCCTTATCTCCTCTACCATTCTCCATCATCACCTTACCTTTACCATTCCCTGTCTAATCTCCTACTTTCCTTCCCTCATCTCCTCCTACCATTCTCCATCACCTTACCTGAACTCTATCCCACTCCTCTCTCTCCTCTCATCTCTTTGCTACCATTCTCCACATTAATATTCTCCATCCCTCCATCCGTCTAATCCCATTCTCCTTCCCCTTTTTATTTCTGTCTCCCGTTCTATCCATTTCCTCTTCATTCTTCTTTCCTTTTTCCTTTCTCTCATTTAACCTTACTCCATTAATGTCCCTTTATAAAATGTAAACATAAATGCATCGCTCACATGCCAAATGATTTTACATTCATTGTAAAGTCAGGTTAACTTGTCATTATGACTACAGGTATATCTGCATATACCCTATCAAATTCACTTTCAGAACAATAAGAAATTCAATTTCTCGACTGCTCCTGCTGTTAATGGGTGTTCATCACATATGTCTGTCAATTTGCACTCAATGTCTACTCAAAAATATAGCGCCGATCAGCTGTGTTTTGTTGGATGAAGTTGCTATCTACTGTAGATTTCCCCTGTATAAGTTTTTCACTTTTCCTTAGTTGGCCTACACGCAGAAATAGATTTTGTCTTATCTCAAGCAGATAAATTGATGTCATAGTTGGATAAATCATTTTGTTAATTTACAAATTGAAAATGTACTCTGTTGTAGGAAAACAAAGTGTGGAGCAGGATATCTTATTTGTTTAGACCTCACAACATTTCTTATTTCCTGTGGTATTCCAACATGACATTTCCATTAATGATCAGGAAGTAATTAACTGTGTTAGATTTTTCATTTTTTGTGTATCTTCACTCAGGATTTATGAAAAGGAATCTATGATATGAAATGAAATATTGTCCACAGCTGTGTCAGTGATTTTATGACAACAAAATGGTAACATAATTGTTTTAAATAGCTTTAACAATCACTGTTTGATAAATTTTACTGCCCCTGGTGTGATGGTTATCAAACAGTCTAACACTGAATTATCTGATACCTGAATCTGTGATACCTGAATACGATTTATTCCTCACAGATACTCAATACAGCTGCCTGCAAATTCTGCCAACAAATGATCGTGAGCATATGGAGCAAGGGTTTGAATTGATGTAGAATGGGTATACTCGGATCTCCCTGTATGGATAGGATGTCTCGCTTTGGAGTTAATTGCGTTGTGATTTCATTAGTGAGCATACTGGCTGCACCAATGATGACCCAGTCTTTCCATGTAATCACTTTTTAATGAATTCTCCAAGGAGACAAAATCTGTATGAGTGAAATAGTTTTCTCCCACCCCACTCCATGTCTGCTGTAGACGTGAATGACTCATATCTGGTAAATGATAGCATAGAGAAGATATTTTTGACAAGTTGAACAAACCATAGTAGGCCTACCTGACAAGACAGTGTACCACCACTGACATACATGCATGACCTATTTTACCAATAATGAGAAGACATTCACCAAAAAAAAAAGCTTCAAAATGGAAATCTTAATTCTCCAATTTAAGACATACGTTTATGGAGTATAATCTAGTATCAAGTATACCACAGAATATAAACATTTTCCTTCAGTCAATCTTTGAAGTGCCATGGTGTAACCCAAACTTTGGAATACCATCGTCTAAATTATCAATTCTCCTTATCGCATACTTATGGCTCTCTGAATCTGAACGTGTGTGGCACTCTAATTTTTTTCACCTTTAATTAAAGATATAAACTTCCGGGTAGGGAACGTGCAATGTGTAATATCTATGCTTTTATGCACATTGAAAGCTGAAGTACTACCAAATATTCATATATCATATCAAAATCTGTCTTATAATCTCGCGAATAAAAGAGTTATATATCTAATCTGTAACTTTACATTTGATAAATGGGATTCTTCTGCGAAGAGGCCCAATGCTGGGCCGATGATGCGAAATGATGAAATGATGGAAAATACCCATGGATGAAGGATGTGACATGTTTCCCAACAGACTATGTTTAATCGCAATACAGACATTCATTGAAATTGGTCATGAGGTTGATCCATATTTTCTTGTGCATGACGACTTCTGTATGTTTTTAATGTACGATCAAAGATCCCTGCCTATACTACATAGGATCTTTGGTAGGATTTTCGCAAAACCGGAAGTATACATCCCAAAAGTGATCGATCAGATATCGGTATTGCTTGATATCAGCTATATGTGAAAGAGACTCAGTTACAGCTCCCAGCACCATCTAATACAAAATGGATTGCAGAAAAAATGAAATTCAAAGGGAATTTATTAGGTCTATTTCTCTTTTTCTCCATATGTATTATCAAAGGGTATTGCCAGCTTCAGTTGGTCTCAAGACATTATAGGAATATCAGCATTGAAATACAGTGGACTCCCGTTATAACGAAGTGCTCGGGACCGGCAGTTTTCTTTCGTTTTATTGAAATTTCTTTATAACCGAACAAATAAACAATAAAAATACATAGGGCTGATAATGTTGCGGCCTGAATTTTTACTTCATTGTAACTTGATTTTCGTTATAACCGTGTTCGTTATAACGGGAGTGCACTGTAAATGCAGAAGGGCCATGTTCTTTGTCAATATCTCCCTTAGGCAATGTGAAATTCATTCTTCTCTATTAAATGAGGAAGATGGGTATTGGCTTTCCTAGCTTATGTACAAGATCTTACTTGACATCTTTCTGCAGATATCCTAGACAGTGTACTATTTAGTCCCATTAATGTATGCACAAGTAAATAGAAACCTAACACTGCTAGACAACAGAACAGGGTCTTTTAGAGTCTGCAGGGGCAATGTAAACAGGAATGTGTTACTGTGCTACTAGGCAGAAAGATTACATAATGTACTGGAGCTGTTAATCATTGCCAGGGAATATGGATGACATTGCTATGCACTGGAATTTTTCAATTAATGCTTTGTGACTACAGGATTTGCAGTTGAAAAGGTACCTATCTTCATTGGCCAAATTTCTTACTAGATTTAAAAGAAGAATCTAATCATATTTGTATCACACTTGTGACCAAAAACAGTATCGAATATATACCAGTAAGGAGTCAATCTTATGAAGCAAATGGTTGGAATGTACACTGGCAGTTTTCAAAGAGATAGCATAGCAAGCTATTCGTCTTGGAAATGACAGATAAAGAATAAAATAAGGAAAAAATATGCTGATGTCAAAGATGAAGGAGAAAATATTGGAAAGTGCAAATTTGCTAAATCAAATATAAACTGTTTCATGTTCATATCAGTAATTCAATAAATATTTGTTTTTGTGTGTATGAAAAATCTTGGGATGTTAGTATGTGACTAGCATCACAAAACCGATGTAAAGCTTTGCAAGTTCTGATTTTTATGTGAAGCCTCAAAATAGATGAAATTGATCAACCTAGTCAGTATATGTTTTTATATTTTCTGAAAGAGCAATTCTGTATAATTCTAAAGTTAAGAACCACATACAAAGGGGAAAATGTCTTTTGTGGGTTTTTTTTTTTGCAACTTTTCCAGAACACTGCTTTTTATGCCAGTAGGCTTTCTTGGATTTACAAATTTGGAGCATTTCTTGAAAACACTTTACATGCTCTTTCAACTCTTTCAACAACTTTCAACTCTAATAATTTTTGAGATGATGATGCTTAAAATGCAATGAAAATTGGTGTTGGGCATGAACAGAATGCAGCCAATGAATGTACAAAATTGTTGCTTGATTGATAATCTGTTCATAGTGATTGCTACACAGGCCCATAAGTTTTATATCCTGTTATTTGTCCTGTTCATTGCACAGAGCACCACGTGAATAGGCACTAAACTTCAAGGCTCCTTTTCTCAGTAAACACTTTTCCAGGGGTATACACTTTTCCAATAACTTGATAGATGAAGACAGTCAATTTGTAGTGCATTATATGCCATTTTAAAGTGTAGAGTCTGCTCAATACAGAATCTGTCCTTTTAACCAAAAATTCACGTGTGATGAGTTTTTGCTGGTTTTGTGATGCAGGGTCACGTAAATACAAGGGGAATATGAAGCCAAGGGTAATGAGCAGATTACATACATTATAGATGAAAACAATACATCAAGCAAAACTTCAACAATGAAAAATAAAACAGAATGCTTTGTATGTCAAAACTACGACTGAGCATGTTTGATCTATCTATCTACTATTTTGATGATATTGAATTCATTTCATTAATTCAACATTGATTATTAATTAATTGTGGAGGCGCTGTGGCATAGCGGATACAACTTCTGACTCCCATTCAGAGGACCCGATTTCGATTCCCACCCAGTGCTTACATCCTTGGACAAGATGTTTTTGCCCACAAATTCCCTCTCAACCCAGGTGTATAAATGGGTACTTGGCAACGCTAGGGTAATAATAATAATGGCAGGGCCCTCTGGTAGAGCAGTGTCAACACTGAAGAGGCTACCAGTGGATAAATAGGATGTTATTGTTGTTGTTATCTGCATTACAAAAAGTCCGCACGTGAACGGTGACAAAAAGATAATGAGCTATGACATATATCCATCATTTACATACAGCCTATCAGCGTGCTTCGAACGCAAGAGACTTTTACATATTCATAAGCTGATCAAGCGTCGAATCCCCAGCTGATCCATCTGATTTATGCAAATTATGCAGGCCCTATAGCGATAACAGCGCATGCTCGAACCTAAGACTTGCATGCGTATGTGCGCGCCGGCGCGCCACCCCCTCCAATCAGTGTATTGCTTTGCATTTCCTGCATGCAGATGGCAAGAGTAGCTAGCCTAGCTGTGGCGCGCCAGCCCGGCTGCGTTTTTGCACGGCCTGGCTTGCTAGATTTTTACGTTGCACATACATGCACATTATTTATGCACAGCAGTTGCTAGCTAGCTCATCTGCATGACCGATCACTAGCAAGGCTTTAGTTTTAGACTAAAATAAATCCTAAAAAATTAGCCTTCAGCTCAGACGATGAATTGCCTGCGACGAGTGAAGTCATAAGATGGAGAGCAGATGCCGTCATGGGCGAAGATCAAGAACGGAATGTAGTACTTGCACTTCTACCACTCCTCCTAAAGTTAGAGTTAGACCAGTTGCGTTGGCACTAGCGGCATCGGCAGTACCACCAAAACTTACCAAGCCAAGAGCTCGTTGGTGGAATCCCAATACACCATTTGATATTCAGGTGGGTAAGGAGTCAAGAGAGGCCTTTGCCTACATGTAAGCTAGTGTACATATATAAGCTAGTGTAAAAGGTCGCCTGCAGGCGCCTGGACTGAGCGCGCCCAGCCCAGCCCAGCTGCCGGCCCGGCGCGGCTGAGCTAAGCCTGGGCGCCCGGGAACTATATGCATGCTAGCCTGCGCACCCCAAGTTCACCTAGCTAGCTGTATTTATTTATTACCAAAGACAAGATATAGCAATTAACTAGCTAGATGAATCGACTTGTAATTCAGCATGCGCTTCAGCTCCCAGGGCCCAGCTGTGCGGCCCAGGCCATCTAGCTAGTTTGCCATTTCACTAGGCGTTAGCGAGCAAAGACTAAACATTAACACACAGGTACGCGTCTGCGTCCCCGTTAACAATTTGCCTCAGGCCAATCACAGATATACAGCTTCATAACTACGGGGTAATGAATATTAAAATCTCCTGATCACGTGACCTCACACTCCAAAGACATTTAACCAATCAGCGTAGCGTAATCCAGTGAGAAGCACGGACGGAACATGTAATTACTTCAGTGTGTAAAGACATGGCCCGGCTTATAAACAAATATTTACTCAGGCTAAACTGACATGGTGTATGAATATTGAAAAGGTACCGATGGCGAAGTTTCACGAAATTCCTCCAAACTCAGGATGAATACACGTGAGTATTTGCTACAATTCACTATGTAGGTGCATTGTAAAAATACAACATGTATGGCAGTGAAATAGCCCTCCCAAAACGGTCTTCAGGCTCACAGTTGGCACACCGCGCTGTCAATGTAAAATTGCATGTTATTGTAGAGCTGATTGCGTTTGAGTGGAAAATGACACCAAATTTTCAACCCGAAAGGTATCGATGTAAAATTTACACAAAACTCTACAAATGAGGTATGTGGAGCAAGCTTGAAATCTAGATTTTCATAAAAACCAGGTGTGTTTAAGCAAAAAGACATATTCTGGGAGGTATGAGTTCGTAAAGTCGAGAGTCTGTGTAAAAGTCCTATACCTGATTGTGCGCTCTGTGTGGTGCATTTAAAAACGCTCTTTTCCTATGGAGGATGTCACCGCACTTTTTGTAATGGGTAGAGCAGTGGGAATACTGAAGAGGCTACCCTGGATAAATAAGATGTTATTGCTGTTGTTGTTATTATCATCATTATTAATTATTATCAGTATGATTGTCGTCATCAAATGCAAACTTGAAAACATAAATACATGGAGTACAAAGAAGATATTAAAAGAAGTGATATGATTGTGAGAATCTCTAGTGGGAAATCTCAGGGATCCAGTAAATAATGAGCACTCTGTGGGTACCATCCTGTGTACTTGTAATTAACATTCAAAGTTCCTGTGTTCCTTTTACGAACCTGACAATTAGATTTCTGTCGTAAGCTGATAGACTATACATGTAGGCAATTCAGACCTTTCCTCAGAATAATAAACCGAAAATTTCTGTTGTAAGCCGGGTTAATGATGACGCTGACAGTCTCCAGTTGACGTTGCATAGATTTTATTAGGGAAACAAAACAGCCCCTATAAAGGGTAAACAAGCATAAATAATTGTCAAACTTTACAATTATTTATAACAATGACCATTTCACAAATGAAATGATTTCAACCAGTCTCTCACTTTGCAATAAATATAAATTTCATATATCATTAACTCAATATTTTGATTTCATACAATAATTCACGTTTAACAGCAATTCCAGTTTGACTTAGTAAAGAAGTAGTAGTAGAAGAAGAAAAAGGAGAAGGAGAAGAAGAAGAAGAATCATAATAATATTATATCGAAAGGGTTTTACTCACCAGTCTGTCGATATAATGATTACGTTAAACTCCGGGTTCCCGCAGCTATCGTGTACGTAGTGCTTGTAACGAATATACAAAATATGTACCGAGACGCTGGCACAAAAAGTACGTCCAAATGTCTCTGAAGTAGATATAAAAATGAATTGAATCTGTGTCTCTGTGTCTTTGTGTATTCTCATAAAAATAAATGTTGCGTTGTGCCCATGCCAACGATGCCAACGGCACACAAGCTGCGTCATTGGCATGGTCACAACGCGCCCTAACGCACTGACGCAACAATAGCGCATTGTCCCGTTTACCACATTTCTTTCTAATGGAAGGGGAAATAATATTAGATTTCCAGTTAATTTCTGAGATCCCCCATAATTGTTATAATTGTGATATGTGTTATTCTTTTGTACTATAAGGGAGCCTATTCTTGAGCGACATGGGGTTAGTTTCTCATTTCTTTTGAAAAACTCTGAGGTGTGGGTAAGATTTCATATGTGCTGTTGGGAGAGATTATTCTTTGACCATGCATAATGATAATGTAAAAGGAATTATACAACTGTTAAGGTTCGTCTGGCCAGCATAATATCTATGTATTCTGTGGGAGCGTTCCCTCCAGAAGTCATTCTTGTTTAGAATTTATGAACCATAAAAAGTCTGTGGCAACCAAGTTATGACAAGGAGCAATAACCATGACAGTAATCTCTGATCATCCCCAGTATTTACAGTAGAGGGGATGCCACATGGTTAAGAGACTTTGAAAAATCCAGATAAGTTTTCATGATTAGATGGTGGTCTGTTTAGAAAAGATTGTCCTGGCTGTCAATCTCTGCTTTACAACCAGATTTATTAATGAAATGTGAAAAAGGTATGGTTATTAGAAGTTTCTTTTTGGTTTCTATCAACCTTGTTAGCTCTTCCATATTCATATAATGATGACCTTTATACTTACTTGCATAAATGAATCAAGATTATTATCATGATGGTAATAAATTAGTACAACATATACCTATTGTCACAAGTGGAAACATACATCATCATTTATCCTTTTTTTCTAAGAATTGTTATTTCCATATTACAATTCTTTTAATGTATGTGTTTGCATCAGTTAGAAAAAAACATTCATGACTGGCTCAGTAAGCCATTGGTATTTATCACACATTAATGCACTTGCAGTTTTGTGCACATCTTGAAGTTTCAAGTTGTTGTTTTTTAAGAGCAGAAGAACCATAAAGTATGATTTGCTGGTGAGTGCCAAAAATTTCTACCTGCAACAATGTTACTTTTTCATGGGGAAATATAGGAAAGATAACATGAAAAGTTACAAATTGGATATTGTAGCCAAAAGCTGCTTCCACATGCTATTTTATTGCCTGTGAGACACATGTAAGAAGAACTTCTGTTTTCCCTTGGAGATGAAATCTTGAAAGTGGGCTGGTATCCCCTGATTGTAACTCTAATGGCACAGGCTGCCTTGCCTCATGGATGTCATGAATAAACTTCCATAATGCACCATTAGGCAGAAGAACTATGCCCTAAGACATGCAGAGAGAAAATGATGAAGGATGAACATGGGAGGATCTTTAGCTGATTGAAATGACACATTGGGACAGTGAGATGATTTTTCTGCTCTGGAGACATGTAGATCTAATCTCAAGTCAAGACAAGACTTATCCAGACAAGCCCTGTAGTGTGTCAGATTCTGATTGAATTCGCCTACAACCACTTTTGTAAAATGGAATCATGAGTACACAGATCTCTTGGTGACAAATCAGTACTGGAGGATAGATTAACAAACACATTTCACCTGTAAGGCACTTTGTGTAAATATTCTCTTATGGATCTATGTAGAATACAACTGGGGATTAGAGCAGAAAATGAAGAAAAACAATTCAACCTCAAAGCTTCGACAAAAGAAGATCATTTCAACAGCTTAGTTTCTCTCATCCAATTGATAGCAATCTGGAATAAATAATATGTTGATGCTTCATGTCCTAAAGCAGGAAATGTAAGAGAAAGTGACATCTTTTATGCAATCATGGGCACTGTTATGGACTAGCAGTGATTGTTGTTGTTACACACAGTAATGTTACTGCTGAAAACAAGAACAAAAACAAGAACGGTAACAAGATCAAGAAAAAAACAACAACATGAACAGTGTCAACAACATAAACAATAGGAACAAGGATGAACAACTACTACTAATGCTATTATAAGCTGTCCTTATCACTGCTGCTACAAGCCAATATGGCTCCCCTGTAGTTTACTGTAATTTGTTGTCTTTATTGTTGTACAAAAACATCCTGCCTTACTCGCCTTTTGCTACAGGTATAGTCCTTTTCATTCATTTGAAATGCAAATGATCCTTATGTAGTGGCAGAGCTACACACCAACCATTAACACACTTTGCCTCATTCCTTGAATAGCTGGATAACCATCAGTCTCTACATCTTCATGAAGACTAGAAGATCAAGCCCTAATAATCCCTTAGCAAACATGAAGCTGATTTATGCTGCCATAGTAACCAGCCAAGGGTACTCCACAATGATAAGAAACACAGGAAGCATTCCTGTTGTGCATTAGAAAACAAGTGTTTGTTCTCTCTACGTGTCAAAGGGCCATTCTCCCAAAAAGTGTGCAAAACTGCGATTTTCATGTCGCCAGCATGTTCGTACAATTTAGATCGATATTTTGTCCCTCAGAAATCAACATTTTTAGTTCAATTCATCCGAGAGGTTAGACCTGTAAAATAAATATCAGTAAAGCTATTTGGACCCCCGGGATAATATTAGAAATACGATCCAAAGTTTGATGTAACCCTAAAAACCCCATGTCGCCAGAAGAAGACGTGCTCATATAACAAGTTCTTATTCATTAACGTATCGTTTAAATCAAATCTTTTGTGCTTCATTCCATTGCCCCTCAAGTGCCTGAATGAAAAAGGATATTACATAACAATATGATGTTTTGATATTTCTCCAGGAGATCATTAATATCATGTCGCCAAATCGCCGTCAGATACGTTACCCTTTCTGAGACCATTAAGAGAAGATCAAAGTAATGCCGCATAGCATTATAATTTCATGTGTTAAACAAAGTCAACTTCACGCAGACATGGAACCATGATTTATTCATGGAATCTCTTGCTACAAAAAAATATACTGATCCAAAGCTGTGGAAACCTAATGTTAGATGAGCTGATATCAGATACGTTACCTAAAATTTGCTACATTTAGAAAAATGTATGCTGTTTTATGAAAGCAAAGCTCCGGTACTTTTGAATACTTAAGGTAATGATTGATCACAGAACAGAAATTGCTCAAGAAAATTAATATTTTTGTAAATAATAGTGTGAGAATAGTAACGACACATCAGATACTTTACCATCAAACACGTCAGATACGTTAGCAATAAAATGTATCGTGCAGCAAAGTTAACCGCGATGCGCTTTTGTGGGCGGATTTAGCCAGTTGACATCGTGCTCTATACGACTTGATTAGAAAACATGCAGTTCTAAAAGGAATTAAAAGTTTATTTGATGAAAAATCGGTTTTGAAGTGGCTGAGATATCCAAAATAAAGTAAAAGAAAGAGGTCCAAACAAAATGTGATGGCCGATCTACTTTCATTTGAACGTCTTCCTTTTACTTTATTATGGACATCTCAGCCATTTCTAAACCGATTTTCATCAAAAAAAACTTTTCGTGAGTATGAGTGGACTTCAATTATCTTGCAAAAGGTTAAAAACTGAATCCTCATGTAAACCAGAACTATATTATCCCTTAGCATTATAGCATTTACAAAAAAGTGCCGTCATGCATTAGAAATCCATTTTATTTCTGTTTTGTTGAGGGTTTTTTTTTGTTTTTTGTTTGAGCGATTTGTACCACAATAAATTTTTGTCTGTAAAAATCAACTTAGGACTTTTAAGGGCTGAAGTCTGGTACTCACCTTATGTTGTCAACTTCACAGCAAACGAGGCTACATGAACGCTCTATACCTTTGTTCATTATAATTTGCATCTTATCTACATAAAATGCACTCAGTATTATGGTTTAAGTCAAGAGTACTTCCTTGGTTGCATAATGCTCTGAAAATGACTGTAGGATTTGATGTCTTAACGTTTTGCATCAGGATTTTTAATCACATGATTGAGTGATCTGGGTTTGATGTAAATCAGTAGTTAAATGTGTAAATAAACATAAATGTTTTGTCAGATACGTTACCATCGTTTCTCAATTTGTGAGACCTAATTTATTACAGACAGGAACAAAGGAAAATTGAATTTGTGCATATCATGTGCATAGAAATCTTTTCCAACTTCATTTTTACCGTCTTCCATGTAATTACAAAATTTCGGAACTATATCAGAAAAAAAAAGTATTGTGGATTTGTGTTTGTTTGGTTCTTGTATTTCACATATTTCTCAAAGATTTGTCAAAGGGTTATCTAATCTTCTACCTATAACGAAATCATTCTTTACGTTTAGAAGTGCGGTGTTTTAACGAAAAAAAGTCACATTGTGATGTTCTTACAAGTTAAAATGAATTTATTGGCACGATTGGTGCTGGGTCTGAAACACATGCTAACGGAACTTTTGATGCGTCTGATACGTTACCACACACCGTTCTTCTTCCGATTCACAATGTGTGATGAAAGTATCATAGTTGAATGTTGGATTGGCTCATATAAATCATTTTATGCAAAATCGTTTGAGGATACTAAAATTGGCAACTTTATAATTAATTAGATCTGTAAATTGGTTGCAAATTGGCAACTGTTTTGAATGAAAATTATGATGAAAAAATATGTTTTATTTTGCTTAAATGAAATATGGTGAAAGTACACCTGAAATTGTTCTCACTCAGCCTGTTGCCAATTTGACCCTTGTACAGAGTGACATACTTTATGTAGTAGCACATCCTTGGACAAGGCACCTGACATAGCACCATGCATGTGTATGCACAGCTAGTTAAATGTACAGCTGCTACACACACACATGCATACACTTTAGAAGCCAATATAGACTGGACTACATGCAGGTTGTAGTGAGCAACATGGATCCTGTTTCTGCTGGAATACTGAAGAATTGGATCCAAAATACCTTGCAAAAAGCAGGCAAAGAGGTTAGTTTTTGCTTTGTTTAAGTAAAACCATGATTTGTTGAAGTACAAAGTTAGAAACAGTTAATAAAATTTAACTTAGGAATATATATTGTTGTCATGTTGATGTGAGTGCAATGTATACTGCAGTTGCTGTGTAGTAGGGCATGTATCTGTACGCACTCAGAAAACTTCTGAGTTATGTTGTTATTTGTATTTATGTATATGTATGTATACACATTTGATGTTGACTTCAGAATTTAGAACTACAAAACAAAATAGATAAGTAAGAAAATATCGATAATTATTTCAATTGAAGGTTTGACAGTTCAAGTAAGAATTCATTTTTGATCGTGAATGTGTGTTAGATTGAGTCAGTTCATCTACATGTGCATCATTATGTTAAATGAGGTAGTAGAATTGAGATGCCTATGGTATTGGTCTGCATTTTCATTTGTCAATTCATATGTAATTTTGATTGCTAAAATGTTATAGTGAAATGAATAGATTAAGTCTAAGGTATTTATATTAGACCTTTCGTTTGAGAAACTCTGCTTCTATAATCATGAATCTGATAATTGGTTTGATGTGAGCACATGTATTTATGATTCTTTACTATGCATTATCACTCAACAGTTTTCACGGAATTATGCATGGAATTATGCAAGAAATCATGAATGGAACTAAGAACGGAGTTACACATATGGAAATGATTCTGAAGCAAGTGAAACGAAAATGCGAAACTTCGAATAAAACATAATTCCCGTAGAAACCTTTGTTGGTGTTTTTGTACTGTCGACCACTACAGCCACAGTGAAAACTCTCTGCGAAAATTCTTGGCTGAAAACTATGAACGACAACACCTTCAGTAAAAAACTTTTGCAGTTCGTGCTATGAAATTGCCCTACGATTGAAAACTGAGATCACTACCAGTACGACGAAGGTTGCTTCTGATTAGGAAGCTGTTTCGTTTACGTGTGACTCTTCCACCATTAAGAGAACTTCATCATGTCGGAAGGAGATGGTAGCAGACGGGATAGAAGACCCACAGAGAAGGGTTTACAACACCAAACAGACGTCACCATGAAGACATGGAAAGATGCCGTTCGACTTTGGAGGAGAAGGGCAAACAAACATAGACAACTTATGGTTGAAGATGACGTCAAAGTCGAGGTGATCAAAGAATCCCGCAACCTAGTGCAAGAGGCTATGGATAAGGCCATTTCCGCGCAAGAACAGCTCACAGCTTTCACTCCTTCAGCAAATACAGATGATGATATTGAAGAGAAGCTGGAAGAGATGGAAGAGGAGCACACATCTCTAATGAGAGAGACCTTGAAGATCATCTTACAGTTGAAAGGAGGAACTCTGTCTTCAAAATCAGGTTCCCGTTCATCGAAAAGAAGAGTTCAAGACTGGATCAATAATCAAGAATCGATCTCTTCAAAGGCTAGTTCAGTTGACAAGGAAGTCAGTCCTCCCCCGGTCGAATCAGCGATTAAGATGGAGGACCATACCTCCCCTGTGGAAGGTGCCCCCAAGAGAGATGATGTGAAATCTTCATCACAAGAAAAGCAGCCAGCAGACGAGCGCAGTACTCATGAAGTTCTCGCTAACAGTTTGAAGGAACTGCTCTGCTTTAACAGACTGCCCCTTCCCGAGCCTGGCATATTCTCAGGTAACCCGCTGGACTACACATTATGGAGGAGAAGTTATGATGCCTTGATTGAGCATCGAGGAATTCCCCCTGGAGAGAGGTTTTACTTCCTGTTAAAGTATCTCACTGGTGAGCCGAGATCTTTGGTGCAAGGTTACTCAATGATCGGAGATGCTGCTGGATACAATGAGGCTAAGAGGGCACTGGAACAGAGATACGGGGATCATTTTGTGGTATCCAATGCCTATCGTGACAAGCTTGACTCCTGGCCGAAGATAGGAGCGAGAGATGCAACCGGACTGAGGAGACTTGGAGACTTTTTGAAGCAGTGTGACACAGCTTCTAAGTATGTTCCTCATCTAAGTCATCTCGATGATGAAAGAGAAAACCGGAAGCTTTTGATGAAACTCCCAGATTGGCTGGTCGTGAAATGGAGCAGGAAAGTCGTTGAATGGAGGCATCAGTGGGGAACATTCCCACCCTTCACTGTATTTACTAGCTTCATCGATGAGGAGGCTGTGATCGCTTGTGACCCTGTCACTTCTCTTCAGTCGCTGCAGATACCAAAGGATAGGAGGAAGTCAGCTGTTTCTGGCTTTCAGCAGACAGGAACCCAGCATCGGAATCAGAAAGATGGATCTGCAGTGAAAGGGCCACCTTCATGCATCTTCTGCAAGGGTCAGCACCACCTCGCCGAATGTTCCTCCTTCAGTGCAGAGACGATGCAGAAGAAAAGACAGGTCGTCAGGGAGAATGGACTCTGTTTCGGCTGCCTTAAGAGGGGACACCGATCAAAGGAATGCAGGAAGAGACAGACCTGCTCTTCCTGTAAAGGAAGGCATCCTACTGTTCTGCATGATGAAGAGTGGAAGCTACGGCAGCAGGATGTCAAGAAAGAAAGGGATGTCAAGGAAATGCTGGAATCAAAATCTTGTGCTTCGAATTTGGACTCCAGTCATTCAACGAAGTCCTCAATGATAGTTCCTGTGTGGCTTTCACATGAATCATGCCATGAGGACAGATTAGTATACGCTATGCTGGATACTCAATCAGATACATCATTCATTCTAACTGAAACGAAGGAGGCAATGAGAATTAAAGGAGTTGAGGTGAACCTGTTACTCTCTACGATGACCAAGGCGAATGAGAGAATAGCAAGTGAAAAGGTGACTGGTCTTAAAGTGAAAGCTTTCAACAACTCCAAGAAGATAATCAACCTCCCTCCTACTTACACGAGAGATATTATGCCAGCAGATAGACATCATATCCCCACTCCTGATATGGCGAGATCCTACCAACATCTGTCCAGGATTGCTAACATGATAGCCCCTCCTCAAGATGTGGAAATTGGTCTCCTAATAGGCTACGATTGTGCGAAAGCTCTTGCTCCACGTGCTGTCATCCACTCCCCCAATGATAGAGGTCCATACGCAGTCCAGACAGACCTTGGCTGGACCATTGTTGGCACAGTGAACGAAGAGTATGCTGACAGTCATGACGATCCAATTGGTGTGAGCCATCGTACAGCAGTGCGACTTGTGCCTGAGGAGGTTCAGCTACAAGGATGTCGATCAGAAGTGATCTTTGTGCGTCCAACGACAATGAAGGAAGAAATAGCTCCCCTTCATGTCATCCAACTTCTAGAAGCTGACTTCACAACAGATAGGAAACAAAAACCCTATTCACAAAATGACGTGAAGTTCATTAGGATGATGGAGAAGGAGATCCACATCACACAGAGTGGGCATTATGAAATGCCACTGCCCTTCAAAGAGGAAAAGACGCCTTTACTGCCTAACAATAGATCAGTGGCCTTCAAACGTCTGAACCACCTGAAGAGGAAGTTCGAAAATGATGCCATCTACTACGAGCAGTACGTCCTGCAAATGAATAACCTCATTCATAAGGGATATGCTGAAAGGGTGACGGAACCAGGCGAATCAGGAAAACGATGGTACATTCCTCATCATGGGGTGCAGGAGCCGAAAAAACTTAGAGTAGTTTTCGACTGCAGCTCACAATTCCAGGGAGAGTGTTTGAATTCCCACCTTCTGACGGGTCCTGATCTGACCAATACTCTAGCCGGAGTTCTTTGTAGGTTCAGGAAGGAGAACATCGCTTTCATGTGTGATATCAAAGAAATGTTCCACCAGTTTCATGTCAACCAGGAGCACCGGGACTACTTGCGCTTCCTCTGGTGGCCAAATGGAAACTATCATCAAGAGCCTGTGGACTATCACATGAATGTGCATCTGTTTGGGGCTGCCTCTTCCCCTGGATGTTCGAACTATGGCCTGAAACAGATAGCTACAGACAAGGCAGATGAGATAGGTCATGATGCGGCCAGGTTCATCCATCGGGACTTCTACGTTGATGATGGGTTGAAAGCAGTAGCTACAGAGGAAGAGGCCATCGAACTGATTTCAAAAACCAAGAAAATGTGTGAACATGGAGGACTACATGTTCACAAAGTCGTCTCTAACTCTAGGAAGGTACTAGAATCAGTTCCAGTAGATGACAGAGCTAAAGAAGTTAAAGAATTGAACCTTCTACATGACCATCTTCCTATCGAGAAAGCACTCGGGGTTCAATGGTGTGTTGAGTCAGACAAGTTCCGCTTCAGGATGACCTTCCAAGACAAGCCACTGACCAGGAGAGGTGCTCTGTCGACCGTTATGTCAGTGTTGGACCCCCTTGGGCTGTTAGCTCCCCTCTTGTTGCCTGGTAAGCTAATACTTCAAGAGCTGTGTAGGAGTTCCGCTGCATGGGATGATCCACTATCAGACATACTGCAAGCCAAGTGGGACAAGTGGAAAGCTGACATTCTCCAACTTGACAGACTGTCCATCGACAGATGTTATAAACCCAAAGGCTTTGGAGAAATCAAGAATGCAGAGTTACACCATTTCTGTGATGCCAGCAACTTGGGTTATGGCCACTGTACGTACCTGAGATTGACAAACGAGAATGGAGAGGTGCACTGTACACTGGTGATAGGCAAAGCCAGAGTTGCCCCAATCAAGACCGTCACCGTACCAAGGTTGGAACTCACTGCAGCAACCCTATCAGTGAGAATGAGCTCATTTCTTCGTACTGAACTAGATCTCAACATTGACAGAGAGACCTTTTGGACTGACAGTCGAGTAGTCTTAGGCTACATCAAGAACGAGACAAGACGATATCATGTATTCGTCGCGAACAGAGTGCGCCAGATCAGAGACGAATCTTCATCTTCCCAATGGAGGCATATCGGCACAAAGACAAATCCAGCAGACGGTGCTTCAAGAGGACTGATGATCGAACAAATTGAAGCATCAAAGTGGTTCACTGGTCCAGACTTCCTTTGGAAAAAGGAAATCCCAGACGAGACGAAAGAGGAAGCTGCCCTTCTTCCTAAAGATCCTGAAGTGAAGTGTGAGACCCATGCCTCTTTGCAGAAAGTAAACGGTCTGGAGCTTGAAAGATTTGATCATCTATCCAGCTGGTATCGGGCAAAAAGAGCTGTGGCGAACTGTCTTCGTCTCAGATCGCACCTATGGAAACGTTGTCAAGCACGACGGGACGAAAGAGATGGAAAACGTGATTCCAAGAAGGTTGTAATGGAACCACTGTGTACCGAACTACTGCTCCAAGCGGAAAAGGAAATCATAAAGCTGATTCAAAGACAGACCCTTGGTGAAATGAAAGCAGTAGAGGGAAATGAACGTCACAGCAAAAGAGAAGAAAGACGTCGTTGCCAGGCCGCTAACCGTCTGCATCATCTTGACCCCTTCATAGATGATGATGGCATCCTACGAGTGGGAGGACGTCTGAGAAGGTCGGATATCTCATTCGAAAGCAAGCATCCTGCCATCTTACCTCAGACACATCTCACCAAGCTAATCGTATCCGAATGTCATGCCGATGTGGCTCATGGAGGAAGGGGCATGACAATCAACCATCTCAGAACAAAGGGATTTTGGATCTTGGGTTGCAGCAACTTCGTCTCAAAGTTCATTTTCCAATGTGTGACCTGTCGTAGACTCAGACAACCACCACAAGGACAGAAAATGGCGGACTTGCCCAAAGACCGTCTTACCCCTGCCCCACCATTCACGTATGCTGGAGTTGATTGCTTTGGGCCGTGGTTGATCAAGGAAGGCAGAAAGGAACTAAAGCGCTATGGACTGATCTTCACTTGTATGGCATCCAGAGCCGTGCACATCGAAGTTCTAAATGCTCTCACCACGGATGCCTTCATCAACGCTCTGAGGCGTTTTATCTCTGTGAGAGGCCCTGTAAAGCAACTGAGGTGTGACAGGGGAACCAACTTTGTAGGTGCCGAGGCAGAATTCAAGCGGTGTGCTGAATCCGATGAGGGTCAAGTAAAGGACTTTCTCCTCAAGGAAGGATGCGACTTCATTGCCTTCAAATTCAATGTACCTGCTTCAAGCCACATGGGCGGAGTGTGGGAACGGCAAATACGTTCCATACGTCAAGTCCTAGATGTTCTGCTTTATCAGGCGGGTCAGCAACTAGACGACGAGTCCCTGAGGACCTTGATGTGTGAGGCAGCAGCCATTGTGAACAGTCGCCCGTTAACCACTGAATTTCTGAATGAACCTACTCATCCAACTCCACTGACTCCTAATCATCTGTTGACTCAAAAGACGAAGATCATCCTTCCACCTCCGGGAAGCTTCTGTCGTGAGGACGTCTATGCGCGGAAACGCTGGCGAAGAGTCCAGCACTTAGCTAATGAATTCTGGAGTCGCTGGAGGAAAGAGTTCCTTAATCTGCTGCAGGCGCGGCAGAAATGGACCAAGCCACATCGCAACATGGAAGTAGGAGATGTAGTGATTATCAAGGATGATAACGCTCCCAGAAATTCATGGCCTCTTGGAAGAATTGTTGAGGTATATGAATCGAAGGATGACTTGGTTCGTAAGGTGAAACTCGCAGTAGGGGACACGAAATTAGACAATAAGGGTAAACGAAAGGGCCCAGTGACTTACCTTGATCGCCCCATTCACAAGCTGGTTCTTCTTGTTTCTAATGTAGACCAGGAATAATTCCCAGCCAAAGAGCCAACAGGTCTGAAATTTAAGACTATTTGAAATAGACTGAGCCTCAGATGGACAAATTTCAGACATTTGTGATGATTTGAATTCCAATTCACCATTAGGAACTTAATTTGGTGAAAAATCCAATTTACAGACTGAACTCAAGAATACCAATAAGTATTTAATACATTCCATTGTTGTAAGTATTTAATACATTCCATTGTTGTGGTGAAGTCAAAAGACAATGGATGCTCATTGGAAGAATAAAAGGTGTATGAACTTCTCATTTACATGCTTTCTTCTTGTGTTTTAGGGTCTGAATTCAAGACTATACCATTTGGTATACTACAATGAGACTAAACATAATAGATTATATATTAATTGGTCAAGAATATCTCATGTGTTCTACATGTACCTTGTTCATGTTATAAAGGTTACTACGAAATTGCATTTATGTTGTACTCTCAAAAGGGTATGAAATTGAGACGATAATTAGTAAGATATGAAGGTAAACATTGCATGATTTAATTTTGAGCAGAATAACACGTAAATTTGAGAGTCACAGTGATGAGATGTAAATTCCCCCTCCTTGTGTGTATTGAGTATGCGGGCTATTTAAGCCAAAGGTACATTTTTACTTAAAACAATTGGAAATGCATACCAGGTACTTATGAATGTGTGTACTTGCAGTTTCATCATTTAAGACATATGAGTCATGAAACTACTCAATTTCCTAATTTTTGTTTTCAACTATAGCGAATTCGAGTAGAACTCATTCAGTTTAATAGGAGTGCATTGAATGTTCGCATGTAATTATCTACAAGTACTAGTATTACATGCAGCCAATGATATGTCACAAGATTGCTCAATTTGGCAATTCTATGAAATTGTGTCATGTTAAAGATGATTATGAGTATTTGCAGTTTGATTTCATTTGAATGAATGTGTTAAGGGTAAATTAATTTTTAATTTAAAGGAGCCATGTGATGAAAGTATCATAGTTGAATGTTGGATTGGCTCATATAAATCATTTTATGCAAAATCGTTTGAGGATACTAAAATTGGCAACTTTATAATTAATTAGATCTGTAAATTGGTTGCAAATTGGCAACTGTTTTGAATGAAAATTATGATGAAAAAATATGTTTTATTTTGCTTAAATGAAATATGGTGAAAGTACACCTGAAATTGTTCTCACTCAGCCTGTTGCCAATTTGACCCTTGTACAGAGTGACATACTTTATGTAGTAGCACATCCTTGGACAAGGCACCTGACATAGCACCATGCATGTGTATGCACAGCTAGTTAAATGTACAGCTGCTACACACACACATGCATACACTTTAGAAGCCAATATAGACTGGACTACATGCAGGTTGTAGTGAGCAACATGGATCCTGTTTCTGCTGGAATACTGAAGAATTGGATCCAAAATACCTTGCAAAAAGCAGGCAAAGAGGTTAGTTTTTGCTTTGTTTAAGTAAAACCATGATTTGTTGAAGTACAAAGTTAGAAACAGTTAATAAAATTTAACTTAGGAATATATATTGTTGTCATGTTGATGTGAGTGCAATGTATACTGCAGTTGCTGTGTAGTAGGGCATGTATCTGTACGCACTCAGAAAACTTCTGAGTTATGTTGTTATTTGTATTTATGTATATGTATGTATACACATTTGATGTTGACTTCAGAATTTAGAACTACAAAACAAAATAGATAAGTAAGAAAATATCGATAATTATTTCAATTGAAGGTTTGACAGTTCAAGTAAGAATTCATTTTTGATCGTGAATGTGTGTTAGATTGAGTCAGTTCATCTACATGTGCATCATTATGTTAAATGAGGTAGTAGAATTGAGATGCCTATGGTATTGGTCTGCATTTTCATTTGTCAATTCATATGTAATTTTGATTGCTAAAATGTTATAGTGAAATGAATAGATTAAGTCTAAGGTATTTATATTAGACCTTTCGTTTGAGAAACTCTGCTTCTATAATCATGAATCTGATAATTGGTTTGATGTGAGCACATGTATTTATGATTCTTTACTATGCATTATCACTCAACAGTTTTCACGGAATTATGCATGGAATTATGCAAGAAATCATGAATGGAACTAAGAACGGAGTTACACATATGGAAATGATTCTGAAGCAAGTGAAACGAAAATGCGAAACTTCGAATAAAACATAATTCCCGTAGAAACCTTTGTTGGTGTTTTTGTACTGTCGACCACTACAGCCACACAATGTATTTAATCTTGCAGAGATGTTACCTGGCATTTGCTATTTATGAGAAGTATAATACTTGTTCATGATGTTTCGTACATAATCAATGAGATTGTTGATATAATTCAAATGCAGGTACAAAGTAAAATTAGGGTAACATATTTTAATTTGAAATACTTGTATTTTCTTGCCTTTTATTCAGCCTTCACTTTATGAATCAGGATCATTTTTACTACACATTAGATCAAGTCTTACTCCAAAATGTTTCCATGATGTTTGTTTATGTTTAAGCTTGTAGTTTTACATAATAAGCATTGACATTTTAAAGCGAGAAATAAGCAGACAATAAACGATTTTCTAAGATGTTACCTCTGGCAGTATAGCTGATATATGGTACTACCATGTAAAAAAGGACTCTGCGTTTGAAAAATGTTTCTAGAAAAAATATGAGCTTTCAAAAATCACCCATTGATTGTTTTGTATTCCTAAGGGATCAAACTTTCTGAATCTTACAACTGGTGGCAGCGGTGGGATAAAGTTGATTTTAGAAGAAATAATAGTAGTTTGAGATGATGGAAGGAGTATACAAAGAAGAAGGAATTGTGTTTTTGATGTGATTAGTGCGATCAGTTTGACAAAATAGGATATATGCTTGATTTCATTTTTTTGAAAAAAAAAAGTATAAGAAAATGAGGACATTTTATTTTGTAAGAGAAAGACTGATTTGTAGGGACTTATTTTGAACCGTTTATTATCAGTGTTTTCCCCCTTCTGTTATAACATGTACCACCCCTCTACACACCAATACATCAACCCACACTACATACATATTCACATCCACATGCATCCACGCACCCCACCTATCACAGACACACCACATATCGCATGACATTTTCCCACTCTTTTCACTTCACATCCATTGGTCCCTGTAATACTGAAAACATGCCAAAACCACCCAAGCCTACACATCATTTACATATTATGAATATTTAGCTGTAACCCTTGTTTCCTTATTTGCATGTTTTGTTATGTTGATTCTTTATATGAATATTCATGTTACAACCTGGAGTTTCATGTGAACTCATGCTAAATTACGAAGAATAAACTGGCTACAAGTTAGTTAGCCAGGGAACTCCGTCCAGGTACCACATGTGTGCTGCTCTAGTCTGCTGTTGGTGTGCTTGTGATGAGTGCTAGAGAGCTGAGTGAACCCGAGCCTTACAATAAAACATGAATGAAATCTTTGATGTTGAATTTTTGTCATTTGTACAACTGTAATTGCACACTTTTTCGGAGAATGGCCCCAAAGATGTCAGCATTCAACAAAAAATTTAAGGCAGAGTGTGGGTTTGTTCAGGAACTGCAAGGAAAGTTCTTTATATTGTTTGTTGCCCAGATAATGGCATTTAAACTCTTTAGTGGCAATTTAAAATGGAATTCTGGGATTATCCTAAGATTTTGCCCTTTTCTTTGATTCAAGCTCTTTCTTTTCTATTGAATTAATATCCATATGACTGATTTATACATATTTTTACAATACTGAAAAGATCTTTATAACAAAAGATAAAAAAAGTCATATTTCCATTGTTTCTTAGACAGCTGTGGTACTGTTTTTTGTTTTGTTTTGTTTTTGTTTTTGTTTTTTATTTCATTTATGTGGAAGAGATACTGTAGATAAAATTATAAAGCCAAAACATCCATGATTTTCTTTGCTTGAAGTAGCCTGATTTCAGACACCAATTTGTAACATGCGCTTGAAGCATCATAGGCCTTACAAGAACAAGCCAATGTGTGCTGCATAAAAAAAAAATACACTGAGCTCATTTTCAAATTTAATTCTTTGTTAAAGCCTTACAATCGTGGCAAGTGGTTTGTGTGGCACAGAGATGAACGCAACACGCTGCCTCCCCCATTCTGTATCAAATGTCGTAACACCGAATGACAATTGCGCTGACTCAATGGGTCAGTGAACACACGCTGGGCTCTAAATCACCTGACCCAAAATGGCTGTCTCGAGCCACGAGAGCTTCCGATCAGTGCCGAATGGACGTACACTCACACACTCACAGTGCGCATGCGCATGAAGAGAGGCCAAAAGAGCTACGTGTCTTCTGGCCTCTCTCCTCCAATCACCACAGCTCGCGGTCACAATGTTTGTGTATGATGCGTACACGCACACACACACTCGTGTCTCAGTGGCAGCACTGTCCCTCATGTTTATGGATAGCACTGCAGTCTGGCATCGCGCAATTGCATTCATTCGTTCGGAAGAGTTACACAATAACGTACCATTAGGGGTTACGATCGTCCGACTTTAATAAATGTACTGTAAAACACAATATTTTTGCAGCATGAAATTTTCGCGAAATCGAGCTGAGGGCCTTTTTCGCGGCATGAAATTTTTGCGAGTTGTCTCTAACATTCAATGCGTATAGTGTAGACAAGGACATTCACATGCATTTTAATTTCATGAATCTTGGCTCTCGCGAAACTTGCAAAATTAAAATGCAGGTGAAAATTCCTCGTTTTACACACGGTACTTTTATATTTATATATTATATGTATATACACAAAAAAAAACTTACTGAAAATGCAAGTGCCTCGAATAGCTAGTTTCCCATGAATGTAACACTCATTAGTCTTGGTGCCCATATTATCATTTCTTTTTTTTTAAAGGAATAAATATCATACCATGGGGTTGGAGTTAAGGCCCGGTCCCACTGCACTTACGGATGCAAAGAGGATGTAAAGCGTACAAAAAATCTTGCCATCCGTTGTAAAACGCTACGAATCTGCTGTGTACCCATCGCATACGTGTTTCATCCGCTCTATCCATCGAGCATCCGTCCACTGTGATTTCATCCGCGCAAAAAGTTTTAAGCTGCTTAAAACTTTTAGAACGGATGAACTTTCCGCTGTGTACGATGTAAATCCGCGACATACGAGCAACAAACGTTGTATGTCCGTGCGGCATCCCTTAAACATCCGCTGCATCCTCTCTCCATCCTCTGGGCATCCTCGCAACTCACATCCGCTGCAGCTAAAAACGGAAAGAGGGAGGAAAGATATGGTACGTGGAACGTCTTTACATCGTTAATAGCACGTTAATAGAAAGGATGTAAGCGTATGCATCTCGTATATAAAGCATTTCGAAAGCATCCCCCCTGCATCCGCTCTGCATCCGCTCTGCATCCACTCTGCATCTGCTTTTTCTGCTATGCGTCCATTTCGCAATTATCTCCGGTAACCCCTTCGGAGCTGTCATCCCCTTCCATCCGCTTTCATCCGCTAGGCTGCCGATGAACATCCGTATAACATCCCCGCTACATACTGCCCACGTCCGTTCTATTTCCGTTCTGTTACCGCCAATTTTCGCCAAGTTTGTCAATTTCTGGAGCGGATGAAAGCGGATGAAGCCATCCCCGAAATTTTGCTCGTCCGCTGTGTCCTTTCTGCATACGCTTTATGTCCGTCGGCCAGTGGGACCGGGCCTTAAGACCTTATAGTTAAAAGAGAGGAATAAAATGCCCTGGTTTGAAAGACTCCATGATGCATCATGACAACAAATAAAAGGTAGCCCAAAGAATAGCAGTTTGGCAATGCTGTTGGATAGTGATATTAGTGAATATAGATATTTTGATTGTCATGGTAATACATACTACAGCTGATTTGACAAAGTAGTTCTGTCTTTATAATTATTATGCATCCTTAAATTTTGTAACTAAAGTAAACTCATGGAGATGCAAACAAAACATGCAAAGTAAAATACTAGATATTGAACTTCTGAAGATAGGCCTGCTGTTGCATGCATTACAGACATGTAACAGACATGAAAAAAAAATATATATCCTCGAAACTACACAAATGGAATATTTCTAAAGAATAAATATGCATGACTGAATCCAAAATGAAAAAAAAAACCCAACCTTATATTTCAACATCTTTGTCGGATATGAAAGCCTCTAGTAAAAGGAAAAGATGCCCAAAGTGATAAATTCTCCCATTTTCGCCTCCCTCTACATTCTCTACGAGTCACAGTGTTTACATCAGGTAGCCATTCTGCTACAACAAGCAGGCACAATGGTATTATTATGGAGGGATAAACTTTGAAAATTGGAGCAAATTCACCTCACTTCCCCTGTGGGTGTAAACCACATTGTTAGCGATGTTGATGCACTCATTTTGTGACAAGCCTAATTTGATGAAGTGTGCACCCATGCTCAGCTTCATCCTATTAGCACTAAAATGGTGCATGGGTTATAAGTAGCCTGGGTATGGCTGACCAGTTTTTTCCCCCCTGCACACCTGATGTTGTGGAATACCAAGCACTAGTGCCAGCCGCATTTGTGTTTTATCCTGATATCTCACTCTATGTAATATGACTACTTGCAATTGAGGGTACGAGCTGGCTTGCTACCACACCAAAATGTAGATGAGCTTTGATAAACATATTAGTATTTTGTAAAAATACAGCTGAAAAAAAAAAATGAATGAGACATTTAGGCCTATTAAACAAATTCAGATGGATGGACTGGATTTGTTCTGCATTGGTAGACAGTGCATCAAATATTGTAAACGAAAGAACTGTCTGATGTTGAAGTAAATGCAGAAGTATGATGATATTGGTATTTACATTTTAACATTAAATTTCCAACATAACTTTCTCTGCTGCATTTTCAGTACATGCAGAGGCTTAAGACACCAATACTCAAATCTCCTTGTGTGCTGCTACTTTTTCAAAATTGTATTTCTTTATTTTTATGTGAAATAGAAACAGAAATAACAGGAACTAGACTTGGAATTTGTCAACACTGACAAATTAGGTGATCCGATCTATTGGGAAATCAATGATTTGAGTCCTGATCCCAATAGGCATGACCATACAGGTTTCATCTGTGTTGAGGGGACATTGGCCATGTGATGTTTGGCGTCTCATTTAGAAAAGGGAGTCAGACCTGCCGTCTTTGGTACCGAATTCCGTATGCACTAACGAAGATACAGAATGAAGTATATTTGACCTTTGACCCCATTTTGCACACCAAAGATGGCATCTGAACAAAAAGTAGTTATTTTGTGAAATGATTCTTGTAAAATGGTCTTTGCGTGTGCAAAATATGGGAAAGATCGGACAAGACTCCAATTCACCAAGATACACGATAAAACATTTATGACCTTTGACCCTAATTTACATACCCAAGATGGTGTCCGATCAAGTAGTTGTCATTTTATGAAATAATGTACGTGACATGAACTAAACATGTGCAAAATATGGGGGTGATAGAGGCTGTTTTTCTTGAGTTATTGCAAAGAAAGTTGCAGAAAGAAAGAAATATCTCAGTACATCGAAGATAAGCTTTAATTTCAACCAAGTTTTTCAGCATGATCCAGACATCGTATGAAAAAACAAAAGGCACATTTCTGATAGCGCAAAGTCTCAGCTACAACATATTAAAATCTGGGAGAAATTTACCGAAGGGTAAGTGAGCTAGTGCTCGATAAAGACAATCATGTCAACTTTCACATGTAAAAAAATACCCTCCCATAGAGATAACACGTCATAACAAAGATACAGAAAGAAGTACATATGACCTTTGACCCCACTTTGCACAGACAAGATGGCATCTGAGCAAAAAGTGGTTATTTTGTGAAATGATCCTTGTAACATGGTCTTTACGTGTGCAAAATATGGGAAAGATAGGACATGTATTTACTAAGATACAGGATGAAATATTTATGACCTTTGACCCTAATTTACATACCCAAGATGGTGTCTGATCAAGTAGTTGTTATTTTATGAAATAATGTACGTAATATGAACTAAACATGTGCAAAATATGGGCGTGATAGGGGCTGTCTTTCTTGAGTTATTGCAAAGAAAGTTGCAGAAAGGAAGAAATATCTCAATACATCGAAGATAAGCTTTAATTTCAACCAAATTTTTTGATGTGATGCCGACGTCGTATGACAAAATAAAGGGCACACTAACGATAGCCCAAAGTCTCAGCTACAACATATTAAAATTTGGGAGAAATTCACCGAAGCATAAGTGAGATAGTGCTCGAGAAAGATAGTCTTGTCAATTTTCATTTCCAGAAAAACTGCACTCCCATAGAGATAACACGTAAACTGGTCAAATTTGATAGGATTACTTTGAATCCATTTTTACGAGGTGATGCCGTCATCCAATCAAAATGCTATTATTATATTAATGAAAGAGCATTTAATAAGCTACAACATACTAAAATTTGTGTGAAAATTGGCAAAGGATAAGTGAGATACGCTCGAGTGAACTTGAAATTTGATGACGTCATTTTGAAAATTTACTTTTTTTTACTTTATTAAGAAATTTGATATCTTTTAATCATTTTGCCAGCATTGCCAACCCATGAAATGACATGTACAACTCATCAGCTTTTAGAATATGTAAAGAAACTGGGGGGTCACCGTCCATCCTGACGAGTAAAATCGGATTCAAAATTGGCGGTTTTTTGGCATAGTTCCACTGTATATCGCCATTGACGCACGCACGGAATTTCAACTTTGACGGGCTCGTATGACGTCATATTGGGTCGGATTGACTTGAAACTTGGTAGAAATATTCCTTGACATTTCAGGCATGCGATCCGTGTGAAAAAATGGGAAATTTCTATTGCATATGAGCTGTGCGTGCGTATGTGCGCGCGCGCGTACGCGTCCGTCCGATTTTTTCAATTTTTCAAAAAATGCTCCAAATGGTCTGAAACGTGTGCAAAAAAAAATTCAGCTCGATTTGAGCATACAAATATTTCAACGCGCGCGTATGCGCACGTTTTAAGGGTATAGATGAATTTTGAGAATATGAGTAGAATCAGCTTAATTTGAACTATATGTGACGTAAATTTCATTGAAAAATTCCATTCCATTAATGAGATATGAATGAGAATGTGTTTTTATATAATGACGTCATAGTGACGTCACGGTCGACTGATCACTTTGATTTTAGTTCGATTGTCGTCTTTCGGACACGATACATATATGGTATAAGTTTGACATTCATAGGCAATGCACTTTCTGAGCTTATCTCTACACAACTTTTGAGGAGAAATAAAGAAAGAATCAGTACAGATACAGAAGGTGATCCGAAGGATACTCGGATCACCTAATTAAATAGCCAATATCAATCTTACAATACTTTAGCTATAAAGTAGATTTTAGAGTCGATATACAAAAAGAAATGTCTATCTAAAAATATCGTAAAGGACACCATATACTTATCATGAACATGTATGCAATATCATCAGCTGCAAACATCAGTAAAGCATGTTTTGACCTCTTTTTTTGGTTTAGAGATCACAGATCAGTGATAATGTGAGCAGAGCAGGGAATATAATATAACATTAAATGTTGCTCTCACACTGACCTTACATTACATGTTTCTCATGTCTTAATGTCGTAGTCAGTTTTCATTTGGTTACCAAATGAAACAGGCCATGGTCAGTATCGTACTGGCCTTAAATATCCATAAGCCCATTATGTAGGAAACATGGTGATTTCACATCATGCAAGACACTTGCCGGATGACAGCTGGTGGGTGTGTAATGAAAGCCTTGAGAGAACATCTTGTAGCCATGGCAACAGTAAATGCACTGACTAGAGGCAAAGTTCAATGGAAATCACCTCCAACACAGAGTGACATGGAGAGTGCAGTGTAAGGCTCTCCTCTTAGCTGAACCTTTCCTCTGGCTAATGTCTCCAGTGGGTCATGTCTCACCCGACCCGTCGTGCACATTGCCTGTGGTTATTTTGGTTTCAAGATTTAGCAGGTTTTGTCGTAATTCCTGGACAGGCATTGCCTTATTGTGGGTAATGAATCCCAAGGAAGGATTAAGCTTTGTGTGTTTGTGTGTGTGTGTGTGATAATAAACACTAACTTTGACAGAAGATTCAAAACCCTGTATTCTTGTTTGACAATAATTTCATTTAGGGATTGCCACTTTGTCTTTTTGCTTTATTTTATTTATTTATTCAATTTCATTTTATTATTATTATTTTTTTTTTTTTGGGGGGGGGGGGGTTGCAGAGGCTCTATAAACAATCACTTACACAAAGGAAAGACTGCTTTACAGGATTGTCATTAGAGACATAGGCCCTAAACAAATAAAATGAAACAAAATAAATATTCTAATGAATATGTGCAAATGAAGAGAGAGATCAGAGTGAGGGTGAGTGAGAGCGTGACAGACAATAAATGCTTGCAGATTTGATAGACTGTTGAATATGTAATGCCTATTTAGTTTTCAATCATGAAATGTGAAGCGTGACCCAATTTCAATCTCTTCATCGGTAATGGTTCATGATATTGAATTAAATGCCTTGGTTTGCGCACCAATTGATACTGGACAGTCTTGGGTGGAATTAGGCTCCTAGCTGACTATCTGACGTGGACAATTCAAGTCAATTAGGAATTCTTTAGAAACCTGAGCACACCGACATCACTTGATATGAGCAAGAATGTCAGGAGGAAGAAGCGATGGCAACAATCAACTTTAAATAGTGAGAGCTGGGAAGAGATGAAGCAAAAAAGTGAAGTATACATTGGCCTGTCAATTTCCTGGATACTCGGTGGCATACCAAATTTTCATCACTTAGTGTCAGATAATATCAATTAAAAGATTGTTGTTTTTTTTTCAAAGGAGAGTGATTTATCATGATGGACATATAGAATGCATAAGAGGAAAGAAGTGCAATTTAGCAGTGGAAACTTGAATAGATAAGCGTTTTGATCATCAGATTGCGATGATGTCTGAGCTGTTTCAAAGTTTGCGTTCAGTAGATATATACATTGCGCAAAACATTGTATCCATCCGATACATGTAATGTTACTTGTGCAGAAATCTGTGTCCTGCACATTGGAGGTATGCAGGTGATAGCTAGAGATCTATGCTTGACATTTGAGTCTGCAAAGGCTTCATGATAGAGGAACACAACAACTCCTGGCTATATAACCATTAGCAGTTTACCAATCACTGTTTTCTCGTCATACTGCTCTATTTGTGATCTCATTCAAATGCTCAGCATTAGATCGAGATGGAGTTTGGATACTCTGGTAAAATCACAAAAAAGTAGAGCTATATGGGAGGATTTGGGAAAAAATATCCTGTAGAGCTTCTAATATGGAAGGATACTTTGTCTTGATTTACTTTGTGTATGTTTCAGAAGCCAAGCTGTAGGTTGATATGATTTTATCTGACTTAGATGGGATCTCATAGTCAAACAGTATTTCCATTTAATGTACTTCACCCAGCTGATATAGAAATATTTTAAATCTTGTGATTCATCAAGTGGAAAAAATGAAGTCATAGAAATGAGAAAGGAAATGGAAAATTCAAATTAATAGGTCATACATAATCATGCATGGTGATTGAAATTCATGGATTGTTAAGACTTCATCAATCTTTCCATCTGATGGAATATTTTTCATCAACTGTCTTTACAATTGACCATGAAAGTATAAAGAATGATAACATTTATTGTACATTTCATCTCTCTTTGCAAAGTAAATCTTTGCATATAGCCATTTAAAAAGCAACATTAATTCCATTCAAATTCATGAAATTCTTCCATTGAGATGTTTTCATTGCAACTGATTGACAAATTGCCCTACATCGACATAAATAAGCACTGACTTGATCAGTGTTTTAGTAGTAGCCATGATAAAAAATCATGGGCGTACATACTTGAGCAGGATTCGAACCTACGACCTCCTGATCTCCGGATAGGCGTCATCTCCACTAGACCATGGAGCTTCCACCTGACAGCAAGTGGTGGTTCTAATCCTTTTAGCATGCAGCGGGTACTGCGTAATTATTCAAATTCATGAAGTTCTTCCGTCGAGGTGTTTTCATTGCAACTGATTGACATCAATGTAAATAAGCATTGAATTGATCAGTAGTAGCCATGATAAAAAATCATGGGCGTACATACTCGAGCAGGATTCGAACCAACGACCTCCTGATCCAAATCAGTTGTTGATTTAAGTACATCATTGCTCTTGATAGCTTGATGGTCCTCAGACTAATCTTGTACAACCTACAATGACATTGTTCTTTTGTATGCTAACTTTATAAATTAACAAAAACTTTATGGTTACGGAATCAACATTGTATGTGTTTATTATAGGCCTTAAAATGTATTTTTGTCAATGCTAAATTTGTTTTATATGGAATGAGAATATGTAATTAGTCAGCTATAATGTCTGTGTGTGCAAGAATTTCTTTGTGCTAATGCAATGTAATTACTGGGCATATGGTCAATGACAAATATTTCCTTGTAGATGCAGTCAGCTATAGCAATAAGTTGGCCTGATGCTGCAGCATGAATTTGGTTAATTGTCCTTGACAAGTAGTCATGAGGGTTTATGGTAACTAGACTGGTCTAACTGATTATTGTCAGAATGAGATGTCAGGAATTCAGGTAAGGAGTAACATTGCATGACACATGCAAACTACTGTATCTCTATTCTGTCATGACCTACACAATGGTTTCCAGACACCAGTCTTTACTTTATATGACTTCAGTACAAGGTTACCGATTCATTGGATTCCACTGATCTCAAATAACATGGAAAGCTTCAGTGATTTGAGCTCCATGTTGTCCTTGGATATATTACATGATTTGGTCTATACATTTGTTCACAATGAAGGGTATAAGAATGTTGTGCAACAGGAATTTGATATCAGAGAGATCAAACTTACTATCTGTTTAAAGTTGAAGTTACTGTTAAAATGTTCCCTGTCTGCAGGAGAATTAGAAACAGAAGCTTGTCTTTTAGCTCTCTCTATTTTTCCAGGTAGTCTCCATCCCTTATTAACCCGTTGAGGACGAGTCCCGAGTATACTTTGGCAAGGGTCTATGGGAAATGCATGTTGTGGCAAAATCAGTCCGTCCTCAACGGGTTAATGTCTTTTTTTTTCTTCTGTTACAAACCCTTTCCATCTAGAGAGGTGCTAGGCTGGCATAGTACCTCCTTGCTCCAACTCAGCTGGTTATGTATAAGAGAGTGAGTAAAATGGAATGTCCTTGTCTGTGTGTTTTAAACTGTTTATTGCAGAGTGTAGCTTGCCTCCCTCTGTTTATCATAAGCATGGAGTCTCAAAATGAACACAAAATGCTTTGCCAGAAAAATGAAAGACTGTTTCTTATCACACATTTCATCATTTTTTGTGATCAATATTGGCAGTTAGATTGCTTCATACACGAGCTTTCTGGATTGCGTATGAAAATTATAGTTTCATTGTTAGTACAGTACTCTCCGCATAATCGGGTAGGCTCGGGCAGAGCGTTTCTTACCCGATTAAGCGGAGTACCCGATTAACAGAAGAACACGTCTCATTCACAATTGACACACACAGTGTGTATGTACATGCATTGTACATACACACAGTGTGTATGTACATGCATTGTACACTGCACCAAACACCTACACTGTATGCTTAACACTCGTGCTTGCACGGCACATTATACATACCTTGCACTTACTCAGTCACGAGCAAGAATTTACACTCTTTTTATGGACAAAATTAATCACTCCCCAAATGGTCCATCTTCTTTGCAAATTAGGCAGAGAAGGCGATTAGCCGTGGAAAATTTGACATTCATGATTTCTTAAAGTGTTATATCTACTATAAAATGTGGGTAGAAAGTAGATAACAAGGAAATTATGTACCCATTTATGCGGAGAGGCAACCCGATTATCAGGTAATTTTAATGTGCATTGGAACTGCTTTTGACATTACTACCCAATTAAACGGGGTACCCGTTTAAGCGATACCCGATTACGCGGAGAGTACTGTACTAACTATTCTACATAAGAAAGATAATTAAGAGAAAATTACTGTCAGTAATGATGCTGATGTGAACACACTCTATGTGTGATCTGATCTATGAATTGCCATTTTTATAATTGATACAGGTTTGGAAATAGCTCATATATGCCATAAATGTGCTATTTGGCTTTCAAGATAATGAAAAACAAAAACAGAGAAATCCTTGAATCTGCCATCCTTCCAGTTGATTTTGAAGTACATGAGCTGCATCAAACAGCATTCATATAATATATCAAGAATATACAGCCATAAACAAGCAGGTTAATGTTTCTTATTATGAAAACATATTGAAACTTAATATGGTTAATCAAAATTAATTGACAGAAACTGCAACATGTATCAAAATGTAATCTTTATTATGTATAAACACCCTTTATCCCTAAGTTTTGTTGTTTAGCAGATTATTGATAGAGGGTTTTCACACTTCATTCATATTTAGAGTGAAAAGCTGTTCTGACATACAAGTTAGTCTCTTCAACCACTCATTGCAAATAATTCATTCCATACAACACCTGAGTCACTATAACACCATGACCCACAATTCAACATGCAATCTGCTGATGTGCTCTCTGGCAAAGGGAGAAAAATATAGAGAGATAGATAGATTGGGGGGGGGGGGGAAGATGAAACAAAAGTCTTAATTGAGCTGATTAAAACTAAATGCTATTTCACCATGTTCTGAAATTAAATCCATCAGCATGGTAATGACCTTCCTCATTTTTTCATATGTCTTCATAAGACAACCTGAAAGAAAGATACGGTCATTTTTTTTTTTTTCATCAAGACAAACCATAACATTTCATTCTGACTTGATGTTGCAATCTTTTCTGCTTTGAAGAAGAGATAGGTGTAACTTTTTTCTTTCAAATTATATTTATTCATATTCCAAATGATAATAATAACATCAAAATATCAATTTACATGCATAACCAGAGAAAACATCAGGCAAAATCAAGTAAATCATTTAGAAGATTAAACGAGGATCTGCCAAAACATAATTTGTTTTATACCTCAAGTTCAGGTAGAAACATAAGTAACTCAATTTACATTTTCTGTGACCAACACCTACATAAATGTGTAATACTATGTCAATTTATGAATACACCAAAAAGCTATATTCATAAAATTGTCCATTTTGTCTATTTCATTGCACTTTATAAAAGTGCAATATTGATGTTGTAATAAATCATATCCAACTCTTTAGAAATAATTCTTTTAAATTTATTATCTTTTATTTTAACCAAGTTACATACAAAACGGTTATTCCAAGTTACACTTGTATCTTCATCCCATGTATACCCTTTGATGAATTGTCTCATGATGTCTCCGTGTGTGTCATGATGTCTCTTTATGTCTATCATAGCCAGAGTCAAGACTCTCATGTGGAATATTGAGTGGTATATTTTGTGATTGTGATCCCGAAGGGGTTAAAAGGTTCTACGAGGAAGGAATTATTGAAATCTTGCTCTCCAGGTTACTATACGTGAATGTTTACACTCTCTGTTTACTCTCCAAAATCAGGCCGCTGGATCGGACACCAGAAGACGTGGACATCATCTATTCCCGGCTGAGCAATCTGAAAGTGTTCACCCGCCTCCCTCCTCTGCTCATTCAACAGATCTGTCGCTTCTCCCAATACGAGGATTTGGACCAGGAAGTCACACGTGAGTGACAATGCCTGATTTAAACCGTGGTGTGCTCATGCAGTCTATTGTCTGCCCCACAGGACTCTTACATACATTATCTTCTTCAGTCTCTTTTAAGTCTTCCTGTCTGGAATTTAGTCTGACATTATTAGAGGGTTCACCAATGTGAAAAATGCAGAGCTTAGTGGGAGGTACCTGTATTTCTGAGAATGGCTCGTGTCCTAGCAGAGGCCGAATGTACGAGTCAAACTCATAATTAAAGTCCATCATGTTGTGTCTATAGACCTAGCCAACTAATTGCTAAAGTATGATACTGTTTTCTTGATGATTAAAGATACCCTCATTTGCAGACTTATATAGCATCATGCTGTCATGGCATTGAGTAGAACAATTCGAGTTTTATCTGCAGTGTGTCCATCCGTTGAGGACGGTTTGATTTTGCTACAACATGCATTTCCCATAGACGCTTGCCTGAGTATACTTGGGACTCGTCCTCAGCGGGTTAAAAATTATGGGGAAAATGAGCACTGTAGGCCTAATACCTCATGATTTGGACAGTGGTCTGTGCACTGGTGCCAGTGGCTCCATCCAGAAGATCATTTTGCCCACAACAGTTACTCCAGATACTGCATATGTGACAGAGCTATGTATCTAAACCCTTTAATACTATGAAATTGCACCTGTTTGCCCATATTCAGTAAGGTTCCACTGACATTACAATGACAGGATATTTTACAAGGTTGCTGATGTTTAGGGAATTGACTGCTTGGCAAACCATGTTACCTATAAGGTCTCTGATTACATGTTATGGAGGAAGTTTCTTTTCTCATCAAAGCAAAGTCATACAAAACAATTCTTGCAATCCTTGATGTCAGGCATACAGTCTTTTTCCACAGACAACATTTCAAAGCCTGTTATTCAGCAGTTCCAAATGTATATGGGAGGATTTCTCGCGGGAGATTTGATCCAGAAACCAGCTTCCAAGAAAAGAAATGGAAAAAACATAAGCTGGACAGTCAGTCAAATAAAAAACAACACTATGCTTTTGGGTTGTAAATGTATGTTTCCTATGTGATTACTGTGGCATATGGTGATTTTTCAATTGGTTTGTGAGTGGTTGTGTGTTTGAGCAAAACAACTGAAGTTGGCAAGCCATCAGCTCAGTTGACCTTGCAAACATGACACATGATAAGTTAACATGTTCTTTGTATTTAAAGTCTGTCTTTTAACCCATATGCATTGATTAACAAAATACAGACAACTAAACCAAACTGTGTCCTAACATCAAGACATTAGTTCAGATTAGCTGCAGACTTCATGTGCAGTATCTTATTTTAGCACTTTCTGAAATCAGGAAAAACATGCTTGTTGAAAATTATTAAAACAGAAATAGTTCGTGTTTACTGCAAGAAAAAATGTTGAAAATGTTTTTCTAACTCTGCAAAAAAGTTAATGGTAGTTGGATTTAGTACATGCAGTGCTACAGCTTTTTCTACAGAATTGCTCAGAACTGGGGGTGAAAATATCTGTTTAGCACTATCATTTCAGGTAAATTGATGATTTGAAAACCAAGCCTGACATTGCCCCAACTTCAAGGCTGTGTTCTGTGATATTTTTATCCCAGTCGACCAGCAGACCATGGAGGTCATGTATCTGTAAATGTCATAAATGGGGTCTCAGAATTTCTGTTTACTGGGAATAGATATAACTTTCTAAACAGAAGATATCACCCTCCATGAATGAGATAATCTTATCATCCTAGTTAGCCATCATCATAGTGTATACAGTAAGGTGCATGGTCTGTGATACCCCTTTCCCCGTAGTCTTTATCTCATTATCTTTGCCTTCAGTCATTGAGGGAAACCTCTCCATCCAGCAGTATATCACTGGTAACAGCTCTGATTTACAATGTTTGATGGCCTGACTGAGGTCAGCCACTCTAAATTCACATTGCCTTTAAATAAACCTCGATCCAGGGACTGCCATGGTGAGGCTGTTTAACCCTGACATTGCCTCTGGCATATTGTGTCGGTGATAACTTATAACAGTGGCTTACAGAGAGTTAATCACATTTGATCATTATAAATAGCCAGCAGGGCAGTAACTCTTCTTCTTGCGGGTAATTCACCGCATTCAATCCTGAAGATTCTTGCAGATATCGGCTGATTTTTTGTTGTTGGTATGTTTGACCACTTCACCAGGATTTCACCCTGCTCTTTCCAAGAGAATTGAAGTGGGCTCTTTTATGTGTGAATTCTGTAGCTCTCCTATGGACACATGGGACTGATGGATTTAAATCTCCTCCAAAAGACTTTGCAGCAAGAAGAAGGTGCCTTGCCAAAGGGCACTATACTACCAGGATGGGACTTGAACTTCATACTTGCAAGGAAGCTAGTGGTCTTATGCTAGAGTCACACACGGCCGGATTTCATACCAGGTCCATAAGGAATTAAAACTGTATCGACCCGGTTCGAGCCGTAGAGACCTGCATTGTGCCGCATCGTAACCCGGTTCAATTCCCGATGGATTCCAGGGGCTACGATACAGCGGTGAAAAATTTTTGGTCATGTTCAAAATCTTCTCACGGATTTCAATTCCGTATTGATATCCGAATTCACCCGGTTCAAACTGCATTGACCCACATCGACCCGCTGCAACCTGCAGCATAAAACCGTATGGACCCTTGCCGTATGCCGCATTGCCTTCAATGTAACAGATGGTGGCAAGGTTTACATCCGGGTCAGTGTGGGTCGAAGCGGGTTGACACGGGTTGATAGGGGTCGAAAAGGATTCAGTTAAGGATTTAAAAAGCGGATTTTTATACGGTTCGATATGGGTCAATACGGGTCTCTACAGCTCGAACCGGGTCGATACGGTTATAATTCCTTATGGACCCGGTTCGAAATGCAGCCGTGTGTGACTGTAGAATAAATTACCCTCCATTCTGGGACTATTCTGGCTCCTTTTCACCCGGATCAAATCCGTTTTGTGACCCGGCCGTGTATGACTCTAGCACTAGCTATATGGTCTGAACCACTCGGCCATGACAACTCCATAGCAACTCAGTCTTCATGTTTGTTTGTTTGTTTGTTTTTATTAAATTTTGTGTTTATTTCCTTCCCAGTCATGATGCATATTGCCAAAAATTTTTTTTATTTTTTTATATTTTTATAACCAGTATCAGATGTTCTTGCAAGATTGTGTCATAAGGCATATTGTGAATTGCTTTAACTCTATCAGAAAGATATGATTGGAAATATAACACTAAATCACAATTGTTTTGGATGCAAGTGTTTTGGATGTAGAGGGTACCTATAGTTCAAACACTTATTTCTTTCTGAATGTGTGTCAAGTATATATACAACCAAGATTTTAAAGTAGTTGAAATATGCTAATCGTACGTACTTTAGGCATTGAAAAGCAAATATCTATTTCACAGTCAGAGAGAAAAACAGTTATTCTGCATCAATTCCCTGCTGGTTCTTAGTTGAGGATGAATGATTGTCAGTTGTCATGGCAACCATCTCTCCTTTGGTGTAAAAACTGGCTGTGCCCAGAATTTACAGAGTGACATCCGATCCTTCCTCAATATTAGAGTGTTGCCTCATCCTCAAACATGAGACAGTCAGGAGCAAAGGATTTTAGCCTTTTAAATTGAGACCTGATATTTCCTTGGATACTTTTTGTAAAGAGATTACTGACTGCTTTTGTCAATCTCAATGGAAAAAGAGCTTCTAAGGTGCAAAATAAGGAAATGTCTTGCATCTAACTGTATCCATGATTGGTATATCCCAGGTAAATGTTGCGGTATCACCTGATTGTTGGACACGGCATGATGTGGAAGCTTTTCATGAAAAAAGTAATCACAATGTGATTTTCTGAATCAGTGACATAAAATCAAGGATATCAAATAAATTTGATATGCTTGTGTGCAAGTACATCTCTTTCTCTCATTGTCATATCTATCTGCCTATATATCTGTCTGTGCATTTCTGTATTTTATGCATCTATACATCTATATGATATTCATACAGAGAGAAAAGCAGGGAATGACAGAAAGAGAGAAGATGCAGCAGAGAAAAAAAAAATCATTCAAACAGTTTTTCATAGCATGGTGTCATGGCAATCATGCTGTGCTCAAATAAAGTAGTAATGACACAGATCATCTTTCATCATAGACCTTGATATCAGTATTGAGCAAACAGATAGTCAGGAATGTATGAATTCTAATATTACATTTCATAAGAATAAGAATGAATGACAAGAAAAATGTGTCATCTATTCTTAGAGCTCTTTCACTTAATACCCATAGTGCAGGGGGCCAACCAGCAATTGATTGTTGGAAATAGTACAGCTACTCTTTCTAGCACAAAGAATGTAATGTACTAATAGTTTCAGTCATGCAGCAAAACACAAAGTGGGAGAAAATAACCAAGGGAGGCTTATGATGTGATTAGGACAGTAGTGACAGTTGTTTACAACAGAAGTAAGATGTTTGAAGTCAATTTCATCCATCATATTTTCTTCTTGTAATGGACATGTTTTCCATTCTATAAGCTTATTCACTGTTTAAATTTCATCTTTTTGACAGGAGTGTCTAATTTCCATTAACCATTATGTTGACATTTTAAGTTCAAAATTCAGCTGATAATGCATTTGAACCCATGCACTTTTTATGATATGTTTTGTAGAAACTAACTGGCCATTGTTGTGAAGGTAAATCTTTGAGTTATTAATTTCATATTGGCTGTAGAAATGTTTTTTTTTCTCTCTCACATTTTCAAATTTATGCTGTCTCTTAAGAGTTTTTGATTTGCACAGGAGGGCAGTATCAATATTTGTTGACCATGATGTGCTTTGGGCTGTCTTGATTGGAGATAATATGTAACAGTAAAACTATGAATTGAAGAGAGAAGTTTCCTGCTGTGTAAGGTGATTTCCCAGGAGCTAAGGGGAAAGCAGTCACCCAACTATGCTCTGCTGACCAATGCTGGCATAAAGACTTCCATGAAACAGGAAATTGTATTTTGTCAAGCCCCCCAAAGGACTGGCTGATGACTTGCCGTCCCAAATTACTTTTCCTGAAAGTTGGCAATACATTGAAAGCAGACATCTTTTCCCCATCCTCCACAAAATGAAGAAAGGTATGAAACCACCACCTGCCCCACAACAGACCATTGTGAGAGACGGGGAAGGGACAAAGAGAGTGAAAGTGTTGACACCAAGTCCCCCAGCCTCAGTCATTGCAGGCTTGTTTCCTCCATTCCTCTTACCTTTTAAACACTGTGGCATCTTGTTTATTAGTGAAAAGAGCTTTTGCTTTCCAGCATTTTATCTCTGTAAACCTTTAAGTTCCTTATACACCTCAGCAAATTCTTGATGGAGCTGATAACTTGACTAATGTGTTTCTTCATATGAAAGTCAAATGTGATTTCCTTTCCAATAAAAACTTGTATCTCTTTTAATGTAGCAATATAGGAAAGAAGACTATCTCTGTCGGTATCATAACATCGATCTTTTCAAATCAGTTATGTGTTTGGAAGATAAAAACTTAGATCAGATACCAAAATGATGCATTGAAACTAATGCTACAAGTATGAAGAGAAATTTGATTTTTTTAATAGTTTTATTGAATCCTTCCCTCTTGTTACATAGTGCTCCAAAATGGATTGGGTCTGTTTCCATGGCAGTCATTTTTATTTGGAAGCTGCACACTAACCCATTTTTTTTTTTTCTACTGGTATGACCTGTTCCTGTCAGACCAGTAGATACCCAAGTCTGTCAATATTTCACTGGTCTGAACCTGAAATTTACTGGTCCTGTTGTTGTTTTTAACTGGCCCCGACATTGTCATTTTAATTGTTTGAATTTAATTTTTTTAAAATGTTTATTTTTTTAAAATTTATTTATTATTTTTTTTACTGGTCTTGTTGGCAATTCCTGAAACATTACTGGCCCGACAGTGATTCTTTCTGGTCTGGAACTGTCAGACTGGTGCCAGTGTTACATGTTGCTTTATGGATATTTAATATTAACTCAGACCTAGAAAAGTGGCTGGGAATACCTACTGTGGAATGGTAATGATTGATGCATAGTGATTGGCGTACTCATAACCAAGGTTTAATTAGTATGCTCAAGATTGATAATCAACATTTTTTTAACCAGTTGAGGACGAGTCCTGAGTATACTTGGGCAAGCGTCTATGGGAAATGCGTGTTGTAGCAAAGTCAAACCATCCTCAACGGGTTAAAAGAGATTAGATTTTGTGATGTTTTTCTGTTCTTAATTTGACTGCGTCAGGGATTTTTGGTTCCTAGAAAATAATGTCATTATGTCTGTAGCAAGGATTATGTGCGTCCAATCCATGCTCAAATACGGTGAATTTCACCTTCAGACACTACTAGACACCAATATACACAGATGAAAACATGTGCCATATTTAACCCGTTGAGGACGGACTGATTTTGCTACAACACGCATTTCCCATAGACCCCTGCCCGAGTATACTCGGGACTCGTCCTCAACGGGTTAAGTACACAGGAAATGATTGTCTGCATATCTAATGATTATAATCATTTTGACATGTGGTGTAAACAACTGATTCATATGTACATTCATATATCATTCAATGTGAGATGACATAATATTCAGGCATATTGTGGAAGCTAGCACATTAGTTTGCAGAGCTAAGCAGAGAGTTAGATGAGGGAATTGTGTAGAGAGAACATCAATACAGAGTACATTGGCAAAGTGTGCTCCGCGGACAGATGGAAAAGACATTACCTAAAATCACTTTCACCAGTGTGTAGAGAAAACTGTGCCGGCCGACTTCAACCCACAGCTCTAATGTGCCCCATTTGCAGTGTCCATTTGGTGATCCTATTAATGGGCGTGTAACACATCCAGATCAAATTTGCAATTTGAGACGTCTCTGCATGGTGAAGCATCTTTGTGTATTGTATATCGAGACACAAAATCTCTGAGAATTGTAAGTCCTATACTGAAATGTCATTAGCGAGGTGTGGCAAAATGACTCGAAGAAACCGACCATTAGATGAATGGCACATCATGGTGGGAGGTGGGTGCCGTGTTATCCAGTTACTGCATGTCCCGTAACATGATTCCATTTCAGTTTCACAGCACATCATCCAGTCCTAAGTGTTCATATCCCTGTCAGGTAGAGAAAGCAGACTGAAAAACACTTTTGATAATACTTCTTTTTGCTTTCATGTTGCCCTACCGTGCTTCCAAACTGCACTTTACTTTCACGTTTTGTTGGAGATTGGACAGAAGATGGTTTTCCAATGCTGAGTAAGAGAGGAGTATCCCTTCCTTGTTCAAAGCTGAAATATTTCATCAGTATCAAATGCCAAGTTTAGTTCATTTGATGCACAGAATTAAGCAGTAGCTAGTTGTCAATGTCAAAGCTGTGCTGTGGAACATTTGAAGAACAGGTTCATCTTAGACAGTGTTTACCAATCGGTCATTTTGCTGACCATGTACATAAATGATGATAGCAAACACATGTAGCCTGGAGATATTGTGAGATATATACAATCTAATATGAAATATGGGTTTCTAATGGCCAGCGTATCTTTCAAAAATGATATCCCATAATGAAGTTGACACCATAATCACTCAATGATATATCAAACTACTCCATCCCATACCTCATGCCAAATAATTTGTAGATTGTGTGTCATTAGATTTGATGTAGTCATGTGAATGACCCTCAATACTAGTATAACTGAGCAAAAGTGTGCTACTACTCGTCTGAGTATATGGCAGAATTTGGGATATTTTGAGAGCAGGTGTCCCACACACACTACAGCACAGTCTGAGATACAATATTGAGTCTCTACCCACCCTATAAAAAAGTATGTCACATTTGCATCTGCGTGCACCTTGAATAAAATGTAAGAAAATATTCTTACATTTTCAGAGACATGTATACCATGTGTTAAGATTTCTGCTGTTTGTAGTTTCTACCTATTTGCATGGCAAAGGATTAATGGATGAAATTTAATGATATTGTTTATGCTCACATTTCACTAAACTAATTTGAAATGCTAGTGTGGACTATACATATATGTTACTGGACAGATAATCTGTCAAAAAGTGAGAACTATGTATCAGCTTTCAATGAACAATGATAATGATCATAAGAATTCTTGTAGAGCGCATAACACTGCTGCAGTATCATGAAATTGAGTAAAAAAGGTGAAAGGACTAGAAAAAAATAACACATCGATAGGGGCTTCACCTGGTATGGTTACTCTCAATAAGAAAAATCATTCAAATGTGGTATAAAGTGCTCAGCAGAATTTACCAGTTTCCAATGCAGATGAATCTAGTTTCACAGGAATAAAGCACCAACAGAGAAAACACTAGCTTCCAATAAAACTTTAGGCACACTACAGGGCGTTGAAGTGGATTTCTCAGTGCATTACATGGTCAAATACATCATCACACAGGATGACTTCTTGTAGTACATATGTTAGAAGCATCTCCTTAGCATAAGATGTCATATGACTGAGTGATTACACTGCTGTGTAGGAAGGGTCATCTGTTGCCTTGACAACCACTCCTATCCCACTCCAAGATGCTGTCCGCTTCTGAGAGTGGTTGACACCCATCAACACACCTGCTGGAAGCATCTGAAATTTCCACCATGGTTGTTGCTGACCCACCCCAATGAGCGTTCCTTTCTTCCAAACCCCCATGGGACTGGAGTAGGAGCTTACCTAGCTGCCGCTGCCATGGTAACAAGAAGGAGGGGTCTTCCTGAGTATAATTACCATGGTAATCCATGCTTTAAGCACAGCTCTGTGTTATTTTGGTGCTTGAAACTTAGCCCAGACTAGCTTGGAAATTGATCAGTAGAAGCTAAGAAGTTTCTGACGTGTAATGGTACACAGTAGAGTGTGAGGATATGTTAGAAAGTCATATGAATATAAATTGAAGCATTCATCATAATATGTGGAGATTAAGTTTTATTGTACAATAACCTGTGTGTGTGATGTGTGATTAGGTGGATATTGGAATGGTTCCAGATTATATGTGCTTCTTGCCTCAGCTTCAGATCAGCTCTTTTCACCCATTTTGTACACTGCTTGCATGCATTAGTTATAGGAGCTGCTCGTAAACATGAAAAAAGACTCAAGTCAGAGTTGGTGGACAACCTGAATAACACCCTGAAAAAGCAAATGGGCTACAACTACATCTGAAGGCAATCAAATTATTATGAAAAAGTTAACAAAAATTATGTACTCTAAGCAGTCTGTCCAAATATCACTACTGTATATGCCAAATATTTAGGGAGTCTAAATGTTTGCAAATCAGGATTTCTCAACGATTTCGCGAGTGGTTAAATATGTGGTCATGGAGTACAGTACTGAATGGGGAAATGAAAGCGTGCATGTCAGTTTCATGTCGGGAATTAGCACCTGCCTTGCAAAATTCATGAAAATAAAAACCTCACGAAATATTCGGCATAAAATACAGTATATTATTAGAATTTTTACAGACAGTAATTTGTTCATATCTACCTTAGAATATCATATCTCAGCTACTTCTCTGCCAGATGCATTGATCTATTTGTTAACATACGTTTCATCTACATGCAGTTAATACATCTTTTGCATATATGTGTTAAGGAACAAACTGTTCCAAGGAATTCTGTGAAACTTCTAGTGTAGTGGCAATCTCATGGGTTGATAGATGATTTTTATCTGACCAGTGGAAGCAGTCATCACTCAAACCAGATTCTTGCAGAGCAACTTACAAAAAAAAAAAAGAAGGTAGATGATAACCCCCTCCCATAACCCATGATAAGTACTGTTTGTGCATTGAAACCTGACTGCTAGTCTTATACACAGACAAAGAGAATTATTCTGACAATATGTTTTGATTATAAATATATCTTTTTCTCTCCTGATCAATTTTATCTACTAGTATTCATATTTATATTCCATGATGCACAACCAGATGCACATTTGAAAGCCAGTAGAGGAGCTAAACAGTCATTGTGTGAATTAAAGACTACCCCAAAAGTCATTTGTTAGCCAATGTCAAATCATTATTAACATTCACATCCAGGATGAACTTCATTGAAAATTTCGTCAAACAAAGCATACAACCTTTCATTCAAAAGCATCAGTCTTCCTGCGTCAAGCAGTTAAAGTGTCTCTTTAGATGATGAGCTCAATCTATCTGTTACTGTCATGTGAGTTTGATTATCTCTTTCTGGGACTTAACAAGGAGGATGAAGTGAAAGTGAAACACCTTTGCTTAGCATCACAACTTCTTTATCAGCTACCTCAAGTAACCTCTCCTTGTAAGAGGTCTTAGTAAACAGAGAGCACTCTTCTTGATGATATCCTGTGCAGAAGAATACCTGACTTGCAGACTTTTTTGAATGCTTCTTCATTTGTTATCAGGAAGCCTGGTTTAGATTTCAAGTTGCTGCACTCAGTGTCAGATAGGGTGCATTTCCTGCATTCTGTGTCCTCGAGAAGGCTACAAAGGAGCATCTAAGGATGTTGCCCCCACAGTACAGTATCTCAAAACTGTTACCTTTGGAATCAGGCTGGTTAACTCGTTCGTGCCTGGCATGAATCCAGCAATCATTCAGAACTTTACATGGAGTTGCAAGTCAAGCTTAAATTGAAAGTCTCTTTAATTTTATTTGGTTTGACTTCACTGGTTTTCTTTTAAGTTTGAATTGATTTATAGTACTTTATTTTTGTAACCTTTAAAGAGGGGGATAGTGGTGATGCAGCATTTTGCTTTATCATGTCCTCGCTGTGGCAGTAAAGATAAAGATATCACCAAATTCTGCTCTCTGCTCCACTGTCAGAGGTTATATTTCCCCAAAATGGGAACAAAATGCATAGATGGAAGAGCTGGAGGATCATTTCTTTTTCTGAACCTTTCTACCTCTTTCTATCTGCAGTAAGTATGTAACTACAATTTTTTGTGCATGTGGATTTCGAATCATAAAGCACACATTGCAATGATTTTAAGTTTAGCATGCTAGCTTGGAAGAAGAGTAGGTTAGAAAAAAATACTTAATAATATTGATAAGAGTTGTGGGACTGTGAAACAAATATCTTGGTCTGTGTGCTTGTTTTTTTTTTTTATTTGTGTATATTCATAACCCATTTGTGGCTAATTCCTTGTCAATATCATATAAGAAAGAGTTGCAACCTTTAATTTTGGAGAAATGATCTACTTATGCAGGGGCGGATCCAGGAATTCTGTAAAATGGAGGGGAGCTGCAACTAATATTTCTGGTGCTACTTCCAGGTTTCATTTCATTTTTTTCTTTTTATTTCTTTTGTTTTTGACGAAAAATAAAGGGGGGGGGGGGGGCGTGCACTAGTTGCGCCCCCTCTGGATCCGCCACTGCTTATGGCAGTTGGATATGATTGTGTACTGATCTGCCACTATATCCAGTTGCTTGAGTCCAATTGTCATACAAATCATACAAATCCATAATTTCTGTTTCATTTTGACTGTGTCAAATATCAGTGATTGTTGTCATATCTTTATTATGATAATATGTATGTAGTATAGCTGAAGAAAAGAAAGGGGGATTTTGATAACACTATCAGACTTAAGGAGAGAATTCTGTACTGATCATTTTGTAATACAGCTGGTGTACATATTTCACAGGGAATCATGCCTACATTATTATCTACTTAATCTTTACCTGAGTGTCTGTGTTGATGAGGAAATTATATACCTATATATTTATATATACCTATATATTCATATATACCTATATATTCAAACCGGTGGCAATATTCTGACTACAAATGCATGAAATATTTGAAATAGAACCATAGACTTGCCTTGCCTTTAAGAAAACCTTTATTAAGAAACCATCTTCTTAGTTGTTTCTGTACCTGACTAGCCTGCTCAGCAGAAAGTCACACCATATGCATCTCTATCAAGTAGATACTTTACAATTTCCTAAAAGGCTGGAAAGAATGACAGAAGGTATGGAAAAAGAGGATGACTGTGTAGACTGTGATCCAGTTGTCTTTGTCTGTGGCTATCTCTGTCACTTTGAATGTGATGTATAAAAGGGCCTTGGCTGTCAGACATAGCCAGCAGCTAGTGTCAATGGTGCTGAGTACATTCATAGATTGTCTGACTTAAAGGACGGAATCCTTTGAAAGGAGGAGCAAAGAGATCAAAGCAAACCATCCGCAGACTGAACAAGATAGGAGGCTGAGATATAGAGGGTCTGTAACAACATTATCGAGGCATGCATTTCCTATCCCTGAAAACATTCATTTTCTTCTTTGGATTATTACAGTGGATGTTTTTTGTGATATTATACATAAAAGATTCCTGCAATTAACAGGTTCTATGTGTTGGGATCTCTCCAGGGTGTAATATTGGTAATGTACCATATTCAGTTTTATTAAATCAATCCCATAGAGTGAAATATGATACTTGTTCATGTAGAAGTAGAAAGTCATATAGAATTGGATGATTATTATGTATCAAACTGCATATCCTGTCCAAATGCATAGGTGATTTTCTTTTCAATAATATAATTTTACTCCCATACATGATTCCTTTTGAAATTATATGGTTGATCACAGAGAAAATAAAAAAATTGTACAAATCAGAAAGAGAGGCAAGAGTCACATAATATTATTATCTTTTTAAATTTTAACACAAGTACACAAGTACACAGTGAATGATATAGAAAAACTGCAGACATACAGTCTTTTGTGGCTGTAAGCCCAATTTACATATGAATGTAACATTCAGCATTATATACATCAATTCAGTCTATATTTTAAATTCCCAATCAAACCTTAAAATGCTGCACCCTATTCCCATTGCCACCTGCCACTGAGCACACTGTGGCATTACTATCTCTCTTTCCTTCAGCAGGTGAAATAGCTGGGGATTCTCTATCCTCTTTTGCTGGCACTCAATCAATTCAAGGCTCTGTATGTACTCACAGTAACAATTTTGACTCCAGGGTAATTGAGTTTTAATGAAGTTTAAGAAGAAAAGTTTTGAGGGCAAGGCTGACAAAATGTTTGCCCGTGTCTCCTATTGATTTTTGAGTCTTCTGTCACCTCTCAGAGAGAGAGAGAGAGGACACAGAGTCAACGAGAAACATGTGAGGAAAGTTACACTACTTCTTGAATGTGGCCAGACCAGTAACTCTTGCAGATACTCACCATAATACATATATGCAGCAAATGCTCATCGGAAAAAAAAAGGATCGACTTACCTTGGGCATTGTCAAGGAAACAAGGTTGATAGATACAGCATAGATATGGGGGGGGGGGAATGGAAATATGAAAAGGTAGAGAAATTGATGGGGAAAAAGGGGAGATTTACATGTAGGAGATTTAAAGTAAGAAAACTATTCAGGAATATGGAATAAAAATATTCATAATTGATATAATATATCTAAATCTACTGCAAGATTTTTGTAGAAAGTTCCCATTTTGAACAATATTTTTCTGCCTATTATATCATCATCAATAATTATAGTGCACAATAGATTATGATAGATGGGATATGTCAGTGTATATCTCTGTCAATCCATCTCTTAATTCATCTGCCCAGCTATCTATCTTTCTATCAGTACATAATGAACAAGACTACAATTATGCTTGGTGAATGAACAGAGTCACATCAATTTTGAGAAGAGAAAAAGAGCTGTTCAGAAATATGGAACAGGAGTCCTACCTTTGGTTGGATTTGAAGTATCCCACTAAGTAATATTTTCCTTTAAGTGTACTCGTATTATTTGTATGAAATTTGTACATGAAATTATTCCTTTTATGTCAATGTATTTTTTGCAAATCGACCTTTGGTTGCCAGTCAGATTTTGATAAAGACCATTTTCAATAAAATTCAATTTATTTCAATTCAATTCAATTCAATATTGAAAGTGAATGTCATATTTCTAATACACCATCTTTCTTTCTGTTACCCTGGCAGTATTTCGTCAGGGAGATCTTGGCATCAATTGGTATGCAGTCTTGAGTGGGTCACTTGAAGTCCAGGTGAGGGAGACATGTAATGACAAGGTGAGTTTCTTTCTCTGCTTCATTTTGTGGCAGAATTGCATGAAAACTATTAATTGACAACACCTTGCTTAGTTACTCTGTTCATCAAATTTAATTGCTTTATGAGAGTCTGCATATTTCTTGTTGATATTCTTATGTGATATTCCTGTGAATTGAGCAGTTCAGAAATGCAAATTCTTCCTGAATATATTTTTTCTGAAAAAATTCTAGGTCTTGTGAAATAACATTAGGTCTGCATTGCTATACATGTTCTGGAATGTGTGCCATATTGATGTATCAATCAGGTTTAAATGCAAATATTAATGTATACCAAATGATGAATGGTGGCTAACCCATGTACTTTCTCCCTTTAAATGTTACCTAATTCCCATCTCTGCATTTTGTTGTCTGCTTATTTCTGTTTATCTTCTTTAGTTTCCTTTCTTTTATCTTATGTTCTCTGCAGTAAAGAAATATATATGGAACTAGGCCTTCCTTTTTTTTGGTACAATGCAGCTTGTGTTTATGCAATTTTTTTTTGTAATGCTGTGTTTGAGTGATTATTCTACTAGTACATTTTCTCCTGATTCTATGTAGTGTTTTTTTTTTCTTGTACACATGTACTTGTCATGATATGTATTCTGTTGTTATTATTGGAATGATGGAAATCAAATGCACTGCAAACTTGATCTATTTTTCTGTACAATTATTATTGTCAGTGAATTTCTTTTTCTTGTGCATTCATCTTGTTTCAACATCTGTATTGATTCCAATACTTGGAAAATATGGGTCTGTACTGCCTAACAAACATGGCTATATCATGCAAAATAGAAGACATCAATATGTAATTTACTTAGTTAGAATGAAACCTCATACATGATTGGTTACAGGTTGGTTTGTGGTAATAGAAATTGCTTCTTGATTGCCAGTGTCAAATTCAAGTAGTTTTCTGTTGTGGCTTATGACATAACATTTTTTCCTAGCAATATGATACTTTTATTTGAAGAAAATGAAATTTGCCAGTTCGTATCTATATAATGTTAACAAGTTTGTTTTCATCCAGAAAACAGGAACATAATAAAGATTCTTCCTTGGCTTTCCTCATCTTTCGTACTTGTTTATAGATAAAACTGGGACAGGTTGTCATAATTCACTGTATGACATGTGATTCTCAATCAGTTGAGATTGTTGTTAGCCTTTGTGTCCTAATGTTGTTTTTTCTTTAATCCCAACCTGTTTGTATCACCTAGTTTATACTTTCCATTTTTCTTTCCACCTTTGTACTATAAGATTACAAGTAAGTAGTAGAGTCATCCATTTAAACAAAGGATTCTGTTTTTACTAAGTCATACTGGGACTCTGTAACACAGGACTGGACATATATTACGTCATGCTGAACATGATTTACCGATGGTTTTTGTTTTAATAGGTGAAGGTTGTACAGAAGAGGTAGGAGCTCTTTAACATTCACCGGTGACGTTATCCCTCCCTAAATTGAGTAACCTGAGTTTTGTGGTGTGAGCGGTGTTATCACCTCCCACTTCAGTAGCCAAATTGATGCTGGAGTTTCCTGTTTGGTAATCCAGGTTGGTGCACAAGGAACAAGAGTTATAAATCATCCTCTCAGACTGACAGCGTTACCATGGAAACCTGGTTGATGGAGAGCAGACAGAGAGGTTGTTTATGAGGAGGTTGTCATGGTTATGGATGTGGATAAGGGTATCAGAATGATGCCAAGAATTGTCTACTTAGAATGAAAGGGAGAAGGACTTAAGTAGAGGCAAGAAACTGGACTACACTGAGAAGAAAAAAAAATAGGTTGAAGGAATAAAGTTCTGTGAATCGATAAAGTGCAAGCTGGTCTGAAAACCACATCTTTCTCATTCTCAATCAGGGGCTTTGTCTTCTGTCTGCCATGCATTAGTATGATCGAGACAAATATCAGTATTGAGTTGGTACAACTGTGAAATATTATTTTGTCTGTTGTATTTGGCCATATTGTGTAAAGATACCCTGCCAATGACAGAGTATGGTGTTGTGCATACATCTGCATACTTACCTCTAGAATTTGGTAATATTCTTTCTAAATTTCACATTTGTTTTTGTGTTTGAATGACCAAAGCAAGCCCAGGGCTTTATTGATGTGAGCACAACAAAATATAGCCACAATACGATGACAGTTGCACAAAGTATTTCTCCCATTTGCCCAAGTTTGCATTTGTACAAAGGCCAAGTACTTTTTAACAATCCAGAGCCTATTCACCTTGCTTGCACCAAGCAAGTGAGCACTTGGATTTGTAGCACCCTTCTAAAGAGAAAAATGAGCGATGTAAAAAAGCGGCTTTAGATGGTAAGAGGACTACCTAAGTTGGAAGGGACGATATCCACTGAATATTGCATTGATCCATCTTCCCCTCGTGGTCAACGCTAGAGAGCACATTTTAATACTGCATTGATTTATCACTTCCCCATGTAAATTGGACAACATATTTTTAGTTTGCATCAATTTATCTTCCCCTGTGGTAGAGATAGATTACAGATTTTTTTACCGCTGCATTGATCTTTTCCTTTTGTGCCGCTCACGTTACAAATCATCGCACTGAGAGTGGTAAAGAAGAAAGTCATGTCTGTTTTCTACTGTCATTACCAGGCAGTGAGAAGCCACATCACTCCACTCCGCCTTACCCCCAATTGACCTTCTTAAAGCTTGGTGAGCAGGTGTTTTGGAAGCACTTCACTGTTCTCAGATTGACTGATTGGCTTTCATCTTAAATTATATAAATAGACATGTTCTTCAGCTCAGTTTGATTTTTATTTCTGAATTTTTCCATAAAAATTATACATAATTTATGATACATTTGATGTTTAATTTACTGCTTTTTTATTAAACTAGTGAGAGATAAAAATAATCAAAGATATGAAATGTGATCCAAAGAAAGAAAGAAACAACAACAACACAGTCTGTGCTGAAAGTGGATATAGGTCTCATTGTTTTTGTGAATGTGATTATTTTTGCATAATGATACCATTTGCACACTTAAGCATTTTCTATTGCATAGAGATTTTCCATATTGAAAACTTCAGATCATCTGTATAACTGTGCTTGTGCGTGGAAATTACAACACATAAAACTGGTGAAAATTAAATCTACACATCTTTCCATAAGATTTGTCTTAACTGTTAACTGTTAAAAGTGGTAAAATCTGGGTGCCCAGATTCTGAAAGTGTACACTTCAAGGATTATTCATAAATGTGTATATCATATCATTTTTGTAAGATTTGTTGCTGTCACTTTCAATCAGAAGTGTACCTTATGACTCAATATGTCACTGGCAATCTAAATTTTGCCAATATGAGCATGTTTTGCCATATTTCAGGAACAAAAGGTCACACAAACTTGGAATGTGCTGCTCCAGAAAGCAGAGATTTTGCCCATTCCTGTGATATGAAAATCAATTTCATTGGTTGAGTTATAGTCCTGACAGACGAGAAGAGAAATGGAAAGAAGGAAATGCCTGCTCAGCAAGCTGTCTTTGACACTAGCATCAGTAATTATTCATTACTGTTGCTAATCAAATCATTTTGTCCTTTGCCAAACATTCAGAACGTCATCATCATCATCACTTGAGCTATAAACACCTCAATAAACATAGCAGCAACACTCCAGTTCACGGTTACGAGACAAACACATTGCAGGATGGAGGTAGTTCTTATATACTAATTGGTAGCGGTTCATCCCATCTCAACTGAGAAACAAAAAAGGAAAAAACAAAAACAAAAACAGATAAACACCACTTCCAAAATAAACACTGTACATTTACTTCCAAAATTAATGGTGGATGGACGGGGAGCAGAGCCATGTATTAGTTTGCAGAGTAAATGTCAACTACATATAGTTTGCCTCCCAATTAACTTCCATTAACTTCCATTCTAAGTTTGAACCCATAGACACATTACTAAAACCATAGGCAGAGTTTTAGTGAAATGAAACTACCTGTACTTTTGTTCTCTTACAGGAAAAAAAAAATGCCAAAAAATACACTCATGCATGCATAGACAACATGAGTGGATCTGTTATCATATTACAAGCTTTTTGAAGTTTCATCCAAGTACTAGGTAGTGAAACTACAAATAGTTTTGTGTAGTGTGAACAGGCATATACTCTAAAACCAGAAATATTTGCAAATTGCCAGTGGCATTCGATGCATATCGTGCAGACAAGAACTTTTGCCTGAATTCTAATTTTGGGGATCTTGGCTTACAAAATTTGGGAAAATTTCATGCACTCAAGAATTTCTGGTCTTACAGTTTCTTCAGAGCAGTTATTGACAGAGCTAGTTTTGCATCAGTGAAGCGAATATCTTACTGCCATAATGTTGGCTGAGCCATGATTTCTCTGGAGCAGTTATCGGCATAGCAAATTTCTTGGAGTGTTTGTTGCATTTTTTTTTTTGAGCACTTGTTGGCGGAGCATATTGGCTGGTGGAGCGTGTATGCTGTGGAACCATGCTGCATAGCTGCAAATTGAATGTACATAAGCCACTGGCCGACTCTAAAACTCCCATGGCATTATTTGTGTTGTATGAATTGGTCTCTTTGCACATTTCCAAACATTGTTGTTTTTCTCTGCTTTGTTGTGATGATATTTCCAGTGATGACATTTCCAGCCATGACCTTGCTTTTGCCCTGTAGCACGTTGTACAGCCTCCTTGTGCAGAGATTGCTTCCTGGGCTGTGGTTTGCGGCCTATTCATCTATCACTGGTATGTTGCCTGGAGCAAAATGGAGAGGAAATCGTGGCCATCAGAATGCCAGGGTATTGAACTTGATTAGCACCTGGCTACAAGCCATTTAGACTTGAATCCTCTACCAACGCCTGTAGGTATTGGTGGAATTAGATGCACATGGAAAGGAATTGTATTGGTTTGTTGATATTTATTCCATTTGAAATTTGATTATCTATGAGAGTAATGCCATGAGCATTCCAAAACAGAAATTCTGTATTATCACATTTCTGTGGAAGAAATTGTGCAGAGAACTTCAATTCTGACTCTTGATATAACATGCAAATAAAAGGAGATGGATATTGATTGAAACCCACAGATATATATTTTATCTAACTGCAACTGTAATGGGAATCCCCCTGATGAAAGTATGAAGACTTTGCATGGATGCCCATTTGGGGAAGTAGAGGAAAATAACTCGAGACTGGTAATGCCCTGATGGGACCCTCTTCCAGCAGTCAGCAACCCATCTTACGTTAGATCTAATAACTCATAATAGATTTGTGACTCCACTGCAAAGCTAAACACAGGGTGCAATGACCTTGCAAAGAAATGTTATTTGAAAAAAACTTGACTTTTTTGATGTACCATTCACACTGAACCCCCCCTCAAACTCAGAAGCTTTTTTTTAACATTTTTTTTAAAGGAATATGCATGTTTTAACCCCCCTAAATATTCAGAGTTTTTGGTAAGTAGGCCTACAGGGGTAGTGCCTATTCATTATGCACAACTTGTCACTGGCTTTGAGTGTAGACAGGTGGGCAGGAGAACCATGATGAGGGTGAATGTCATGTGACCAAAAAGTAGAATTAAACGGGCATGCAAGGGAACAAGCATTTTGCACTGTCAAAGTATGTAATAAAACTTCTGAGTTTTAAAAAAACTTCTCTTCTCAGGTTTTCAAAATTTTTGTTTTTGTTTTTGCTCTCATACCTGTTTATGCCTATATAGTAACTTCTAACAAAAAACTGGACTGTGAAAAAAAAATGGTTTATTATATTTGCAGAGATGTCTAATGAAAGAATATGCTTTTATAACCATGGATGAAGCAGGGATTGATACAAATAGCAAAGAGTTCTGTTGTAGTGTTCGTGTTTTGTTTTATGTTTCCACTTTCATGAATTTTACATGACTGTTTTCCCTGAATATTGGTAGATGCAGAAAGAATTCATAAATAATCAATTGATGACTTCCCTGTGAAAATCTCCATATTTATCCTGAGAGAACATGACTATGAGGACTATAAGAAGAAAAATGTGGCATGCTGATTAGTCCGTTGTATCAGTGCTTGAGGTATCCCTAGCTTAATTTCAAATTGACGTCTTAGTCTTCAAGAGGTAGCAGCTTTTCTCAATATACTCTCTAAAGGAAGCAGAGAACTAATAATCCACACAGTTTTGCAAAGGTGTAGACATGCACATTAATTGTGAGAAATAAATTCGAAGACTAGGACATGATGGGGATCACATGACTTTGGCAAAGAGGCATCATACCAAGCTTGAACAAGCCACACCTTTGCTTCCTGTAAAATGGTTTCAGTCTTTGAGTGAATATGATAAATAATCATGTTTGATATTCATATGTACAATTAGAGGAACTGAAGTGAGGAGTAGCATATATTCTATGATGCTATTTTCCTCTACCTCTAGTTTAACGTGAAACATAGCATTATTCATACAAATACTCCTTTATAGAGATATTGAAAATATAAGAAGATCTTCAATTCAATTCAAATGATTTTATTTTCAAATAAAGTGATACAAAGCAGTACACGTACATAACGCTTACATGCATGAGTACATAGTATTTTAAGGAACTTTGAATCACATATTATGTTTCAATAAAACATGGATACAATCATAATAATATCAACTTTGTTTTTAGATAAACAAGTAAGCAATACAATTTTATTTTATAACTCTGTGGAAAAGATGAATTCATAAGAGAAGCATCTTACGTAGAGTGGTCCTGAAAATCAGTGTTACAACTACAAGAAAACCACCTTCAAAGTTTTCATTCCATCACAAGTGCAAAGAACTAGGATAAGGTGAAAGAATTTCATTGTGAGCAATGGCTGGTATGTTCTTAGAATTGCAACAGTGTCCATCCAGGCATAGCACCAGGTGTCTGTCAAACGACCAATCAATGACCGTGCTGCATATGGGTCCAAATCAGAGCGAGCTTTTACCTCTGCATTTTATCGGTTTGTCAATCGCAGTCACAAACGCACATACTATTCTCCCGGGTATCGTCAAAGCAGCCGCCTGACCGTAATCACTTCAGGAACTAAAGTGTGTTAATTTTACAGAGCTTTACTCCAGCAGAATGTTGATTCCCTAACATTTCCTCTGCCTTCCCTGTGGATATGTCAATGATTGCTTCATGAGTTCAGATAAATGGTTATTTCTCCTCGTTTGAACAAGGGTATTGTATTCCCCTTCCTGGAATCAATTTGTTAAATCATCGGTATCATCGACGCGATACATCATTTGTCTTTATTTATATCGTGTTGCATTACAGGCTGTGTTGCAAATATCATTTTCCTTCTTATAGAATGTTATTCAGTAATTAAGTAATTCTTGTCAGTATAGTTGATTATGATTTGCCTGTTAATGTGATCAGAATGAAGTTATCAGGGTTTCATGTGGGTGGACATTTATCCAGGTATTCATTATGTTTAAGCATAATTTGGTTTCAGAAATTTGGAATTTAGAACAAGACCTACACATATTTTCTCTAATTACATTCTCCTGAGTAAATGCAAAATATCCAAAACTACACTGCCATATGTACACCATCATTTAATAGGTAGGAGACAGATATAATTTGATTATGACCAATTTCAACAATCTGATTGTAAATGCCATATTGTTTCTGACTTTTGGCTCCTTTGATTTTGGCAGGTTACTTACATGTACATGTGTGTAAAGTGACAATGCATAAGTGCATTGTTTGTATGTGTTGTGGTTGAATAATTGTTGTCAATTGGTGCTATATTGCTTGGTGACAATGAGTATGGAAATACAAGAAGCTTTAACTGCTGTTATTATCATGTTCATCTGAGAAGAGGTAAGTGTCCTGCCTGGGTTTATCCTAACATTGTAAATGTGACTACAGTGTAATGTATTCGAGGTTGACTGCGAAACGGTTTTGTTTATGACTAGAGGTCTAGTTGAGTCCGCAGTGTCTACATAACCTTTGCGTTTTCATGTTTTGTCCTTTTCTTTGTTTAGGAAGCAGCAACCGTGTGCAAGCTAGGACCTGGGGCTATGTTTGGAGAATCGGTTCTGGATGACACTCCACATCAAGCCACCGTGGTTACCAAGGAGCCCTGTGAGTTGATACGCATTGAACAGCAGGATTTGCGGCATCTGTGGGAGGTGAGGCTACCATCATCTTGTCTCCACTATGGCTGCTAACCAATAAATATGTTTGATGGGCGTGACCTCGGTTGCTGGGCAACTGTAGCATCTAAACTGCATAATTTGCAGCATCACTATTTTTTTCTCTTTTAATTCCTGTTTATTTGATTGAACCTTTGTTGCTACAGAGATGCTGACGAAGGGCAGAATTGTCATTTCAAGAAAGAATGGTTAGATAAATTATGGGAAGAAAGATAACAGTGATAGATATGTGGCATATAGATAGAGGAAGATGATGAGAGGAGAAGAAAGAGATAGATAGATAGAAAGAGAGAGAGAGAGAGAGAGAGATGGTGTAGACTGTAGTGGAAAATGAAGGGTTAAAGAATAGAAACTGCAATACAAATTTGATTTTGAACATTTCATTTCCCTTGTCATGAAATGGGATTATGATTTTGTGTAAGTCTCTTTGTTTCACATATCCTGCCCATTCCACTTATTTGTGTGATCAGGAGATGACGTGCATAGAGTTTGACATAATTCATTTCATCCTGCTGTTCAAATTTGCAGGGCTGAACAATCCATGTGTAATATCTCCACAGTCATACACTTGTTTAGTCTGTATTAAATCACTTGTGAAGAGGCAGAAGTGAAAATCATTTTCTGTCAAGAACACAATTGTGACAATCCGATGCCTGGATCTGACATTTTATTTGACAATTCTACGAGTCTCTATTCTATCTACACTGTAAATATCATGTTGTGTAAGTGTGTAGAAAATTGTATTCAGCTGATTTCTTTACTCTCATGGAATTTTTTCATTACTTGTCAAAATGGAGAAGTGGGGAACAGGATTTGCAGTGTAAGTAGATCTTACATTTTTGACACTTACAGTGTATGAACTCTACTGACTAATATTCCTTTTAATCATATGTGTGATAAGAATTGTGGGGTGTTAAAGTGGCTGCTTGGATGGGGGGGGGGGATGGGGGCAATTAAAGGGATCATATAGTTATGGTTGAGACCTAACTTCAGGTTTCGAAGATGTTTTAATGAGACAATGAGAACCTCTTATGAAATGTGAAAGAGCATGTAATTGGTATTGAAATGGCCGAGATACCCAAAACAGGCAATCCTAATAAAAGGTGTTACCCACCTACTGTAAAAGTGGTTTCTTTCACGTACAGATACTTTCGCGGTTTCTATCGGTGCCGACTTTTTCGTGTGTGTTTAAATTCGCGGTCTGCAAAATCTGTGAATTCACAGTTGGCAAAAACTGTTTTATTTTGCACATGAAAACCCAAACTATAATTCAATTATTCTTTTATTTATTAAATAGAAATTAAGATTAAATGCAGGCTTGCCTGAAAGCCCATCTCTCGAGTACTTTATAAACGTGCTTGTACCTACATTGCGCGGAATCTTTGTGTGTGCATGTGCGCAATAGCGTTGTAACAAGCGGCGAGTTCAAAACATTTCCTTGCGTGGTTAATTTCGCGCGACTTTTCAAAACATTTTCATGTGATGTTAAATTTCGGTTCAACCTCAAAGCGCGAAAAGCGCGAAAATAAAACCACCGCGAAAGAAACCACTTTTACAATATTAATGCGATTTATCACTTTGTTTTTGGCTGTCTCGGCCATTCCAAAACCAATTTTCATCAAATAAACTTTGAATTCCACTTAGAAAGGTATTCTCTATTCTATTTCATAAGTGGTTTCTTGGTATCTTGCAGAAAGATAAAAGCCCAATTTTCATCTCCACCAATGATATACCATCTCTTTAAGGGGTCAATGGGCCTTTTAAGACCCCTGCCTGGAGTGTTTGTTCCCTGAGCAAGACATTTCTCTTCATTGCCTATTCCTTTGGAGGGGCTTTAACCCAATGAGGACAGGCTGGTTTTGCTACAACACGCATATCCCATAGACACCTGCCCGAGTATACTCGGGTCTCGTCCTCAATTGGTGATCCTGTAGGTGCTTGCTTATGTGCATTCAGTGCCCCTCTAGTAGTCACTCAAATCAATTAAACTAAAAAAAAATGAAAATAAGATTCAAATCAGATATGGCCACTAAGGTCATAATTTCTACGAGCTTACCATTTCAATGCCTTGCCTGATGTTAATCAAATAGAAAGTGATTAAAAAAATTATCAAAAATATTTCATTGGTGCATATGCCTCAGGGAAAATATCTCTGTGCATAACCTGCCATGTAGAAAAGAAAAAAAAAACACCTTTCAGATGAATTGTGACATAAGACAAATAATACCACAATTTAATAGGATGCATGTATGCAATATGGGTATATAATGTTACATACGTGTATACCACATCATTTCTTTGACAAAAGAGCTCTTATTATTCATCAAAGCCATAACAAAACACAATTGAATGTTCTATGTTGATGCAAGATGTTTGGAAGGAAAAATTAATGTATGATTTATGGCAACTGGTTTACTCTCCCATCTTAATGCCCTACAATTTTTGCAGGTGATGCCAACGCTGTTTGGTCTGTGTCTGTGTATAGAATTTCCTCTGAGTCATTTCTTATTCAACAACAGACAGGTACAACCAAATTTCATTTTACCGAAAATAATTCAATATTCATCGAATTTTGAAATGTCGTTGACCCATTATGACCACCAAAGATGTCTGGTAAATCTCTAATTGCATTGTTGGCAGATCGTTGTCTTCCTGCATTGAGGCGAGTGAAGGGTCTACCTGGAAAATTGAGCAACAATAATGGATTGCAGCCAGTCAAATGGAAACAATTTATTTTGACTCAATTGGAATTGATCTCCACCCACTAGAACTGTGTACTCTCACTAATTTGATAAGGCCATGACGTCTAGTAGTGCCCACAAATTCGTCCTCAGCACACCCATCTAACCCTTGTACAAGTCTGCAGAGAAAATCTCTTCCCCTCACTTTTCTCTTCAACAGTCATGTTTATTCGAGATATTACTTATGATCCCTGTAGGAGCATCATAAGAATGTGAGAAAATTTGTTTTTGATGGGTAATGTTAAACAAAAGCTGTCATGGTATAAAGGTCTATTATTTAGGGACAACTCTGATTGATTTTTCAGTTACCTTTGTATGCATACTGAAACCATTTGAAGACAAGATGACATAATGATTTGAAATGTAGCTCTGGCTGAAACAGAATTCAAAGAGTGATAGCCAATATCAGTCTCACAACATATAAAGGAATCATGACTCATGCTGGTTTTTATTTTGATCATGACCTGGTAGGTATTATTGTTATGCTACATATTCCTTTAATGAGCATATATGATGTGTGTGATTGTTATGGTACATATTCCCATAATGAGCATACATGATGCGTGTGGTTGTTATGCTACATATTCCCTTAATGAGCATATATGATGTAAATGGTTGAAGAATGTGTTTGTCTGGGATTGAGTTGTGAATTTTTTAACATGTAAAATATCATGACAAGTTTGATCACTCAGTAAAGTTTCTATTGTAACAGTATATAGAATATGGCCTGCTGTTTTGTTTTTGTTTTTTGTTCCCATCTAGTTTTGTTTGGCTTGTTTTTAGGTCACATGCATTTGTTATATTTTGCATTTAATCTCAAACCCTTGTTCAAGGATGAATATCCCTCCAGAAATGTTCACCACATACGTCAAACTTGATTAATCTCCACTAATTCCAATTCAGGAAAGTTTTTACTTTCCTGCTTGCATTCTCTTTTCTTTTGTCAGCCAAGACGAGTCTAATCTCACCCCAGGCATGAAGTAGTGAGGCTGTGATGGTGTACACAGATATTTATTGAAGATTAAGAAGAGACGCCTTAGGAGTTTGATAAAAAATTCTATACCAAGAAGCTGGGTTTGCACATTACAATGTTCCTCTGAGAGATTTTAAAAGTAGGTCACATGATTAACACTTAGCATGCACAGACTATTTGAATTTAGAATATGGCCAGAGATGATTTTCTGCTTTGTTCACAAATTTTTGTAAGATTATAATATCAATTAATTCATTCTTTTTTTTTTTTTTGCTATGGTGTGTAGGGATAGGGTGTTCCTCTCAATGCTAGCTAAGGATCAAACCATGTATTGTAAAATAGTTTTTTGTTTGTTGATGTAGCCTTTTCTGTCTAGCAATTCAGGTTGTTAACATTATGTTAACATATTACTTGTCTTCTTGGGCAAAATAATGAATGTTTAATGCAGGAAAAGTATAGTGGATGGAAATTATGTTTGGATTCTAATTCAAATAACAATTTCTTAATATGTGTGGATAAAAGAAATTGATAATTAGATTGCAATGTGGATTGGAATTCTAATGAAAAGAATAAAAAAAAAACTTGAATCCTGCACTTAAAGAAAACAGTACTTTTCCTCATAATTGTATGAAAAACACAACAACCCTGAAAGACCTCTTAAATGAAAAGAGTGGTGTCATCCTGCTGTGTGCCTTGCTTCATTGGATTATCAGAGCCAAATTAAATAAAGGGCTCCAAGTAAAATGCTCTCTGCAAGCTAGACCACACTCCATGCAGCTAAGACAAACAGATTTTGTGGTGTGCACAGTGACCAATTTATTGACCAAACATTAATGAAAGTATATTGATCAAGAAACATTAGTAGAGGCAAGGAAGAGATCAGAGAGTGTGTAGGTGTGTGCTATGTGGGGAGACCCTATTGTCTCAGTGTAATTGAGCATTGCTCAGCTGAACCCTCTTTTTGTGGAAGTGAAAATAAAAATTTATTATGCTCTAAGTATGAGATGCAGTTGGGTCTAAGTGTATAGATAATTTATTCATATTATTTGATCTGATTTTTTTTTTTTTGCTGTGAAGCACAGTCTTCCATATGTGCCTATCCCCACAAGTGTGTGTGTATGTGTGTGTGAGAGAGAGAGAGAGAGAGAGAGAGAGAGAGAGAGAGAGAAGGAGAGAGAGGAAGAAAATACTAATATCATTTAACTTTTGTTGTGTCAGATACCTGCAATTTTCATAAATGTTTGTTTATTCATGACCTTGTCCTTGGATGCATTTTATTGGAACATCTCACTGTACATTTTAATTCCTATCTTCTTTCATTTATTTATTCATTTATATTTTTAAGTGTAATAACATCAGATGTCGTATTGTTTATGACCAAAGAAAAAAGGGATGTGAGACACTGCATTTATAATTAAGAGATAAGGAATTAATTTCAATATTACATAAAGACCATGGCCAAAGCCTGTAAAAAAGCTGACTTCATATGCATACTGTAAGCATAAGAAGAAACTCTGTCTTCAAATTTAATGTTTGACTTATTAAAACCAGGGAGGTGGGACACTTCCCTGTTTAAACAAACTATACACAAATAAGTGCTCTGAATAGATACATAAATGTATTATATGCATATTTGTCATTTTGAGATTAAATCTTGTATTTGTAACACAAGCAATAAATGAGTTTTAGGCAATGGTAAGTCTGACTGCAACATTATGAATGGCTCCCATAAAATTGTTAGTGGCTCTTAAGTCTTTAATGTGTATGAGTTTGCAGACTGCTTGGCTATGACCTCAGCCATTTAGTAGATGAGGGAAAAGAAATCTTTGCCCCTGGGAGCTAAGTCAGAGAGATTTGAGGGATTCTCCTCTGCTTAGCATCCCACACCCTCTCACTTTCATTTTTTATATACTTCTCTCAACCTTTCTTGCTCATGGCTGCACCATGTGTGAGTGTGATATTAAAACTCCAAATCAACATTATTGAACCCTGCATATTGGAATGGCAGGATTCTCTTATAAAAGCTATCCATGAATGCCGGTATGTTGTCTTGTTAGAAGGATTGTTCAGGTCAGTGACTTTGGTCATTGAATGTACCATCTATTTGGCTTTTCTATTTGCTTGGAGTAATTATATCATTCCTATTTTCAAGATTTTAGTATCATCACCCAAGCAAGCGAGTAAGAAGTTGGAATAAGTTATTTCAGTAATCAGTAAAATTTAATAATATTGCAATGTCTTTTTGTCTTAGCGACCACGTGTCTGTAGTGGCCACCTGCATATACAACCACTAAAATAATTCCCTGGAGAGAAAAAGCATGTTAAAAACCTGTCTACAGTGGCCACTTTTTTGTCTCCCTTGGGTGGCTGCTATAGATATAATAGATACAAATAAAATGCTTGCTCTAATGAGCAGAATAGAAAAGGACATTGCCCTGAAAGGTTGTGTCATGGAAAGATTTAGTGAACACACTTAAACAATTTGAAATATTTGTGAGTCAAACTTCATTCTAGGGAAGATACCGGTGAATAAGTATACAGAATTGGATATGATGTAGCAAGTGAGAGCTGTTAGCTTAAAAGATAAATGATAATTGACTTTAGCAAAAAACAGGAAATTGATAAGCTGGTAGATTATCTAAATAGTTGAATCAGTCCTGTGTGCATGCAATAAAATCCATTGAGATCAATACCCATAGGCTCAGTCAGTTACTGTTGATTTTTGTCCAAACATACATGGCAGTCAGCTGGTGATGTGTGAACATGAACACATCATGTTAAGTTTTTGGGTATATATGTATAATTCCTATAATACCAGCCATCACTATGGAACACTGATATGAAATTAAGCAATATTTTTTATGTCATTGTTTTTTATCCACATGTCATATGATATTACAGACCTAGTTGTATAATGCTAGTCTAAACAATACTACAATTAACATGAATGCTTGCAGAGAGAGTGTTATTGGGTATCTCTTTTGTCTGATACTCTCTGCTTATTTTTCGAGAGGTGTGTACAAAAATGCTGATCAACCGTGTGATCTAACTTTCAAAGAGCAACAGCAAAAAGAATGTCTGTTGCGCTGTGATGGAAAAAGAGTGACGTTTCTTGTCAAATATTTATATCACATCATCAAAAATACACAATTATGTAACTTTTTGTGATTATCAGTCTCTTTTTTGACATTGTATTGTCTTCAGTTCAGACAAGAAATAGTTGTCATATTATACATGCCATCAGTTGTAATGTAAACAACACTCTCTGTTTGCAGGTTTCATATGCCAGAACCATTTCATCTAGCTGGAGCAATTCTAATAGATCACAGCCTTTTAGCCCAAATTGTATTGACAGAAAACAAGTCGTTGTGCACTGGGCTGGAATCAACATGCATGATTTACACGTGTCTATGGGGACAAGAGCTGCTTTAGCTAAATGCGCAATAAATCATCGATCGCAGTGCCGTCAAGCTTGGGTTAACAATGTTGTGTGCATGGCTGTTCAAAAGATCTAGCTACAGACAATTTTGGATACATGTAATCATCCAAATTCATGACATGTAATCATATTCTTTCCTCAGCACTGCATTGATGAGAATGACTTGCTACCCATCAGGTTTATTTGGAAAGTTATATGATGAGGAAAATATAAAAAAAAAAAAAAGGAGAGAGAAAAGAGATGCAGGTGCAGAAACAAGATAAAGGAACAAAGAGCAAAAGAGAGAGAGGAAATAAAGGTAGAGAGAAAAGGAAAGTTCATTTATAAGTCATTATCAGGGATGACGCTAAATGTGATTTGTATCTGCTTGATGAAGCCAAAGTTTATGTCAGATTAGCAGTAGCATGTCTACATTCCACTTCTCTATTATGAATTTCTTGTTGAAAATATCAAACTTTTTGTCATTAGTTAAAATATTGACAGAACGTGTAGATTGGACATTCTTTTTTAACAATCGGCATATAGTGTATTAGAATCACTCTACTCATGAAGTATACACCAGCTCATCAACATTTTGGCAGATGTAAGCAGGTATCAATAGTTTTTTTATTCTGAGTATCAAATCAAAATTTGTATATTTACAGTACATTTTTTAATCATGGGAAACTACTAGATTTTGTTTTTATGTTGTAGGGTACATATTTTGGTGTATCACAGAACATGTACATTTCTCTAGTCTATGTGGATTACTAAATTACTGTCATTAGGTGAAAATGTAAGTATGATAGTTAATTTACTTGGTATTCTTCAGAGCCAGTATTTCTTGATATGGTTGGAACTTGCATGCATTTGGAGTTTTAGAAAATATAAGTGGCAGTAGTGAAGTTAAAAGGCTGTTTCTGTTTTAGGTAAGAGAGTGAGAAAGAAAGAGAGGGAGAGAAAAAGAGGAGGGAGATGTAGAGATGAGGGAGAGAGAGAGAGAGAGGGAGAGAAAGAAAGAGAAAGCGATTGTGAGAGAAAGAAAATGGGAAAGAGAAAGAATAGTGTTAGCTGGTGTCAGTTTCACGGAAGTCTGCTCATCCCAAATATGTCAGGGTGAGAATGGAATTATTGACTCACAGTGAAAAGGGGAGTGATAGATGGGATATTCACAGAGTTCAGATATACTACATATTCATAAAAACATATTTTCCACTCAATGTTCAGTGTAAAACCGTAATCACCATCACTCCGATCTATTCAGGGCAGCAAGTAGGGATGTGTCCCACTGTATTTGTTGAAATCTCAATATTGACTGAGGCTCCACGGTGAAGGTTAATGTCACTTTCACCTCGCTCATAATGACAGTGCCAATTGGGATGTTTGTCATGTTGTCATGGAAACAACAGCGACCCTTCCCCCATCCAAATGTCGACCTGGCCTTTAATTAGATGGGAATGATTCAACTGTTGCTGATTAAATTCTGAAAGTACCAATAAGTTAAGGTAATTTTCCACAAGGTCATGTAACGATACCAGTTGCTCATATGTGAATGGTTGCAAGCAAACAGCTGTGTATTGATCTGTGTTCAGTCATAATCAGTCTTGATGAAACCATGATAATGACGCTAGTGTGACAGTTTATGAATTGCTCCTCCCTGGTGTGTTGACCATGCACCCCATGCATTCAATTGCTAGCTATCCATTCTGAAAATGTCACTGTAGGGCTTGTTGGACAGTGGATAAAGATAAATATTTTTGTTAAATCGGTTAATAGAAAGTGTATATACCCACATATTATGCCATCTTCACTCACACTTCCCTCTGTAAAATCCTTGCACACTTTGAACGAAACAGTCCAGTATTCTATAGGCCTCGGATGAACTATGGAGTACAGCCTCCAATCATACAGCCTTCGTGTTTTCACTTTATTTCAATTATTTGGTTGTGTATGAGCTGTAGATAGTAAGTCCTCAGTCAGTTTACCACTCTGCTGTGCAGATGGGGGAGGGGATAAATTGGCATTTCAATTTAATACTTGGTTGTATATGAGCTGCAGATAGTAAGTCCTTAGTCAGTATTCTGCTGTGCAGATAGGGGATGGGATAGATCGGCATGTATGCTTAATGTTTGGAAAAATGAGGACTCTAGTTTCATTTTGTCTTTATGATATTTCATTAGCATGATGCATCTCTGGTCATCTACACTGGTAGAAATGCCTTCTATTAAAGGTGTCTATTCAACTCCCAGTATCAGTTTACCAGTGAGTAGTATTTCAGCATGGGGCTGTCTTGAATAAAAAGTGATATTTTTTATCTGATATGAGTGCACCCAAAGACCCACACACTTGATAACATCCAGCCTTTCAAATGCAAATTTTTTGTAGTGTTCTCAGTTTTATTTTCAATTTGAACATATTAGTTGACATTTGATTTGTATTGATCTGTAGCTTGTAGTTGCATAGGATGTATTGTGCAAAGAGAAATAAAAAGAATAGACACAGTCTGACCTCAATTATCTGGCTTTCTCTTATCTGGACTTCTCTATCAACCACAGTGAAGATGAAAAAAAAAATAGAAAGAAAAAAAAAGGGATTTCAAACTCAGTGGAAACTCTTACAAATCTCACACGATTTACTCATGATATTCTGTACAGAAACATGCTTTAAATTTGCATTAAAAAGGTTCAAAAGGTTGAAAGAAAAACAAAACTGGACAATAATTTCAAGTATACATAGACTAGCATATAGAATTCACTACTGTTTTTGTGTACATTATGTATTCAGCTACCACTGGGTCAGCATCTACATGTACATGTACATGAACATTATTTCTCCCATTGTTTATGCAGGTCCAACATGGTTGGATAAGAGAGGTCGGACTGTAGTATTGTTTGAGTGGCCAAGCTTTTCTTGTTCAGTCATTTTTTTTTTCATGGTGAAATCATTATTCTTGTATGTTCATTGCTTCATCATGAGAAAACATTATTTGTTCGTGCATGTTTACTATTAGAAAATTAAAAAAGGAGAAATATGAGATATCAGCTATATTTAGGTCATGTCATGCATATAAGCCAATGAATAGCTAGCTATTTTAATTTAAAAAAAAGAAAAAGAAGAGAACACAAAAATGAATCACTCAGAAAGACCAGTATAGAGAAACCTAACACATCAACACACATACCATGGACAATCATCAACATATCTCACCATTCATGCTTAAATTGGCCGGTAAATGGTTGGTTCCCATTCTTGCATACATTGCGATTGATGGTAAAGGATTGTTTATATACAATTACCTATTCAATGTCAACATGACTAATTGGTATTTCTGAAAATGGATGAGAATTGAGAAAAGCCTGCCTGAAACGTCTTTCCTTTTCAGCTGCAGTCGTAAGCCAATCCTGATGTGATGGATGACAGGCAAGCAGTCAGTGATGGGGGATCTAATGCCATTTGTGGCTCAGATTTAAGCATTTTCAGGCTCCCTGCTCTCAGACCCACTCTGATAATTAAAATGTGCACTGCATGCTTTCTTTCACAAGAGACATCACTCATTATGCAGCAAGTGTGAAATTTATGCATTATTATGTTTACTTGTTTAAGTGTAAGACCTCTACATCTATCATGTACCTTCCACTTTCACCTCCAAATTATCTGTCCCAGACACTAAATAAGTACTTTGCTATATCTTCTACTTCTCTTTTTTCTTCTCCTTTTTTCTTCTTCTTCTGTTACTTCTTCTCCTTAGTATAGTATAATGTGTCTTGTTAGCCCCTGTCACACTTCACGAAAATATGCAAAGGTAAACACAGTTTGCTTCCTGATGTTAGAAACCTGATATGTGGTCACTGTTAGCAGTGGCATAAGATGACACCCCAGTATATGAGACATACTGTAAGAGACAGTAACTTCAATGAAGATTTTTATTTTTTTTTATTGTAATGTAGATTATGTATGATGTTTTAAGGTTCTTCCATGTTTGTCTTAGATGGCCTAGCATGATTTTTATTCCGTGTTCATGTTTTGTTTGCCCCTTATGTTTGTGCTTTGTCTCATGACAGTTTGTACTGACTGACAAGGGAGGAGGGAGGTTAGACATGGCACAACCTCCTAAGGTTACCTCACATTCGTACTGCCTGTTTGCTCAGTATAAATGGATATTAGTTTACCCTGTCTCATTCAGAGGCTACAAGGTCATTGACTGAATGCTTAACAGCTTTCAAAGGGATGTCTGCTCCCTTCAGCGGTGTCAGCTATTGAATGATAGAGCGAGTTGACAGGAATGGACTCAATGACTTTTTTTCATGAAAGGAAACTGCAAGATATTGCCAGACATTAGGTTGAGATGAGGGGAAATGAGCTGATAGCATTTGAAAGCAGAAGAGCTTATAAAATAATGTAGAACCAGAAACTTTTCAAATTGGAGCTGACAGCCTTTTTCATGACATGAAACTTTCTCGAAAAAAAAAATATGAGTATTCAAGTACAGTAGGCCTACAGGTACTGAATTGTGTTGATAAAAACTTTGGCGTGCATTTTATTTTGCAAATTGTGGCTCCTCCCAAAATTCAGGAGAGTTTCATGCACATGGACATTTTGGTTTGACAGTAGATATCTATATTTGTTTTTCAAAATCAAATGAAAGGAATGAAAGATTTTCAATTTGAAGTGGAAAATGCTAATCAGACAAATTTGAATATGACAGAATAAATGTTGAACATACGTCACATCATATTATTTTTGTATCTTCAGTTTCGTCTTCACAACTTGCACTCACATATTTTATTTTAGCTTGGTAGATGGACAGAGTTTCTTATCTGGAGTTCAGTTAATGCAAAATTCAAAGTTATATGCATTTATCAAATCTTAATAATTGTTTTCCTCATAGAAGGTGCTGTCTCTTTAGAATCTCCATAACCTTTAGAAGTGTTCTGCATTAAGCTGAATTGTTAAATATCTAAGGAAGCATCTCTCAAACTCTATTGACTTGTATTCTTGGCAACCATTTGATTTCAAAGCATCGAACATCTCATTAGAGCTCTGTGATTGTGAATGCCTTGAACTTGACTGTAATACCTTTAGGATGTAAGCTTGTAGGCATAGTAACAGATTTGAGTAGTTTGTAGTAGTGTGTGGGGTGAGGGGTGAGGGGGGAGGGGTGTGAGGGTATTTTCCATCTCTTTATAGTTTATTTGATTCAAACACTTTATGAATTTTCCAATCAAATAGCATTCACTGCCCAGTCAATTATGTCCTCATTCTTGGGTCATTCAGCTCGACGTTGCGTGTCCATAATTCCACGGTGTAAGCCCCCATTATTGGCAAGTGAGAAGATTTAGGTCATCTCAGCTCATGAAACACAGCCCCTCTCGCTGTTCAATACCATCTGTAATAAACAACCAAATGACTGTTCAGTCCTTGTAGTGTAAAGAATTTGACCTTGTGAGTTGCAAATTTGACATATGAGCATCATTTTTTGTCACGATGTTCGATGTCAGACCAAGAGTGCAGGCTGATGGTGCCCTGATTTTTCCCTTTTGGAATCGATCACTTCTCCATCATCATATGAATTATATTGTATTTCTTAAGGGAACTGCATTTGATTTGAATTAGGTTTCCATCCAAGCATTGCTGCTATTATTTTCAACATTCTAGCAATGCCCCTTTTTATAAAAATCATCATTGCTGAACTTGCTGAACCATGGACTTCGTTAAGAGGACAAAAAAGAACATTGTACTAGATCACTGATATGAGAACAATATCTGTGGCTCTCATAAACATACTGGGCATATGTTGTACCTATACCATTGTATTTTCTTTTATCACTTTTGAAATAAAACACATTTGACATGTGAAAGCATATGCACATATCAATATATTTCTCTTCCCTGTCTAAAGTCTAAAGATGAGTGTGCAGGTTTTGTTCTTATTTGCACAGAAATGTTGAAAAAAAAATACAGACTTGTGACTAGTTTCACAAAATAAATTTCATCATTGTGTTTCATCAATCATGCTAGTTTACATCTGCTACATGTGTTTTTCTCCTTGTTATTACTGTCAGTTTGTAGTTCTTTTTCTTGACCAAGCTTTTATGTACCTTGAAAACTTGTTGTTTTTTTATCTGGTGCTTGTTAAAGACATTTCTTATGATTCTTAATGGAGAGAGTGTAGACTGATGAAAGACTGAATGTGGGTTACACCAGCTGTCACATCTTGATAATGATATCCACTAATGGTTTCTACCGTCATTAAGGTTATCTGATCTCTAGCGAGGGAAGATGTTTGTCTAGGGACAAATATCATTATTTGTGCTGTTTTCCCATTTTTGCCTGGCCTTAATGTATGGCTTGACCATAGAAAGCCAGCATATACAACTTTTGATGATCTAGCAAAGAGTATTTGCCATAGGCAAGCTATTACAGACATCGAAAAAGGGACAATTGTTATAGGAGATCCAGAGCTATTATAATTGACTGTTCCCACCGGCTCATGAATATGTTTTCTTACTTCATAATTATTGTTATTGCTGTACATCTTACTTTCACAAACTATTCGATTTCTTTTTCTCCACATTTGGGCTTAACAATGTTATTCCCGAAGAAAATGACATACACCCCACTGACCATAAACATGCACAGGTTGCAGAAACATCAATTAATGAGACTTTTTAAATGCAGTAAAATGGCCAAGCCACGTGAAAATTTAAGACACATTTATCATTTCCACCCTTGTAAATATTGTCAATATGAAAAGCCATTTGTGACTGTGACTGTATTAAATTTGAACATATTGCTGCATCAACTTAACAATGCTCTTAATCAGAAATCTTTTTCTTCAACAGGAGGAGTTCTGATTCATTCAGAAACCATAATTCCCTCTAAGTGCTTCCTGAATATTCCTTCTGACTGCACACATAGGGATGTAAGCTAAGGTTTCTTAATGCTACACACATAGAGATAAGCTAAATTTGTGTTTTGGCTAGAGCCTTTTCCAACAAGTCTGGAGCAGAATTTTAGATTGCAGTGAACCATTTATGTTTTTATATGGAATACGGCACCTTCAAAGTGAATTCATGTGTAATTCCTTGCTTCCCATTTTTTTTTTTTTTTTTGTGGTCATTCCAAATAAATCTACCGGCCGGGAAACGTTCAGGAGCTCACTGTGATCGTTCCGCCAGCCTGCACTTTTTTCTCATTTCAGCTGGCACTCCGGCTTGCCTATTCATGGGGGATCAATAGCTTAGTCAATATTTTACCACAGCACTCCTTGTCTCCCGATGAGTAGTGCTTGAGATTCCTCCTGGTAGCCTGTGTGGCTTTGCCAGGGGATATCTCACCTCATATTCTCTCACCTAATATTTTGGGTGGATGATATTCTGATAATGTATCTTAGTTTAAGTTGGCTATCTCTTACAGTGCATGCCAAATAACACTGGTAAAGATAAATAAAAGGGCACTGCCTTAGGACATGAACACCTGTCTTATCAAATGCCTTCCCCTCAAAATCTGTTTGCTCTTCTCGGTCATACCTAACTTTATATACACTGATATGTCAAATGTTTTAAAAAACTCTGTACATGTTGCATGTTGAGCCTTTGGTTTTTGACAGCATATCCCCAAGATAAGGTTGGAAAAATATATGGCAAGAAGTCAAGTTGTGAGAAAGTCTGATAAAAACTAAAGATTGAAGTGTGATACCAGTGGCATGCATTCTACCATGATAAGAGGGGCTATGGCTGCCTCATCAGTAGCATGTCTATGGAGAATGACAAGGTTTGATGAGATGTGAAGGGGAGGTAGAAATGGGGTTTTGATTGATTAGAATATTGACTGCCAAATTAGATGCTCCTAAGTCTCCTGCAACCTCCTATACCTGACGACTTCCATACAGTAATCAACGCTTCATCTGGCCATAAAGGGGCAATCAACCTACACTAGAACCTTCCCTGTTCTTTGACCGTTTGTTGTTCTTTTATATTTCCAAATGTGACATCATCTGAATCAGGCTAATAATGCACTGCCAATATGATTTCCAAGCTCATGTGCACCCAATACCCTCCTCCGACATTGTTCTTTGTCAAATGCCAATGATTGTTGCCATGTCTTTATTATGATTACATGTATGTAGTATAGATGAAGAAAAGAAAGGGGGATTTTGATAACACTATCAGACTGAAGCAGAGAATTCTGTACTAATCATTTCATAATACAACTGGTGTACATACATGTATTTCACAGGGAATCATACGTACATTATTATCTACCTAACATTTACCCAAGTGTTTGTCAAATACCAGGATGATATTGCATATATTCATTGTATTTCTGTCACTGAAGAAAGTGAGATTTATGTTTATTTTAGTGTGGTGAAATAAATTTGAACTTGAACTATTCAAATAAGTGATGGAAACATGTGGTAGACATTCAGTTTGTAGTTGTAGAGTTTAGCACTTCTTTCATTACAATCCCTTAACACCAACTATAATAGAGACAAATTATTGTAGAAATGGGAAAAAAGACACAAGTGTTTCTTATCAGACTCTATTTCATGATATTTTGTGTTAGTTTTTATTGCAGCCATTTTTAAAGAAAAATGCTGTGGTGATAAATAGACATTACCAATATCTCTCACTACAGAAGACTTTACGCCTAGCCCAAAGTGTTTGAGTGTGCATCTAGAGAACATTTGCAGAGCCAGACAAAAACTTAACATCCTTGTTGGAAATTAATAATCAGCTTGTCGATTTCACAAGAGTGCCGATTGTCGGCTCACAAACAAGCAGATACCCTGGTCTGTCATTATTAATTATGGCTGCAGTACTCCACAGTTTCCTGTGTAGCCGGGACAAGACAGCAGCTAATATCATGGCCACACTTCATATCAAACCTTGATGATAGAACATAGTGGAAGCAGAATGTTGCTTGGAAATGTTTGGTTTGAAATGTAACCACTCAACTATTCATTATGTTTTGAGAGTCAATGTCAGTGAAATCCATGATAGTAGTGAAGAAAACCCTAATACGATTGTGATCAAAATCTGTACCTGATGCACTAAAAGTGTGCGTAACCTTTATGATCTGAATGATTCATAGAGTCAGGTGGATTAATGAAGGAAGCATGTTGCTTCATTAGTAGTAAACGGTGAGTTCTCTATTCTTGGGAATCTTTAAATTTCTGAGCTACCCAGATTTGTGTGATCAAAACCATTGAAGGCATGAATGCTAATTTGTTTGGATATCCTGTAGTGAAAATATGTGACTATTATGAAATTTATGTACTCATTTTCTTTTAATGCTTATGACTGCAAGGTTACATCAGTTGTATTGTATTAATGTGATCCTCCTGGTGCTGATTACTTGTAATCCACTGCTTTCCAGTATAACCCACTATATATGAGAACCAGGTACTGTATATGCCATATATTTCGCGGGTCTAAATTTTCGCAAATCAGGAATTCCCGGCGATTTCGCGAGTGATTAAATTCGCGATCGTGGAGTCGTGTACTGAACGCAGAAATATACATGCATACATCACATCTACATCAGGATTAGAGTCAATATTTTCACATGTTATTAATTTCGCGAATTGCACCTGACTCGCGAAATTCGCGAAAATAAAGACCTCTCGAAATATTCGGCGTATACAGTATATCATGTGTCAAAGTTGTGGGAAAATTATGATATCTTTAAATAGCTTGGGTTAATTTAGAAACTGTACTGGAATATTAAACCCTTACAATGCAAGCATAGTTTAATATTTTGAAGAAATCTTTTACTGAATGATGCAAATAAGCCACAGTTTAATGTGTAAACCCAAACACTAAACTTACTGACTTTAGTATACATTCATACCATACAGAGCCATTGTGCTTCATATTAAAAAGAATTTTTTTTTTTTTTTAACAAGTGCCCGACACTGAGAAGGAGTGTACTCTTGTTTTCTGTGCGAGCAAAATCCTTTTAAGCCGCAAAATCAGAGATACTTTCGGTTTTATGCAAAGTGCAATTTATTCCACACAGATGCAGACACTGCAGCGATCTAAGGAAGATTGCAACTTACCAGCTAAGAGGATTTTGTCAACTTCTGAACAAACAGGACTTACTGTCCTGTGTGTATGCTTGTAAAGTTCCTTAAATGGGTGCATAGGATGGATTGTAGTGAATCAGGGCATATATTTTACATTGATCCCACAGTGTCCCTGTGTTTTTTTGTCTATTGTTTTTATCTTTTACTAAGTTTGTGGTTCACAATTTGTGGTAGCAGGGAAAATAGTTGTATTAGTAGGTAGGAGCTCTGTAGACTCATTCATTAGATCATTATAATTCAGAGGTGCAGTGTATTTCAGTGGTCTTACCATTTCAACTTGCAATATAACAGAACAAAAAGGTATGATGCATAGTTGTGGCGTGGTAGAATAGTCACTATAAATAATTTAAGTCTACAGCTGAACTGACACAGCTTTCCTGCTACATGCTGACCAGCGCTATTGTCCCCAAGTTACTTTGGTCATCTGACTGATGTGGGAAGCACATGAGACATGCAATTTCTCCACACATCTCCTGGCTGATTTTCTTCAGAGTCTTGCAATGAGTTTGAAATATGCATGTGGATGACAGCATGCCCAAGATGGCATGCCCCACACGTTCCAATGATTTGTTTGTCGTGGGGTGATTCCTGCAGAAAAGGGTTGACATTTCTACCATAGCCAATCCATCAAGACCAGTCCTGTGTTTGACATCATGGATTGACTTTGGTTTACCATGAGGTTAGGTGTAGTAGCCACCCTTTTTCATATTTCCAAATGTGTTTTAAAGTTCAAATGTTGATAGACAATGTAATTTTATACAAATTCTATGTCCTGCATTTTCAGATGTCTCCCTCCCCCACCCATACAAATAAAATGATTAGAGAGAAAAAAAAAAAACCTTATGCCATTTGATTGAAATTGAAAGCTTTCCATTGTTTTCTATCATTTTCTGTTTTGCTCAAATATAAGCAGACATATATTGAGCTGTAATAGATTGCTGTAAATATCTTTTTCTTCATTACATTTCTGTTGCTGAAATGTACAAATGCATCATATTGTACTTCTTAATCTGCTTTGTAATGGACATTACTCTTTAAGGCTTTTTTTCATTCAATTCATCAGTCTGTGAGACAAGCTACTCTTAAAGTATTAATTTTGCACAAGTTGGTTTTTCCATGCTTGACTGGATAAGATGAATTTTATGTGTGGATAGTCATAACGTTTGAACATGCACTTGAAACAGGTTACTGCTGCCACAGCGGCTAAGGGTTTTGGCAGCACATAATTTAGTATTAACTGGTCTGCATTACGACAACCAAAATATGGCCTCTTGCTTAAGGACTAGTTACCATTAAGAAAACCACAGATAACATTGCAGATGTATCCCGACAATATACATTCCTTGAAATCAAAGATTTGATATAGTAATATTATAATAAAATGATATAATAATAATAATAATAAATAATAATATATAACCAAAATATGGCCTCTTGCTTAAGGACTAGTTACCATTAAGAAAACCACAGATAACATTGCAGATGTATCCCGACAATATACCTTCCTTGAAATCAAAGATTTGATATACTGTTACACAAAACAAGTACATTTTTTTTTTGCTGTCGAATTTTCACACCAGCTTCATGTTGTGCGAATTGCATATTTTCGTCCAGTGAAAATTTCCACCTTGTCAGTAACTGTGCTTATAGACAGAAAATTTCAGAACCTCTTCTGCTATTAAGTGGCATCCAGCAGTATGATGCAGAGTCATAGTGTTGCTGGTTGTTGGTAGTCGTACAGATTATATGCTCATATAGACATAAACAGAGGCAAGTTTATGGTTGCCACCTGCCTCAATTAAACCTGCCTCACTCCAGAGGCAGAGTAGGAAATTGAGGTCAAATGTATTGAGCTGATAAATTACCAGTGAAGTAAAATGGGAATTATCTTATCTATGACTATCTTCAAGTATCCATTCTTCTGAATGTACATTTGTTACATGTTTAGTTTTTTTCCCTTTACTTTGTGCCCCTCCAATCATTTTGTTTGTTTGTCCATCTTCCGCTTATAAAATCTCTTTGGAGATCAGTTGCCATTGGAGACATACAGACATTTCTCTTTCTTTCTCTCTTTTCTCTCTTCCTTCTCCCCTTCTTCTCTGTCTGAGGATCATGGGTTTTACATTCTAACATTTGCCTCTATTTGCATGTAGCGATTAATACATTGCAAATTATGTGATGCAAAACTACAGCATATAATTATTAATTGTAATTAGAAATAAACGATAAGAAAATCTATCAATATACAAGAAACTGTAATCAAGGTGCACATTTTTGATTTTATGCCTATTTTCCCATGTTATTTGCTCATTTCATCTCATTGTGTGATGATTAAATTGACACTGTTTAACAGAAAAAGTCATAATTTAGCAATGTTTGCTTTTATCAGTAATGCATGTGTTTACCCTGAATAGCATCACTTGATGATAATGATAATGATAATAATATGCTTATATAGCGCACTATATGCTTCTGTCTCAGTGCACTTTGCAATGATGAAAACTACATATAACACTTACAAACAAAGACTTCATTAACTTAAGTGGCATGCTTGATGTGGCTGAGGTTGCTGAAAGAAATGAAAATGGCTTCAATGTCATATATTTTGTACACAGGATATTGCATGAAAGTGAAAACTAGAAGCAAGAATACTGGAATAATGGCAAGTGCCATAATTGCTACAAAATCAACGCATTGAGGATGAACTGTTTTTGCTACAACACGCATTTTCCATAGACACCTTCTCAGTATACTCTAGTCTTCAGTTAAGAAGAACTGTAATGTTTATGATATTTGAATGGTGAAAAAAATGAATGCAAGCATGAAGTCCATTTGTTAGACCAGGATTCTATGCTGAGTGTATTAGACCATGATAGATTGGCAGCTACTTTGTGACTGCATGATTTGTTGAGTTAGAGAAGATGTACTAAATTGTGATATGCAAACTTTTTAGAAATTAACAGTTGATATTTTTTTATTCTTTAAACTGAGTATGAAACAAAACAGAAAAAAAGTAATATCAGTCTGTCAGTCAGCTGTACTTTTAGGTTAGATTCTGCCATTATTTTTTCTCCTTTTTTTCAAAGTGCAAACATTGAGTGAAGACCTAAAATATCCCTCTGTTGCAATGGAAAGCAACAAATGCACAACATCTTTGCTGTGGCCCATTTAGCGTGATTCAACAATGCCCTCTGCCAGGCTAAAGCGCTTTCCTCATTTTTTGATCATTTCTCCACTTTCCGCCCGCCTTTTCAGAAATGGGTTCGGCAATCATGGATGATTTGTAAGCAAATCACTGTCGGTCCACAATAGGCTGGGAGAGCACACGGAAGAACCCTATCAAAACCTCTCTGGAATATGTTGTCATGACAACCAATCAGACCCACATTAACAAGATTTATGACAGAATGGAGAGCATTTATAAACATATACATATGAATATATCAAAGCATACATTTCCTTTTCTCTCTCTTTTTATCACAGTGGGCATTCATAGAAAATGGTCAGACCTTGGTGTCATTGTACTGTTGCTTGTCTTTTAGATAACAAGGAGCAAAACCTATACAGCTTTAGTTTCTTTAGGGTGGGGTGTAAGGAGCAGAGTTTTAAATTTTCCCATTTGGGATACTGCAATTTCTGATAGAATTTGTATAAGAGATAACTAGTTCTATAAGTAATGAATTGAGCTCTTGTAATCCACAGGGTTCATAGGTGTGATGTAAGTAGGCAAGGTATATCCATGATTTGCCTTTTAACATTGGCATGTGGCTGGTTGTATTATAAGTCAGTGAAACTATATTTCCTTACTGCAATAACAAGGAAAATTTCACAGCACTCTACATTGCTAGTATTGTAATCAGTGTGAAATCAGGATTGATACAAACAGGGTGGATTCAAATGCAGATTATTGTCACTAGAAAATGCTGTTAAACTAAAGCGAATATTTTGAATGCAAATAATCACATATTTTAAAACATTCCAATGTCAGTAAGTGAAAGAACGGAAGAATGGATTAAAAACTGTATGCTATATTATTCCCCTCACTTGATTTGTGCATAAACTTTTGTCAATCTAACAATCCTTAAAAGCCAAATTTCTAATGATGACTTGAGCTTCAGATGTTTAGTATTTAGTGTGATCTGTTGCATGTCTCCAAAGAACAAATATCAAGCTGATTCCTTTAAAAAAGGTTCTTGGTATGGTTTTTTTAAGATAAGATAGAATATGGTTGAGTCTTTGTGATAAAGGTATATCACCTATCATTATAAAGATGGACCAAAGAGGACTGTGTTTGGTTCCTATAAGCTGCTGTGATATTTGGTGCACATTCAAGTTGTGAAGGCTTGTTTTATATTAAACCAAGTTTTTGATTTAACATCCTTCATTCCACTGACTAATCAAGTTCTATTCAAAACATTTTGGTTGTTGACTTTCAATTCCATATAATTTCAACCGATCATGCAGGCACATTTTGATGCTATAATCACTCATACCTTTAACAACACACAGACTGGAGGTGTAAAATCCTATCAAGATCTACTTATCAGGATTCTCTTTCTGAATATTAAAGGCTTGGCATACTTTTCTTCTAAACCTGCAATTTAATGTGTTCAAACACTGGCAGTGTTTCTTTGCATAGTAAAAATGACTTAATTACTTTTGAGATTGGTTAACATAAAATGAGTAGTTGAAATATATAATTAATATCATTTTGTTTTTTGATAATACTTGGAGATAGTAGAAATTTGCTAGTCTGTGTGTCAAAGAATGTAGTTACCTTTGTTAGAGATGGTAGAGAATTTCCCCTGTTCATCTAGAGGTTCCTTTAAAATTCTGATCCGTAAATTCGCTAAGAGGCACAGCGATGAATAGATAGCCACTTGATCTAACAGTGACAGGCAAGAAAAATGCTGGTCATAAAATGCCTCCTTTGCTCTATATGTCTCTTTTTTAAAGCACTCTTTCTATATCTCTCTCTTCTGATCTCTCTCTCCTTCTTTTCCTCTTGGCAGTATGCATGCAGTGAGGCTCTAAGTCACTAAGGGGAAGATTTTGGGAGTCTAAGCTTTTTCATCCCAAAGTCACGCATCAGGAGATGAAGTAGATTTTGTGACCGTCTGGCGACACAGTGCGTTCATTTTTTTTGGAAATCTGGAAGTCAGGCGTGCATGCTGTTTAGGATTCCTGTATGCATACTTTATTCTTTCCGCCATTCTTTTTTCTGAAGTCAAGCATATTTCCATGGTTTGTGATAATTCTGTCAAATTCTGTCAATTGCGTTTCATGGGTTCTTGACCTTCAGATTTGAGTTCTTTATGTCAAAATTTGGATCAGGTTAGACTGATTTAACAATATGATTGTAATAAGCAAGGTTCTTTAGATGAACTGAAATAATAGTCCATGATAGCAATTTTGCATACAGTCAGGGGACTTACTTCATTTTGAGCAAAGGAGATTGCATTGAAAAGGAAACCAGTACAGTGCAATAAAAGCTGAATATGTGTCTTGAGTGAATGTAGAAAAAGAAAATGAAAATGGAAAATTTCTCCAGATTTCATTTCATTAAATGAAAAGTATACATTCTCTTGACTTGTTTCTGGCATATGATAAGGGTAATATTTTCACCTGATTTCTGAAAGGGGTAAATTAAGCGCTCTTTCATTGTTCTAGAAAAGCGAAAATAGCTTGAATTTTATTCTCTGAATATATATCTAGTCACCACAAGGTGGTGTAGTCTTCGCAACTAGTGATGGCACCACCAAAACTACCAAAATTCATAATTTTTCAGCAGATTGTCTGATTTTTATCAAACTTTGATGTTTTGTTCTTATAATAATGCTGCATTCCCTCAATCCAGTTTTACATTTGGGTTTCATTTCCCTTTAACCCGTTGAGGACGAGTCCGAGTATACTCGGGCAAGTGTCTATGGGAAATGCGTGTTGAATCAAAATCAGCTCGTCCTCAATGGGTTAATGATGATCATTAAAGAGATAAGAGGAAAATAGCCTAATCCACAAGTGAAGTGCTTATACTTTGCCAGAAGGAAGAATGAGATATCTCTTGTGTGAATCATTTGCTCTGAGTTAACTTTAGCAATGTTTGACTGTCACAGGCAGGAAATACAGACTGCTCTGTAGTTGAGAGGAAAATTGAAGTATTCATAATATCTAAAAGGTCAGCATTTTACTAATGTCTTATATTCTTATGTGTTCCAATTAACACTTTGCATGTTTATGCACTCACAACCACCTGCAAAAATACTCAGATTAGCTCTGTAGAGTTTCACATTAAAGGTAATTTTGCTGCTCTAGATATTAATTAAGATGGTGTGCAGTGATTTGTCATTATATCCTGCCTGTAACCATTAATGCAACAAACAGAGATAGGCTGGCCTTCCAAGTGATATACTACAGCTAGATTGATGGATTCACAGTGGACACATTGCTGTTTTTTTTATTTTCGTGTCATGATCCATTCCTTTGCTGTAAAAGAACATATCTTTCACCTATGATCTCCTCTTACCTTCTTGTAATCCACTGAAGTATAACTGAAAAGTTTCTTTCATTTTTGTAACATTTTACTGAAATCTTACTAAATATTTTACTGGTATTTGGTGTTTTTATTCCATTCCCACCCTGAGAGATTGTATATGCTTGACAGACTTGAGAAGTGAAATATTCTAATCTTATAATTCACTTGAATTGAAGTCTGTAAATACAGTGATGCTGTTTTCTTTCTCCTTTTATTTTTGTCACTTCGATTCAGGAAATCCAGTAATGGCTTCCTTGTGTACAGATAAAGGTTTTAAGATTAAAGAGAATCCATATTTCATGTGACTCTGTAGCAATAGGATGATAAGAATAAAAGGAAACACAAGAAGAAAAAAAAAATCAAGCAACATGAAGACGATCATGTTCTTTAATTGCCCCTTTGCAGCCGTAGAACACAGTTAATTGACCACTTTGCTGACCAGTAGCCAACGCCGTGGTCAATAACTTCTCTTGCTTTCATTGTGACATTTGGTCCAATGTGTGTCGTAGTGTGCTCAAGACAAGCTGGGTACAGCCAAGAACATGTGACTACCAGGCAATGCTATGTATGTAAAACTAGGCCAGGCAAACAAATTGGGCATTGATTGTGAATCTGTTATTCTGATAAAAGCGGCTATGACCCATATATTAGAAGGACTTTCGTGCCCAGTAGACAATGCAATCTTCTGCAATTCAATCCTCATCAAATCACATATTCCGCAGTGAACGTGCTACTTGCATTTAATAAGAGTGCAGTTACATTTGCTCTCTGTAAAGATGATATTTAAAGCATTTCTGTAACAACAGGAAGTAGTATCTTTGTTCTGGATATCCATTCAGGGAATATTGATATCACCCCTGTTACTAATTCTGGTTCAATGATGAAGAAATATCTGCATTTGTATGTTTGCACGAATTTGTAAGATATCTGATGAATGGCAATGGATAATGGCTCTATCTTTCACTTTGTTTCATTTCTTTGTTGCAATTACAATATTGTTGGTCAAGTTTAAAGTATTATGCTTAAAAATGTGGTTTAAGTCATCAGCCTCCTAAGACAACATGTATGTCTGAAGCATGTGCTTATTCAGTATCAGACCTGGTTGGTTATAAAAAAAGAAAATAATTTAGCTTCTTTTGTGCTTTGTATTTTTTTCTCTAGAAAAATCGTGCTGGCATGGAGATGTTATTGTCACATCGACCGATCACAGTACCTCCATCTCACCCTAAGACGTCACATCTACGTCCAGGTATTATCTCTATAAGTAGCATTCTTTTTCATCCAATTTCCAGCCTCATCACTGGTAATTACTCCCTGTCAGTTTGTTATTGGCTCTCATGGTGCTCCTTTCATCGTAAGTCTTCTCCAATATATACCTCTTTTCAGCTCAGTTTTATTTTTGTCATGCAGCTTGTTCAACATATTTGCATGTAGAGTAAGTTGAAGCATGATCATGTATCATACTTACCGAAGAACCAAAGTCATAAGCTGGCAGTAAGTATCATGTTTCATATGAAATCTGAAAAGTATTTTGATTGTTAAGTATAGTCTTTTTCTGCATTTTATTTGGCTTTTGAGTTAACAATTTGATGTAACTCTGTTTCAGTAAAGGTAGGCAAGTTTTGTTCAGATGTCTGTAAACCAATGTCCTACTAGAATGAAAGACAAACTTCAGATAATGTTAAGAAAATGTACATAATATGGAGCTGCTGTGGTTCAGTGGATAAAGCATTGGATTCTCAATATCAAGGACCCTGGTTCAAGTCCATTGGCAGCAGCAGTTGTGACCTTAGGCAAGGCACTTTGACCTTATTGCGTAGTCCTTAACCCGTTTGAGGACGAGTCCCGCGTATACTCGGGCAGGTGTCTATGGGAAATATGTGTTGTAGCAAAATCAGCCCGTCCTCAATGGGTTAATTTGGAGGGAACACACAAAGGTCTGTTTCCTGATAGCTTGCTCACGAGCCTTTATTACTTCTTGAGTAGCCATGTCAAAAAATTCAAAATACGTAAAATATGACAAAACATATACTAAAAATAAAATGTTGAATGTATAATAATTGTGAGTAACAAAATCTGTGCAGGTTTACAAATCAATGATAACAAAGACATATTCTTTACAGCCAATTTGTTTGTGTAAAAGGACAGTAAGACGTTATCTTGTTATCTGAAGGTATTCTGAACTAAGTGAATATCTTTAGTGCATACTCCCTGAAGCATGTTCTGAATGTCATCCAAGAGAACTCCCACTAAGAAGTGTGATTTGATAATTAATGGAAGAGTGTTCCCTGATGAGATGATGTTAATAACAGGCATCTAAGGTACCCCCCACCAGACTTCAAAAGGGAATCCCAGCAGAATGCACGATATGGATGCATCCACCCTACTGTGAGGAATGCAGGGTAATTGATGTTTTCTGAAGACGTTACCCAACAGGGAGGAATATAGGGGGTAATTGGTGGTGTAGGTTTGGTCGGGTATACACAGACTTGTTCAAGTCAGAGGAATGGAATGTTCTGTTTCTTCATTTTTTTGTGTACATTACATTTGCCACACTGTTGTCTGTAAGCAAAGATAATCCTACCTAGTTGTATGCTGAAATCTGATCAGACAGAGTTGGTATTAGATGCAGATTGAAAATTGCAATTCATTGAAGATCTGTGAATGGAACAAGAAATTGCAGATCAAAATTAATGACACCCTAAACAGCATTGGAGAGAGGCTAAGTCTTCAGTGCCTGAAAAGGAGCCGACAGGACCTTATTACTTGTCACCAACAGTGAGGAATATCAGGAAGGGGAGACAGACTGTAACATGCTGGGCAAAATGTCATCTCTATGGGTGAATAATCACCATTATAGTGTTATTAAGATGACGAGTGGGCCCTATAGTATGAAAATTCCAGTTGACTTATTTATGATGCAGAAATAACTAACGGGTCCTTGATATTTCGAGAGATGACTTTAAAAGAGTTGACTTTTACACATAGAAAGCACAGGATAAAATTTGCAGATAATTCCCACATTATCACACTCTATCACAAGGAAAGCTAGACAAACTGGTCACTTTTGTCACCTTCTGTAGTCATGCATTTTGCAGACTTTAACTTGAGTATAAGAAATGTTACAAATACAGACAGAAATTTACAAATGAACAAGTTAAAAAAAAAAATCTCAGAATGGAGGTAACTTTAAATCTGGTTTTCAATACATAATTATGGTCCTATATTGTTAAAAAACTATTTGTTTTTGGAGTATATATATATTTTCAATATACAGAAGTATACCAAATGACAAGTTTGTTTAATGACTACAGATTGAAATCAGAGGAAGATCATTAACCATGGGTCTCCTCTGTACTTTCATTTTTCATGTCCTTCCATTGTGAAATTGAAGCATTCAAGAAATATGGTTTTCTTCATTGGTATTGAAACAGAAAATGCCTGAGAAGTTCCTCCATTGAGATGTTAAAATTACAGTATTCTACACTCATTTTGATAGTCTTTATTGGTCCATTGAGTTCTCAAAAACAATCAAGGAACTAATCATCCACTATCACATTCATATGGCAACTTAAGATGTAGTTTACAGTGGGAAACTCCAATTAAAGACTTTTTTTTTTTTCAACAGCAGGCAAACAAGTAAGCCTGAGAATTTTGTTGATAACCCATATAATGAAATCATTCAAATGTAAGATACGATAGTACAAAGAAATAGCACAAACAATCCATCTTACCTGGGGGGACATTGAAAAATACTCTCATAAAAATATCTGCTCTTTTACAGTAATGGCATTATCTGCAAAGATTGAATTCTTCTCGGAGTGGAGGTGGTCACTGAACCTATCTATCATAATGATGTCGGCCATCATGTGTAATGCAACACTGTCAACTTCCGTAATAACCTCTTCCAATGAGTCTTGAATTGAGTGATGTTAATTGAATTTCTCAGATTGTATGCACAACCACTGGATGAATTAACAACTTGAGAGATGCAGGTATAGCACCCTTTAATAAAAGAGCTTTTTCTCATCAGCGTAGACTTTATACAGGAGACTTAGACAGAATTATTGGTGATTAGTCTTTCTGCAGGCTGGCTAATAACAGTCTCATCTAATTGCTTATTGGATGTCATATGATATCCTCCTGTCTATGATAGAGAAAGTGTGGTGAGAGATGAACAAATGTTTCCAATTTAACCCACTGCATACGTGAACCTGGCCAGTCTTGTGTTATGTCTTTAGAAATTTCAGAATGTGATGGGGAATGACCCTTACTTCTCATTCTCTCTCTGTAGTGTCATCTGTCGCCATAAGAGAATCAATTTCTCATTCATAATTTTTAATTTAATGTTTTTGATATCATCATTTTTTTGTTATTGCTCTGATTACCTAGGAATGTAGAAACAAATTATTTAGTAAAAAACAGGTTAAGCTTCAACAGGCCATGTTGATAATGTATAACGAAAACAAGAACCTATGAAATGCTGTAGGTAAGTCATGATTCCAAAGCACAGTAAGCTGATGAGTAGGAGATACTGCAAGATTTTCATTACATATGGGTTTGGATCTGGAAAGTTGTCTTGGCTGTTTACACTGTGCCAATCATTTGAGGTCTCTTAGCTGTAAGAGAGATTTAGTTTGACCACCTGTATTTGATGACATTGTCTGCAAACACTGTTATTACTTGTTTTTTATGTTAACCTAGTGACAAAGAATGCCTTTGGTTTTCACTAGCTCAAAAACAAAAGTTCTTGTCTGTCATTCAATTTCATCAGTAGATGATTTGTAAATCTTTGAAATCTACATATTGATTTTATGTGATGATATCACTCAAATGTTGTCTGCCATGTATGCTGTATTTGTTACAAATTAAATTGTATGTAGTATGAATGAAAAAAGAATACAGCCATACATGACTTGAATGTAGACTAAAGTTAACTTGCATTTGGTTGTGCATATTTGTTATTAGTATGAAAGCATTATACCGAGAAAGTGAAAGAGAGAGAGAGAGAGATAGAGAAAATGCAGAGGTAGATCGATAGATATCTATCCGATAGATATCTGTAAAACCAAGAAAAGAGGAATAGAAAGATCAACGAATGATTGTATTTAGATAATAAGGTAGTTAGAGTGGTGAAGTGTATTGATGGAAACACTGGATGAGTGAATGGGTTACAGATGAAATAGGTTTAGAGATATAGAGAGAGGGGTGATTGAATTACCGTGACATGAAATAATATATATTCAGATATTATTCTTAATGACAAAACTTGTCAGGTTGTAATGTAAATAGCCAACGCAGGTGCAGTTATATGATTGTATAAATGGAAATCAAACACAAAATAATGAGCGTGAGTCTAGAGTTACCACATAGAGGCACTTATCCCAAGTCCAGTTGTCACTTCCCTGTCAAAGTACAGGTGGGTGGTGTACTCTTCTCACAAAGTCAAGGCCGTTAGTGTTTGTAGTTGCTTTAAAATGATTATATAGTCAACTTGAACAGAAATATGATATGTCCTCAGTAATAGTGTTGGTACTGGATGCTTTATGTACACCCAAAGGAGATAATCCTTTTGAAAGTCTACTGGTCATTCCACTTATTTGAAATGGTCTATTACCATTTCATAGTGCATAGTGAGTTTGTTTTGTTGTTGTTGTTGTTGTTTTTTTTTAAAATGTAAAATAACATGCCGGGAATAACAGCAACAAAGGAACATATACCCCACTAAGATAGCTCAATGGGTCATTGTTATCACTGCCTGATGCTTGGAATATAGGTCAACATAAACCATAATGTAGTGATTTGATGTATTTATTTGTTTTTGAACAAGTATCATTTGCAAGTGCTGTCATATAGTTGTACTATGTTTAGCTTATCCAAATGCCTGGTAATGATAATAATAATTGTAGTGATTATTGTGTTGCAAAGCATTCATTAAACAGCAATGAACACAAAGATAAAAGAATGGATATATTACATAGAAACTGGATTCTTTTTTTTAGATATTTAATTCAATTTTCTTCCAAGATATTCGTCTTCCAAAGAAGCAAATACAATGGACACCATTGCGAAAGTGCTCCTATTTAACTACATACTTACAGGAAGGGGTGTTGTTTTGCAAGTTTTGCTGCTATTTGTGACTTTAGCTTGCAACAAGTCAAATATAGAGATTTTCCAAGAAGTGAAGACATTTGATACATCAACAAAGACTTTAGTTCCTCACAAATTTCAATATAATGCCAATGCCCACTATCACTATAAGCTTTATTAACCTCTTGATGCACCCATAGTGATGAATTCAGAAACTAGTGGTTAATCTGTCATCTCCTGTATCTGAATATTATGTCATCAGGACCCTTCCACACTTTGCTGTACACCATCTGTTTCTTATCCCAAAAGTAAGACCAAAATGATGCAAACAGGTGCCACCGGGCACCATTATCAATCATCGTCATGGCAACCGTTAATTAAAACAAATCAAAGCTGCTAGGGATAAATTGTGTCTCTCTTTCCATCCGTCAAATGAAATGGGTTTCCATCACCTCTTCATCATCCCGCCGTAATTGTTTCTTTTCTGCTCCTTGTCATGTGATCCATCTTAGAAAGAAGCCCCTCCCCCGGCAACCAGATGGGCTCTCGGCGACAGCTCAAGCAATCAAGATCTCCTAGCCCTCAGGTGAGTGGGTGTAAGCTGTTGGGAGACGTCTCCTTAGAAAATATGAGACAGGGATAACATTCCAACAATGTAATGAAGCAGATTGATTTTCTCTTCCCTTTCATCCAAAAATTATTATTCCTTGTAATCTGCACTTTATTTTCATCCTTTGTCGTAGGCGCTGGTTTGTTCGCATGTTCACGCATTAGCTCTTTCTGTGCCAGGGAATTCAGACAGTGTATACAACATTATGGGATTTTCCATGTCAATTGGAACCAAGAGGGATGAAGTCTCTACCCTTATAGTTTACACTCATAAGTTAAATGTGGCACTGATTTTTTTTTTTTTTCCCTGGGTGATGTTGATTAGCCCAAATGATTATCTGGTTTTGTGTTGCAATGATTACAATCACACCACTCTTTTGTTCATTGCATCTAATATTAACAATTCATATATATAGTAAGACATTTTTCATCTCAAAACACATGGGATTCTTCTCCCCAGTCAACCGTCAATCAAAATACCAAGATACCCCACGATTAATCAGGCCTGAAGTATGCTTCCATATTGCCAACCAGGAATTTGTGAGTAGGTCTTTGTAGGGGTCTTTTGGATGCTTGTGATTAAGCTGTTGAATGCCATTCACACTCATTATTCTCACAAAGCTGTGAAAACTCTAGAAAGTTCACAAATAAGAGCACACACTGTCAAGAACACTGTCAAGTTTGTGTCCACATTGCAAAAGCTCCTCTTCTCCTTAACCCCCCCCCCCCCCCCAAAAAAAAAAAAAACACACAATAAAAACAGTTTGAAAGGGCATGTATTTCGGTGCAAGTGTAAATGACTCCAATGTAGGGGAGTATTGATTAACATATCTATGAGCTTATAGATGCAGTATAATGTATGAAGCTTTGACATATTCCTTTTAAAATAATAAATCTTCAGCTCTCATGATTTAATTTGGCAAAACAGAGAAATGGTACTCAATTCAACTTAAATTCTTTCTCCCTGTCCATAATAGGGTGTGGAGTGTGTCAGGCCATATGCTCCAGCACTAGACTTAAAGCTCAAGCTTTTTCCATGTGTCAATCAAAGGCTATGTTTCTTCACGCTGAAATGACAGTGAACTTCTGTGAGGAAAACAGTCAGTGCAACGTAACTCATTGTTAGTTTTACAGGGGAAAACAGACACCGAAGAAAGCCTAATATACTTTAGGCATGATGAATTGTAACCAAAGACAGAACACTTCTTGACTTGCGAATTGTGACTGTAGGACAAACACTGACCAAGACTTGCCAGTTTCCATGGCAATGGTTGTGAAGGAAACTTGCATTAGCATTGATCAGGGGAAATCCATACGACCCAGTCGCGGCTCTGCAAGCCAAGAAAGAAAGCTTTTTGTTGCGGTATTGTGTGTCCTTAACATGGCAGATTTTCAAAGAGGTAAAACATTCACATGGAACTAAATAGTCCATAAATGGTTTTCCGGTAAATTTTTATTTTGTTTATCATATGAATTTAGATATCCCAGTTACTATGGGATTTTACTATCTGTAGCCCTGCACTGATATAACATTGTACAAAGTCCATTCAAAGGCTGGACTGATTATAAAGTAAAACTCAAATATCAGGTATTATCTACCCATGAGAGAAAAGAAAAACCAAGAAAGAAAGAAAAAACCCAAGAGAGATAGGGAGAAAGAGAGAGAAAAGGAGAGTTGATGAAAGAGAGTATGAAAGTGAGAGAATTAATGAGAGAGAGAGAGAGAGGGAGAGAGAGAGAGAGAGAGAGTGAGGGAGGGTGAGGATGAGGGGGAGGGGATGGAGACAGAAAAAGAAGGAGAGTAGGCGAGATGATAGTGTGTTTGTTGCCATAAAAGACAGAAAGTGCTGTAGTGGCTTGAGCTGTTTGTTTTAAAGGCAAAGGCTAATTTTCAAGGAAAGATTGTGTGAGAGAAAGAAAAAGGGAAATGATGAAACTGAAGAATATCAAGAAAACAGACAGACAATCATGACTTGGCCGGCATGGACAAGATACGAGTATTCCTCAAGTCCCATGCAAGCTACAGGCAAATAACAGCCTAAAGGAGATCATGGGGATTCCATATGCTTGCAATTATGAGTGCAAGCTGGTAATGCTGTTTAGACCCAGTCTTCTCGTACAGCCTCTTTGGTGATGCATTTCACTAATTTGTCGCTTGGTATGGTGTACAGATTTCTCATGTTACCCTAGAAATGATGAAGAGTTGTTTTCTCAAAGTATTAGGTGCACTTTTTCCAAACTAAAATATGCAGGTCTCCCCATGCTTGATACATGGTCATTTATTATGCCTTTTTTTCTGTCTGTAAATGTCAAACTGAATAAAAACTCATTAGCAACAGTGTTTTTATTATTTCACGCTCCTGTATACTTGCAGCCTCTGAAAAGATTTTTTTTTTTTCAAATGTATTCCAGTCTAAGTTTGTTTGTTTGTTTGTTTTTTGGTTGAACAATAATCTCCTTGCAAAGCAACCAGTTTCTTTTGAAATCTTCAAAGAAGGAAAGCCTGTTTGGAGTTAAATTTGACCTAAGGCACTAATTAGACCAGCCAGCTTTCTAGAGCTTTTGTTTGATCAAGACTGCAACCTCAGAACCACACATAATTATCATTTTCTTGCCACTTGTTAACTTACACCTGACTCTGAGCTCTTTTGCTTGTTAATTGTCACAGGAATGCCAGAGCCCAGTGGAATCTGTAATGATATTAGCATAATTCTCCCTTTCTTTCTTTTTGCTTTCAATCTCACAAAATGTGGCAAAGTAAAAATTAAGATTACAGACTATCTTGATGCTTACTAGGATGGGATTTAATACATTTTCAATATACCTTCCTCATAACACTTTTTTTTTTTTAAGAGGTCTCAAAAGATTCAAATCTTTTAGATTAACTCTTTCATTCTTTGGCAAGAATCAGTTTTTATCAAAAGTCAAATTCTTTCAAAAAACCCTCTTTTATGGGGATTAAAGACGTTAAAAATGTTTGTAAATTGATTTAACGTTCCCAGTGTCTACTTGATGAATATCACTTTGCGTACTAGTCATTTACCCTTAACCAGTTGAGGACGAGTCCCGAGTATACTCGGGCAGGTGTCTGTGGAAAATGCATGTTGTAGCAAAATCAGTCCGTCCTAAATAGGTTAACAGCAAAGAAAACAGTTCATGTATGGAAGATGTTTTATAGATCATGTAGCCAAATGTCATTGAGAAATAAAAATATGACGTAGGGAAGATGCTAGTATGATGGTCTACATTCCTGTAATCAGTGCCTACTACCCACACACAGCATGGAAAAATCAATTCATATTCAATTATACTTGGTGAGCAAGTTCCACTGTATCCATTTCAGGTGGCTTTATCAGTTGCACCACTAAAGAGTAGCATATGAGTGAAATCTATCCCATGATGCATTTCTCATCTAAAGTCATATTCTTCTGTGGGCATTTAAAGATTTGGGTAGGATGTATGGCACACCACTGATTGCAACCAATCTCATCCCTCACTGATTGGTATTTAGGGGCAGTTAAATATTCCACTTCAGATACCCTAATGAAAGTGCTGACTGGCGGTAGGGAAATGCGCAATATTAAAAGATACTGCAATAATACCAAGCTGATGAGTTTTATTATATTTTGCAAAACTTGAATTGAACAATACTACACAATGGGCATAAATATTCCATGTCATTATACAATTTCATGTTTTTCTGAGGAAAAATTCCCCAATTTAAAGTAATTGCTGTGACATTTAATTTACATGAAAATTAGGATATTAGAAAACAAGAAATTTAGTACCTAAAACCCCCAGAATGTTTTCTGTGTGTATTGTGAACTGGGCTGTCATTGATATTTCCATAATAAGTATGAATAACTGCAATTTATGAAGGCATTTTAAAAGGAAACTGACAGAAATTTAGCATATACACACTACCACTAAATGATTTTGAAATGTTTGTTACTTACACTAGACAATATGGACAACAGTCTGTTTTGTCTTTGAATTATTATATTTTTATGTGGATCTTTGTATAGATTTCATGTGGATGAAGGCATTTTATTTTCCTTATCTCCATGAGATTAGTGCACTAATGCACTAAAATTCAAAACAAAGACATCTGCTTGATATTTTTATAGTCTTGCCGGGAACTTTTCCATCAAAAAATTCACAAAGGAATGTTGTACAATATTGCAGGTGATTGATATAAAGTTTGGATAAGCCAGTGGAAATATCTATATATATATATATTCTTTATCTTAGTTTGTAGCATACATGGAAGTATTATTAAAGAATATATGACAGGAGCTCTCATTCTACACAATTCTGCAAAGTTGAAGTCTAGCCAGATTCCCTCTTTTTTATATTCCAAAATTGCACAAGGTCATAAACCCTCTGACAGTGTTTGAAATATGTAAGTACTCGGATCATGCTGGTGCTGGGGAAAAGAAGGTGTTCACCAATAGCTTCCAATCATCATGCCAACTTATATCAACCAATATAGTAGAGTCTGCAGGCATATCCATATAGAATATAGGAGAGGCAGTGATGGTGATATGTTCATAATGATGGACTCAGCCCCATCCAAAGCTTTCTGAACATTGCTGTAAATTGTGTTGAATCATGAGTCAATGTGGGAGGGAGTGAGTAATGATTGGCGAGGAGACATCGCGTCGTTCGATGGCCTCAGGCCGCAGCCGGGGCAGGAGGAGAAGACTAATGGTATGACTCAAAGGGAACTAACGGCTCCCAGTCAGGGCTCCAGCTAACTTAATGGTTCTTATCATGATGCTATTTTCCAAACATGAGGTCATATCACCCTCTAGCAGGTATTTTGTGCAATAAAATACTGTTTTTAAGATGTATACATGCTTAAGGAGGAACGTTGAACCAGCATATGCAAAATATGAGTGTATTAATAATTCACATAAATGCAATTACGGGCATGTGTGCTGATATTATCACAAGTTTCGACTCAAAGATGAAGTGAATATGATTTTAATACCGATGATGTCAGCATCTCTAAAACACCCACAGTGTTTCAGTCTTGAATGATTCTAAACGAACTGGCAAAATAAACGTCACACTGATTAATATGTTTGACTATCAAACAGTATTGCCAGTCAAGAGAAATTTGGGGAGAACATTTGTTTGGCGGTCATATTATCTTCTACTCATGGTGCAAACACACAAAATATTGATAAATCAAATTCCTTTTCATATGCAACATTGTTATTTAAGATTAATTAGATACGTTCATTTCATGCTGGAAGTATGACATTTTGTCCAGTATATTGTGTACCTTGTTTCAACTTGATATGAATTAAGTACATATGATGACAGGTAGATTATATCAAAACACTCTTTGCCGATCTGAAAATCAATCGACTTGTACATACAGGTTTTGTGAAAGTATCTGGAGTTAAGTAGATTTAGATGTAACTCAACATGATGTACGCATGGGTGCCATGGCCAGCGAGACATCTTCTCACATTCTTCACTGTTTGAAGTGAGCCGAGATTCATGAAAGGATGTGTTTGCACAGACAGACAACTGTACACACAGACAAAGAAGGAAAGCCTGTTTGGAGTAAAATTTGACCGAAGGCACTAATTAGACCAGCCTGCTTCATGTAGAGCTTTTGTTTGATCAAGACTGCAACCTCAGAACCACACATATCATTTTCTTGCCACTTGTTAACTCACACCTGACTCTCAGCTCTCTTGTTTGATTGTTGTCACTGGAATGCCAGAGCTGAGTGGAATTTGTAATGATATCAGTGTGGCTCTCTGTCTTTTTTTTTTTTTTTTGCTTTCAATCTCACAAAATGTAATAAAGTATGTTAACTTATGGAAACAGATTATCTTGATGTTCACTAGGATTGGATTTAAAACATTTTTAATATAGGGGGACTATGCCTTCTTCATGGCACTCTTTTGTGTTTGTTTGTTTGTTTTTTTCAATATGAGAAATAAAAGAAATCTTCATTTGGCCCCAGAACACTGTTATGGTTTCTGAGTGTTTGAAAAATATGACTCTTTATATAAAAGGAAACAATACTTTCAATAATAGATACACAGATTAGATCCTGTTTGTTCACCATTGAAAGTAAATGAGCCAGTAAGTGTGAGATCTCACAGAAATTGTCCTTTACTTATGCTTTAAAATGCCATGCAGAACAAATCTCAATTCTTTTTTGAAGAGCTTGATCTAAAATGAGGCTGTAAAGATTGAAAACCATGCAGAACAAAAACAATTTTTCTAGTCTATATGTAGATATATCCGGTTTTAAGCTATTAGAATAAAAGAATATATCTTGTAAGGGTTTAAGCCAATTTTTCAGTGATTTTTTGCACTACTATTTCATATAAACAATCCAAAATCCATTACATAGTGGTCAGTAATACATCAGCTCTGGATTTCATTGAAGTCACAAAAGGCATGGGCCTTCAAATGAAAGGTATAGACCTACTGTGCTATATTAAGGGAATTTTATATCTAACAAAAGACAATATCTGTTACAATCTTTATAATCTCACTTTATTTCATTCCATTTTCTCTCATTTAGAGATCTTCTCCAGTCAGAACACATGATGGTCCAGACCCCATCCACCCAGCCCTCCCCATTGTCAAGGTAAGAAAAGATCTGTATGATGACTTGGAGTGTTGGTCCTGGCAGTAGTGGTAATATAAGATGATGCATGATGAGGAAATTCTCCCTCTAGCATATAACTGAAAAATTTAAAAGGCAACGTCACTGTTTACTTTCTGTAACAATGCGTTGACTACCCTGCGCCAGTGCGCAACATGAGTTCTATTTGATCATACATGGAAGACATAGAGCACATTCTTCATCTCTTAACTATGGTAATTTTGTAGATTTTCTCAGCAGTTGCAATGTGTTTGGAAAAGAAATATCAAGGTATCTACTCCGAAAGTGTATTACTGTTGTGAAATGATGATGTTTTATCATGATAAAAAGGGAAATATTAGATGCGATTTCTGCATACATGCTCTACTGGTGTCTGTTGCCCAGTAACTCTGCATTGCGGAAGTGCACAAGTGAACACCAAAAATGTGACTCCCTTGACCTCCGCATGTTTGTGAGTGGGTATGTAAAATCACCTCATTCATTTGCACGTAGTACTGACCCAAATGTTGGTGACAAAATGTTTACATTTATAATGTGATTTATATGTGAAAGGGAGAGTTGGTCATGGTGCTGTATGGGGTGTAGATTTAATTTTGCTTATCTATTTTGCCAATGTTGGCATGTTTAGCATTTGCATTGCATCTCATATAATATATTCAGCTCCTAATATTATCATTCTATATCATGTCATTATCATCAGATATAATTTTTGTTGTCATCACCCCACAAATTTTGTCTCCATGTAAATGGAAAGTTCCACCTCTTACTGTATTCTCTATCTAAAGTATGTCATAGAAGAGTTAACATAACATGAAGGTAAGTGAGTGTAAGAAGAGAACTGTAGTTGTTGTCATTCATCATCAAAGTTTCATTTATTTTAATGTCAGGACATTAGATATACAGCAAACTTGTTCCAAACATCCAGCCCATTTTACGCCACCTGTAATCCTTGTTTAAACCACTCTGTTTAGAAGAAGAGATTATGGTAATTCTGCTGCAGACAAAGTTTGTTAACCTGGTCAGTGATCCTAGTTGACAGCGAGGCACATGGACATAGATCCCCAAGGCATCAACACACATCCCATGCATACCAATCAGGAATCAGAATCACCTGCTGAGATGGCAGCTCATGTATACGTTGCAATCCCAAGATATCTCCAGAGAAAATGGTCGGAGATTGTGGATTTTGTGCCTGATTACCTCCTCCATGTACCCATTGTTAACAAAATAGATTGCTCCTCATCTGATCTCTCCACGGATGCCATAGCAACCCTCAGCTCTCATCACCTTTATCACACTTACATCCACAAGGGTTCGTTGACCTCCTTCAGATTTTGATGATAGGAGGTCTCTATTCAGGCACCCTGTTCCAGCTTGACAATGATAATATGCTGTGACAGAGGCTGTGTCTTGCAAAGACGTGAAATTGCCCGAGGAATTTATGTGATTCTACCACTCACAAACCTTAAAAAGACGAAAAATGTGAACCTGGCCAAAACAGATTGTGTCTTTATGGTTCACTTGGATCTCAAAAGGAATGGGGTGAACAGGTGATCAGAAATTTGGGCCACTTAATCAAGATTATACAAGTCTGTCTTCCTCCATTAGCATATTTCAATCTATGTGTGGGATATCAAGTGGTGGGTAATGATTGCTCACTCCTTTTGCCCACTAACCTGACAAAATATTTTGGAAGGGCTTTCTACGGTCAATAATGAAATATTTTGTATTTCTTTGAATCCCAAGTATCCTTAACCCCCCAACAAATATCATGAATATAGACCCTACTTTTATAATTACAGTCTACCTGAATAGACCTATTGAGGTTGCAGAGGCTTCTGCACACTTCTATTTCCACCAACAATGTTTGCTGAAGTGGAAGTAAGTAGTGGAAAAAACAAATCTTTATTTCAAGTGTTGTAAGTTGCTCTGACAACATTTTACTCAAGAGAAAATTTAGTTTAGAAAAGTATATCAAGGGGACAGTCTCAAACAGTAAAACAAAATAACAATTAAACAATGTAAAGCTGTTATCAGAGATGGTAGAAAAAGACTCCTTGCTCATAAAATGCATGTTTTTGGAAACAAAAATTATATCTTCATCCTTATGTGGCACTAGGAGGCATCTTGTAAGGTTGATAGTCTAGAAAGGTAGTGATCTCATTCTGGTCGGCATCCTTGGATAGCGTCCTTCTCACATCTTTCCAGCACTTTCACTGCATCCCATCGTCATGGTAATATGAGGAAGCTATCTTGTGGAAACCAGCCAAGATTGCTGTGTGGATGGTAATATTCCTGAAGGGTTTTCCTTGGAATATTTCAGGCACGAATCCATCAGGATGACTGCTTTCTATTTATTATGAATATTACATTAGGTTGTTTCCAAGGTATCTGTAATCTTGTATTAACCATTGTATCTGTGGTTGATCATCTTACTCCACTGAAGAACAAGTCATATTTGCACATTTGTTGAATTCATCAGTCTTGAATTCATATCAGGTGTAACACTCGTGTTTGGATATTATGTGTGTGTTTATATGTGTATTTGTGTGTATGTGTGCATATGCAGGGGCAGATCCAGGAATTCCATAAGGGGGGAGCATTTGTGACCCTGCACCTCAAAACAAACAAAAAGTCGCCAGACATGAATTTTTAGTTAAGACCATATTCTGAAAGAGCAGACTTTAAGCTTTAAAATGATGTATAACTCAAATCAAATGGACTCTCCTAACCTATCTAAATATTGAAAAGAAAGCACAAACTCAGGAAAACTGTGAACTGAGAAAAGAGGCTCTGAAGTACAGTGTCTATTCAAGCGCTTAATCTTTACCAAACCATGCTGGCTGTGCGATGAATGGGACAAAAAACAGGAAGTAAACCACCAGAGTAACAACAATGAAGGGATTATCAGATTAAACTCAAATTAAGCATGTCTCATTAACACATTCTGTCCATAATTAATGCCAACTTTCAAAGTAATAGCATTATCCTTTCAAAAGTTATTAGAGTTGAAAGTGAAGAGTGTGGACAAGGTTTTTCAGAAATGAAAAAGGGATTCTAAAGACACACCTAATCACACTATTCTACCGAAAATGTTGGAGATAAACTGCTAAAAAAACACACTTTCCTGCCCGTTTTATGATACCAAATTTTAGCATAATGTAAAGGAAAACCCGCTCTTTCAGAAATATGAAAAAGTCAAGTTCGGCTAGGTTGACCCATTTCACTTATTTTCAGTCCTCACGCAAAATCAGTGTGTGCGACTTTATGTTCGTTTTGAGGTGCACGGTCACATTTTTTTTTTTTTTTTGGGGGGGGGGGGGGAGGGGGTGCACCAGGTGTACTCCCACTGGATCTGCCACTGATATTTGTGTGGGTGTGTTTAATTAACCCTGTGCATGCTGTGGTGTAAGCCCCAGTGTGCCACATTATTCTGAAACCTTAACGCATGAGTGCTTTTTGAAACATTCTGTTACTTTTTTAGAAGCGTTATGCTAGAAATGCTGTAGAGCAGTGTTATAGAGAAAATAGCAGGCTTTGCTGTGATATGTGAGGAATGACACTTTCAGTTTACTATGGCATATCGGGATGGAGCTGTTGGTTTGTGTGCAGTTTGAATTTGAGCAAAATATGTGAAGTTGACAAGCCATTCCGTAGTGTGTCTCACGGAAGTTACACACAAGAGTTAAACAGAGAATCAGTCACTTTCATGATTACTGTGTTCGTCTGGAAGAATGCATGCTTTAGGAACTGTAACAAATCAAAAGGGCACAATTGAAGCATAAGTTGTGACTCTGAATTAGAAAGCAAGTTATTTTCTTTCCTTTCTTTTTTTTGAATAATCAGTTTGAAGAGATTTTGGCTTGCCTTTTCTTACTGTGCCAAAATTTTAATGCTTGATCTGTGGCTATTGGTAACACAGGACCAGCATTTGTTAGATGAGGTTCTCAGCCCAGGAGGATAAAAATAAAATCCCTGAATATGCTTCCACATTTGCAGAGTTCAACAAGTTTAATGAGCCATAAACTATTGATATTCAAGTCAGTGGAGGAATTTTGTCATTGATATTCAGTGCAGTCTTCCAAATGGCTGAAAAGGCATCACATATTCATTGCTTGACATCTGTTTATGGCTACAAGGGCTAATGTGCATTCAAATTTTGGTCCTAAAATGAGTTTGCTTATAGATGGTAGGAATGCTCCTTACTGTTAAATAGAATGGTAACTTTGTCATACATAAATGAAATTCTCTCATCACTGTCTGATTACCTGGTTCCATGAAAGCAGGTGATTCACATAAGCAAGAGAGCTGTTCACATGACTCTTAATTCTCAAGATTTAAGCCTCATTTTGAGTCATGTTACCAGTGAGATCTATATCTATATCTACATCTATATCTGTATCTATATCTGTATCTATATCTATATCTATATCTATATCTAGATATGTAGCTGTATCTATATCTGTATCTGTATCTGTATCTACATATCTGTATCTGTATCTATATCTGCATCTGCATCTGTATCTGTATCTGTATCTATATCTATATCTGCATCTGTATCTGTATCTGTATCTATATCTATATCTATATCTATATCTATATCTATATCTATATCTATATCTATATCTATATCTATATAAATCTCACTACAGAGCCTGATTCAGAAGAAGATATAAAATCACCATCAATAGAATGTAAAAACTGATGACTTTTATGTTTATTTTTCTTATATTTTGAGTTTGATTTAGATAATGGTAGAATATATATTTTTCCATTCATTGTATTCTACATATGAAAAACTCTGTAAGGATGCTTGGAGCCTATGTATCAGGATACTAAGTATGGGATGTGATGTTTGTCAGTTGCTGATGGCACCAATGAAATCGAGTGATAACAAAACTAACAACATATCTAAGTACTCTTTAGTTGTTTATGCATGGTCTGCACACTGGCTTCTCAGATGTGCACAGTAATATAATCAAGGCAAATGTGGTTCTGTACTGTATTCATTTATTACATATATTTATGAGGTATGTCACAACAAATTTCTGTCCCAGCTTTTGCTGCAAAGTTAGAGTTCACCAGGAAATATGTCACCTGTCTCTGGCCACTAACCGGAGGGCCAAACCCCAAAACGTCGCTTACTTAACGAGTGAGTTGCACTCTCTACAAACTAAGTAGACCATGCTTATTTTCAAGTTTTTATTGTAACAAACAACATTCCACTGGTCTACCTCAAAAAATTTGTTGCGAAAGCCTCCAAATCCAAGATGGCGTCCAAGATGGCCGCCATATTTACTGAATTTGTTATTTGTAAGATAGAATTTGATTGAAACATCAGACTTCAACAAATTTGATGTCATATGAAAGAGAATAAAATTATCTACAAGTTGATACCATTTTTGTGGGTTATTGTGATCATTGGATTGAGATTTTAAGGAAAAAACACTCATTTTTTGATATTTTTCTGAAAAAAGGAAAATCATGAAAATGCTTGATTCAGCATAAATCAAAGAAAGACTGAAGGATTATCTTGAAACGTTTCAAAAATTTTGATTGACATATAATTAATATTTGGAGAAAATTAGGGGTCAGTACCATCTTTGGATCAGGAGTAATAATGTCTCAAACTTGAAAACTCACTATGTAAAAATGGCCACTTTAGTTGTGACAAGATCTTGTTTGTTGTGAAAAAAGCCTGCGCGCGCCAAGACTACTACACGCACCTCTGGCACTGGCGCCTGTAGCATTGCCAGTGGTGCGTGTAGTAGTCTTGGCAAACGCAGACTTTTTCTTTGACAAACAAGGGTTTGTGCCTGCAAAATAACTTTTCATACCAAGTGGTAGCTCAGGTGACGCTGATTGCTATTATTTCAAAGTAGATTGTTCTGAAGCAGATGAAATGAAGCAAAAAATATCTTTCAAATAGAGGTAGAAGCTTGAAACACTAACCTTGCTATAGAAAGTTTAAAACAAAATTTGGATCAATCACTAAAAAAATTCAAGATTGCAGGCCATCAGAGCTGACATAGTGTATTGCGCCAAAGTAAATGTATCATTTTGATTTTGATACAATTTTGTCTGTTTTGCTGTCTATTTATATGGTTTTTATATATTCTGAACATTTTAATGGTATTTCAAGCCATCTTAGGCTTTTATGGAGACATTTTTCAGAATGCACCATGAATATTTCTCTGAAAAGTAAAAAAACAAATAAAATTAAAAATGTTTAAGAAAACCATGCAGAAATTAACATCTTTCCCATAATATAATCAATATTTGGAGAAAATTAGGGGTCAGTATTGTATTTGGTTCAGGAGTTATAATGTCTCAAACTTGAAATCCAATTTTACATAATATATATTTGCACGCATCTGTTCCCAAAGACGTCACAGAGGGTCAAATCCAAGATCGTGCTTACTTTTCGAGTTCCACTCTCTCTATAAACAAGACCATACATATTAAGTATACTAAGCAATGTTCCGTAAGTACACCTCAATAGATTTGTTGCAAAAACCTCCAAAGTACAGATGCGGTCCAATAGGGCCGCCATTTTTATTGAATTTAACATTTCAAACATAAAATTTGATAGAGACATTGGATTGCAACAAATTTGATGTCATATGAAGGAGAGCAAAACTTCATAAAAGTTGATACCACTTTAGCTATGTATTGTGATAAATTTGGGGGGGGGGTTGTTTGCTTCTCTCTTTTTTTTGGGGGGGGGGGAGGGAATACATATTTTATATTGTTTTGAAAAAAGGAAGAAATGTAAAAATGCATGATTTAATATTTATCAAAGAAGAACTGAAGAATTGTTTTGAAACCTGCAATTGAGATTGAGATTTACTGAGATTGAGATATAATTCATATTTCTGGAATTATAGTAATATCATACACTGTTGACAAGTTAACATCTAAAACTTGAAAAAAATATATTTATGCATTATACATTTTGCATACAATGTGTTTACATGGTCACATGCAATATTGTTATGATTTAGTGACTTGCAAGTACCTGCAAACTAACTTTTCATGCCAAGTGGTGTATAGGTGTCGCTATACTGTAGCATTTCATCATAGTAGATGATGAAGCAGATAAGATTGAACAGAAAGTATTTTCCAAAAAGAGATAGGAGCTTGGAATTTGGCACAAATTTTGCCAATGTGTAATATTTGGCGATAAAAATAGTATCCACACAAAATTCAAGATGGCGGTAATTAATCAAGGTTGTCGTTCAAGGTATTATTTACCATTAGTGCACGTAAAACAAAAACCCAGCTTTACTTATAATGCCTCAAACTAGTTCTAAACTGTGACTTAGGGATAGAACAACTAATGCACAAACTTAAAACAGTAAAATTAATGCTAAATATTGTTAGATATACTAAATAGATCTGATAGGAATGTTTTTTTTTTTTTAATATACTAAATTGCTAACAGTTATCATGGTTATGGTTTCTTGAAAAGAAATGGTGACATCTCTGTATGGTTTAGGCTTTATTATATACATTTTTTTTTTTTTACATGGTAGAATGTTTTGTGTTACAACTAATCTGCACATAAAAATCGAATGTGATATTTATCCCAATGGTAAACAATACCTTTAGTGTGTTGCGTGAAAGGTAAATCTCAACTTATATAATGTAACTTATAATTTGATATATTTTTAAAATCTTCTTATGTTATATTGCTGTCTATTACATGTTTCTATACATCCGAACGATATTGTACTAGTGTAAACCATATTGAGGGTCTTTTTTTTTGGGGGGGGGGGGGTGGAGCTCATTCCAGTGTTTGGGTAAGGCCCAATCTTTGATAGAAAAGAACTGCTTCTGTATCAAAGATATGCTTTTTTACTTGTATGTTACTCTGCTGTTGTAGAAACGTGAATGATGATGGTATATGTGTAATAATGTCTGATCCGCAGATGTCCTTGAAAGCCCTTCTGATCCGAACCCCCCCCCCCAAAAAAAAAAAAAAAAATCCGACATGGCGGCAATTTCTCAACTTTGCTCTTAAAGGGGAAGGCTAGTAACTGATCAGTGGGAATCAGTGGAAATGCTGGGAGATGATTGTTCCAATCCTTATGGGATTCATTCAAGAGTTCATTGTAAATCTGTTGTTGTGTGAAAATGATTTGCTTCAGAACGGTCTCATATTCAAGTAATGTGCAGATTAATGCTCCGTCACTGACCAGGGATGCTAACCTGGAAGAATTAAACTGCACATTACTTGAATATGAGACCATTCTGAAGCAAATCATTTTCACACAACAATAGATATACAATGAACTCTTGAATGAATCCCATAAGGATTGGAACAATCATCTCCCAGCATTTCCGCTGATTCCCACTAATCAGTTACTAGCCTTCCCCTTTAAATGTGTTGTGCGAAATTACTTTTCAGTATATTGTTCAAATAAAATTGTCCAAATTTATTATTCGTGCTGTATATTCACATTTACAAATATCATTAAGCGCGGCTGAAACTGTATTTACTGTTATCAGATTTTCTTACATTGTTTTTAGGCTGATTTCATGTGGGTTAGTGAAGTGTCACAATTGATCTGAACTTATGCCATTGGTATGTCTAGATGCTTTCCCATATTAGATATAAGGATCTCTAGAGAGTGAAAACGTTCATTTTCATTCATTTTAGAGTGACCTCGTGGATCACTCGAAGAGTTACGAGTGATCCCTAAGGCAGGGCTCGAAACTAACGGTGGTCCGGTGGCCCAGGGCCACCAAAAACGCACGTCGGGCCAACAAAATGTCAGAAATAAAGAATTTGGTGGCCTGATCGGGCCAACGAAAAAGGTCGGATATTTGCCTTTGGGCCACCAAAAATAAAAGTTAGTGTGGGGCCCTGCCTAAGGTCACTCTAAAATGAGTGAAAATGAACATTTTCACTCAAAAGTCACTCCAATTTCACTCTAAATTCACCGTTTTCTGTTATTCACTCCTCACATCAAAAGTAAAAACTTCCACTCGATTTGTTTTTTCTTTTTCGGAGAGTAGAATATCACTGGTTTTAAAAATATGTCCATAAACACCTAAGACGGTTCAAGATAACGCAACAGACAAAATTGTATCAAAATCGAAATAATACATTTAATTTGGCGCAATACACTATGTCAACTTTGATGGCTGTCATCTTGATTTTTTTTTTTTTTTTTTAGCGGTTGATCTAAATTCTGTCTTAAACTATCTACAACAAGATTGATGCCAAGTTTCAAGCTATTACCTCTATTTGAATTTTTTTTTTTTTTTGGCTTCATCTCATCTGCTTCAGAACAATCTACTTTGAAATAATAGCGATCAGTATCACCTGAGCTACCACTTGGTATGAAAAGTTAGTTTGCAGGCACAAACCCTTGTTTGTCAAAGAAAAAGTCTGCATTTACCAAGACTACTACACGCACCATTGGCACTGCTACAAGCGCCAGTGCCAGTGGTGCGTGTAGTAGTCTTAGCGCGCGCAGACTTCTTTATGACCAACAAGGTCTTGGTCACAACTAAAGTGGCCATTTTTACGCAGTGAGTTTTCAAGTTTGAGACATTATAACTCCTGAACCGAAAATGGTACTGTCCTCTAATTTTCTCCAAACATCAATTATATGTCAAACAAAGTTCTTGAAACGTTTCAAGATAATAATTCAGTCTTTCTTTGATTTATGCTGAATCGAGCATTTTCATGATTTTCCTTTTTTCAGAAAAATATCAAAAAATGAGTGTTTTTTCCTTAAAATCTCAATCCAATGATCACAATAACCCACAAAAATGGCATCAACTTGTAGATAATTTTATTCTCTTTCATATTACATCAGATTTGTGGAAGTCTGATGTTTCAATCAAATTCTATCTTGCAAATAACAAATTCAGTAAATATGGCGGCCATCTTGGACGCCATCTTGGATTTGGAGGCTTTCGCAACAAATTTTTTGAGGTAGACCAGTGGAATGTTGTTTGTTACAATAAAAACTTGAAAATAAGCATGGTCTACTTAGTTTGTAGAGAGAGTGCAACTCGACCTCTGTTTTTAGCTTTTGGCCCCCCCCGGTTAAACAACAAACAAACCAATACCAATGTAAACATTGCAAACAGCCATTCTGTGGAAATACCATGTTACATATCATCTTACCTGATCATTTAGTGTACCCACGTAATGTGCAACAATCTCATTTCCTGAGTGACAAGTCATGGTATAATATGCCTTGATGTGTCTTGCGCATGGCTTCTTTCTGACAGTCAACACATTTATGCGACCAGGGAGGGTGATGGGAAGGCAAAAGGTACTTTTAACCAAGTGACGAATCCTTCATAGGGAGACATAGTGATTGAAAGCTGGATTTAGTTTTTTCACTTTACATCAAGGACAGATTTAAAACCAGCTCACACTAAAATGGGCATCTATCTTTCACTTGGTAAATCACACTATCTTTTATTTCTGGGTCTCAATGCCTCACTCACACGCTGGTCATTAGTTCTGGCAACTTGAAACTGGTTTATTCCAGGGGGAAGGGATAATACAGGTGGTCCTTAAAGATGCAGCTTGAAAGGATGATAAAACAGTTTTGTTCAACTGATTTCAGTTTTTGATCTTATTTATTCATTGTATTTGTTCATTGTTCATTCACATTAATACAAGTTATGCAAAAGTCACAATTATGTGAACATTATTTTGAATGCTTGCAAAGAATCCCTTCACACAGTTTAAAAACATGACAGAAATTCAAAAGAGATCCTGGTCATATTCTCACTTATGTGTTTTAGAGCAAGTGAAATGAATAGTGAATACTTTTTAAACTCAACTGTATAGAGAAATCCTCACAAGACATGCCTAATTCTTATACACTTTTTCATGTGTTCCTAGTAAAGGGCACTATATCATTTGGAGGTCAAAGAAAAAAAAACAAACCAACATGCCTACGGATGCATTAATCCTTCCTGCCATAAAACTTGCACTTGCATGGAAATCAGTTCACACATATGAGACATTAATGAATTTCTCTCAGCTATTTTTCAGCTCTCTGCTGTCCGGGGTATTAATATTTCATAACGGCATTTCCATCCAGCCGTGAGGGGCTTCCGAGCCAAGTAATATGCCGATATTAATAATGCAGGCTGGGATATTGTGATCACGTTCAGGCTTGACAAGACAGCAGACCTCACAGCCTATGGGGGACATCTAATGTGAAGTCAATGTTAGCTGTGGATTTAGCCTTACTCCTTAGCTGTCTCATTAGATCAGGTGTACTGTACTACAACCAACAATCCACTGAACAAACCCATCTGTTTGAATACTGGGCTGCCAACAATCACTTGTCAAAATCAGGCAGATTCCGGAGAGCTTTCAGAGTTCTACATGTGTCAGGATATGTGTTAATAATTCCCAAGTGAGAGAGGTTTTTATTTTCTTGTTAGGACATGAAGAACTAGTTTGACTTTTCAAGAAAACTCCTGCAGATTCAGGTCTGTGAATAATATCTTTGATATTCTTGCACAAGACAGAAATGTCTTTCTGAGAAAGAAGTGTGCTCTTTGAGAATCCATTATGACTATTATTTTTTTGTAACAGAAAAGTTAATTCAAGGTTTGGTTTTTAATGCAATTTTTGATGGATCTAACAACAGATGATGATAATAGATTGTGTTCTTGTTGTCTTTATGAATGGTTGTGATGTGATGTTTCAAGCATCACACAGTATATATTCCTGAGCTTCAAGCAGACCCATTTCATTTAGACATGACAGCATGCACATGATGTAGACTAAGGTTGCCATGGTCACAAACTCATGGCCAAACTATCAGACAGAGAACCCTCACCTTGTTGGTCAACAATCGGTAGTATTGTGGATTGATGTCAAGTAAAGTTGGATTAATGCATCAAGACTTACCAGTTTAAAACAAGTCAAGACAGCTCAGTGATTTGATTTAATTCAGTTCAATCAAGCTTTTCATACTTCTGTCAGAACATCACAACATCCCATCACAGTGTTATATTTTATTAGATAGCAATACAGTGTTATTTTCTATGAGATATATATACATGTATATGCATTTCTCTGTCACATCTCTGCCTGTATGCATATTAATATTCAATGTAGTTTTCATGATTTTGTTGGATGGAGGTCAATGAAAACTGAAATGCAGTAGACACTGAATTAGATATGAGGCTTTTAGATTCATTGTCATCTGTGCACTGTCATTCATTGTCATCTGTGTATGGATGCGCTCACACTCACTCAACAAGTCAACAATGCGAAGTCTGAATTTATGTTGTTTGGTTCTAAGGCTCATCTGTCAAAGTCTGGAGCATGTCTTATCAAAGTAGGGGATTCATTAATTCAATTGTCTAACAAATGCAGAAATCTTGGTGTTACTTTCGATTACTATGTCTATGTCATATCAAGTCTCTAGTATCTGTCAGTCTGTACGATACCAATTGCGTAACTTGGGGTTTATCAGAAAGTACCTCAGTCAGTCTAGTACAGAAAAGATAGTGCATGCACTTACTACTTCTCGTTTGGATTTCTGTAATGCTCTACTGTATAACACATCAAAATCACAACTAGACCGTCTTCAAAAGCTTCAAAATAATGCTGACCGTTTAGTTTTATTGTCACCTATGAGAAAACATGTAACACCGTTACTTATCTCTCTACACTGGCTGCCCATTCATTATCGAATCATGTTCAAGTTACTGCTATTTGTTTTTCATTCACTACATGGAACTGCTCCTCACTACAATTGTAGTTTGATTACCCCTTACAATCCTTCTAGGCACCTTAGGTCTTCAAACTCATCTCTACTTGCCGTACCACAAACTCATAATTCTTGGGGTGATCGATCATTTCTGTATGCTGGCCCATTCCTATGGAATAGACTCCCACAAAACATTCGTAATCTGTCCTCTCTAAGTGAGTTTAAGAGCTCACTTAAAACCTGGTTATTTAGACAAGCTTTTGTGTAAACATTTCCTTTATTCCTTTTCTCATACCTCTTTTTCACTGGTATTTTCTTTCTGCCTCTCTTTCTTGCGCCATGAGCATCTATTCATGATGGATACCGGCGCATTACAAGTGTTCATATTATTAAAATGATTATGTACTGGGAACGCCTGTTTATATGTCCTTGACTTGTGAATATGTTTGATACTGAAACTGAAAGGAATTTAACCCTCTGATGACAATAAACTCAGAGTGCCACTGACACTAGAGTTCAGCCTAATTTAATTCATCATACCAGCTTGCAGAGTTTGGATCCCCCTCATTCAATACACAAATTGTAATGATTGCTATACATGCGTTACTTTATCGTGTACTCATAATCATTAAATGGAATTCTGTAATGTGGTAGATAATCCTGTACACTCCTAAGCAGAAATTTCTTGGTTTTAAACCCGTGTAGTGTATACATTCATGGACATGGCATGTCTTCCCCTCTCTGGACCTCTAGACCCAATTGCCAAACAGGTTCCTGAAGATACAGCAATAATAGTAGGAATACAGACCTCAGGGAGAATAGCTCTGACACTATGGAGGCTACACTTGGTGAACTACTAGACCTTAAATTCGATTCCCTCCAATTCAACCCATTTCATTCCAATTCAATTCAATTCAATTCAATTCAATTATCATTGAATTATTATCATTAAACCTAAAGACACCATTCATTGAAATCATTCTATCACAATTATTTCATAGCCAAGTCATGGTCCAGATTGTAAAGTTTTACATCTGTATTTCAATCAGTTACTTTAATAGTTTAATGCATCCATCTTGTTTCATGATCACACATAACCACTGACATAGGTATTAATGTAATATACTGTGTAGAGTCTGCATGACCATCTGAAAGAAGAAGATAAAAATTATCCAACATTTCCTTTCATGTAGCTGTTATCTGTGGTCAGTGTTCTGTTTTTGTGGATGTCAAATATGTCACATCTGTCTGCCATATGATAGATTAGAAAATCAAGCTTACGAATACATTGTACTTGATAATTCAAACATAAATTTTAGTACAGCAGTATACATATATCACAGGGATGTGAGTGATCAGTTTAATTTGATTACAGGTTTTTTACTCTCCCAAAACCCACTTTTCAGACTTGTTGCAGTTCAAATGCATTGAAATGTTTACAGTTTAATGCACTTTTAAACTTCGTATTTTTTCATGAGTTTCAGATTTTGGCAAAAATTTCTAGACTTTTTTCTGCAAGTACATCTCACACTCCTGATATCATCAAGTCTGCTAACCACATTAGAGATAAACCACATCCCTTGTTATCAGTATCAACTTAACAATAGGAAATCTTTTAGTAATGAAGTCAAAGCATGCTATGTGTGGTATATGAGTTGACCTTTAACCCTGTTGATATGCTAACCTGGTGAGTCTTGGACGAATTTTATTTTTTATTTTTTATTTATTTATTTATTTATTTATTTATTTATTTTTTTTTTGGGGGGAGATATTTCATTAGGATTTTCCATCGGATACTACATACATTATGTAGGATAGTACGTAGGAAATTACATTAGATCTGCAGTGTTACTTTGATGCATTTCATGAAAAGTTATGTAAATATTTATATTTACATATTGAACATCAGAAGGAGTCTAAGAAAGAAGGAGTCTAAGAAAGAATGAGTCACACATGGTAGCAAGTTTAAGAACATCTCAGTTTTGTATCTTATTCATATAAGCAAGACTTCAGGTATTTTTCCTCCTGATGGATGGATAGGTTCTGTCTGTTTTATTTCGTTCTTTACATGTTTGTGATTGGTGGGTTGCTTGAAACCTTTCAGCTATTCAGCCAAACTCTAGCTGTAAATGCTAATGACAAGAATTTAGATGAAGCAGTCACGTCGCAGGCTAAATCCAGGTACTAGTAGTTCTTCCTCTTTTATACATGCAAATCAGAAGATAGGTGATAAACATATTACATTTTCTTTCTTTCTTTCTTGTTTTTTTTTTTTACACATATACGCACACTGCATGACTGAATCATTTTCAGAAATGATAATGCCTTCGAGCTGTTTCCCTGACCTCCTAAAATTGCACATCAAGACCCTAATGAGGCTCACAGCTCAGGGGGTATATACCCGTTTTCAGGGCAGATGCTGAGCGCCTCTGGGTCTAATGAGCCCTATGTCGCCATTCCTAGACTGTTGAGCTTTGGTCTGGAAGCATGCAATGTGCAGGGTATACCTGATTTGAAAGGGGCTAGGCAGTGATATGATCTATCCCCAGGGTATACCAACTCCAAGTGAAAAAAAAAAGATCTCAAGACTTCCTAGGATTATATCACACCATATGGAAGAGTGCTTAAAGGAATAGAGTGTCGGAGTAGAAAGCTAGTAGTAATTACAAATAACCATTGCCTATATATTTTTCACTAGATAGTCAACACATAGGATGATCTATGAAGAGCAGTATCTTGCTGATCAGTGGCATAATACAGTACAGGCATATTTTGTCACAGATTGTCTTATGTTATATTCTTAGTGAAACTACATACATGTATGAATTTTCACTGTCAAATAAATGGAATGTTCTTCATTTCTTTTTTTTTATGTACTGTGTAGCTTTCCTTCTCTCCCCTATTACTTACTTCACTTTTCAGCTCATTTTGGAAGGAGATATTTTCCTTTTTGCTTCTTGTCCTGTTTGTATAATATTTGTTTCTATTAGAGCTGTATCTCTAGTCATTACATACAGGTGTTCATGATTTCTTATTTTAGCAGGGAGGAAGATATGACTGTTTATTTGAATCAAGTGACATTAACTTATTTATATAACTGTCATGTGTTTGGAAATATATCCTTGCTATATTAGCTGTTAAATTGATAAAATTTGAAAAGATCAGAAAATCAGAACTGCCTATAATTGCTAACAACTTGACTGACACCATAGCTGGTACAGAATCATGTTTTTTTTTTCTTTTTTTTTTTCAATTCCAACACCCCTCTGGTTCTGACTTTTTATTGCACTCAAGATGCAGGCAAACTTGACCTGGTGGTAGAGTAGCTTCCTATGCAGAACACCATTTCAGTGTAAAAGTATAAGGTAGGCCTATAATCAGAAACCGAGGATGTCACAGTACATTGGGTGCATTTTGAGGCCTACCAGACTTCCCCACCAATATTTGTGCTTCATCATATCCCCCTCCCTAGCAGCCATGTGATCATCTGTATGTTGAACATGTGCTAAATGCCATTGTATACTGTTTTGTCAAGACATTGTGAAGCTTGGATCACATTACTCTGTGATTTAATGGTTTTGATCTCAGCCAATCATCCAAAATTTAAAAATGTAAGTTTTAAGTAAGTTGTTCCCCACTCCACCAAAGGGGCCAGGCCAACATTCTTGTCAAGATTATATCCACAAGATCATTTTCACTAAGAGCTCATTGGGTAAGATGTTTTTGTAATCTCAACAACCAGAATGAGTGACCACTATTGTGCATTGTGGCTCCCTTTTGAAGTGAAAATACCAAAGTTTAATGAATTACAGGAAAGGATGTTTTGACCGCTGACTGAAAGTGGAAAAAGAGCCTGGAAACTGGATAGCAAATCACACTTGAGAGGAAGTTTTCCAAGAACAAGATCCTTCTGACTAATGTGATGTTTTGATGACTCAAATGGTATTATTAATGACAAAAGTCATTCATATCCACCATTCAGATAAATCATGAATGACTGGTGAAATCAAATATTTAATCCATAGAACACAGCTTGCCTTCCAGCAGAACTACTTATGTCTATGGCGCCACCTCAGAAATAAAGTTTATCGATCTTTTAAAAGGGCGAGATCTGCTTTCTAGAGCTCTCGAGTGAAGGACCTCAAAGTTGATAACTCTGTGATGTGGTATGAGATCAAAATACATGGCAACAATCATACATGCACACCACCCATTTTAGTATGTGGGACTAATGCTGGAAATCCATATCAGTTCAAAGTCAAAGCTAATTGCATGAACAATGGTTGTATGTCTGGCAAGTGATCACCTGTCTGCTTTCCTTCCAGCTCAATCTCCTCTCACTCTGAACCAAATTGGCAACTCCGTGTGAGGAAGGCCAGTGTAGAAAAAGTCTATATAATACTCCAGCATCAAAGTTCACAGTTTTTCTTACTCTCTAAACCTTTGCAGAACATAATTTATTGGCGCCTGTCTGATTTTTTTCCTCTAAATTTTCGCTTATCTACTTTTCTGATTTTTCTGTTTTCATAAAAAGCAATAAAGTAAAAACGTAATAATACTCTGTGCCCTATTTGCATAATGCAATTCTAGAATACACTTAGTAATGTATATTTATCTATGATGTCAAACCTGTTGTTTACAATTTCATTTAGAATTAATGCTGTTTCTATGATACGGTAACCATCATACCTTGTCATCAGCACTGTAATCTTTTAATCCATTTGTATAGTGCAATCATGCTGTCTAAATATTGTTTTGATGCTATGCAATGACATATGACGTAGGTCTAAGTCATGTACAGTCAAAGCATTTGTTGCCATTCTTGGGATTTTGATGACACCATTTTGTCTTTCTCTCTATGTGGCAGTGGAGGGACAACAATTTTAGGTCCTCTGGAAGGGCGATCCTCTTAATGCTACCCTGCCTAAATAATGTCATATTCTCATCAGTGTTTTTCTCATCAGAAGCATTTTGAAGTTAAAAACATAAGTGATAGTGATGGCCATGTAAATCACCTAAAATTCACACATGTTAGAGGTGTCCAATCCATAGTGCATATACTGATTACACTGTATGGTTGTTTGATGTGAGACAGTGTGTGCAAGGGTTTAGTCTGAATTTGGAATTCACGGCAGAAGTGGGGTTCCACCCTCTACCTTTCCAGCACCCTCCCATGACACTCTGCAACAGAAACAAGGAGTTGGGTAAAGAGAGATAAATGATGGCAGATTCCCCAGTCCTGAGATATGCGCATGACATTCTAACTGGCTGTGTAATCTTATTACTAATCCCATTATAGTCAGCCGTAATCTAATGAAGATGGCAGGCTACTGGGGTGTAGCAGATAGAGTGAAGTATTCGCCCCTAGGCGGCAGGCTATAACTTCTTTGCCTTTAAGGTGGCAAATAATCTGTGGACATACTCCTTATTCGGGTGTGATGTTAAAAAGTCTAGAGTGTAGAGTTCAAGTCTGTACAATGTTATTTTTTAAAATCAAAATGGTTTTGCGGTCATGATGTCTGATTGTTGGTGTAGTTAGTCTCAAAGTGAAAGATGATGTGATAGGAAGGATTTGATATAGTATAACCTAGCAACAAACTTCACAGAGGAAAGATGATTGTACTCAAGGATATTGCTTTTGAGAGAAATTATTCCATACATGTATCTGATATTAATCTCAAGCTGTATTTGTGGTAAAACTGGTACATGATAATATATACAAAAAATACAAAACTTTTTTTTTTTTTTTTTTTTTACATGAGTTTTGATATTCATCCTTTCACCTAGAACTATAGAGTTCTATATCATAACAGATAGACATGTGAGAACAAGAAAATGAAAATGTATAAAGTATGGTGAGTTTTGACCTTGTCAGTATGGCTATGATCATCAATATTAAAGTTTTGAATTTTCTGTCTTATAAGAAACATGAAATGTAATATTCCTAATGTCAGTGGGGTTGTGGAATGCTGGCCAAGAAAGTGAAGTTATACAGTAAAGACAACTCCCGTTATAACATAGTCTGGCAGTTTTCTTTTGTAATATAGTCAAACCTGTCTATAGCGGCCACCCAAGGGAAACAACAAAAGTGGTCACTATAGACAGGTGGCCACTATAGACAGGTTGTTGGCCATTTTGAATTTCAATTCTTCCATTTTATGATAGCAGAAAATGCCACACGCTATTCTGAAAAAACAGCAACCAGCAAATAAGTTTGCATGTGCAGGTATTATGGGGATTTTTGTTGTACAATTCACGTCATTTTATTTTTTTTTTCTTTGCCTGCTTCTGTTCTTTTGGATTTTAGAAATAAGATTTTGGGCCTGAGGAACTGCTCTGGTTCATACCGGTTTACATTAATGGGGTTCACGAGTGAGTTCGAGGGAATTGATAATGTGTGAAGCTGATGTAAGCAACAAACAATACCCAGACAAGTATCATATTTTCCTTATTCAAGGGGACTTAAACACTAATAAGTTGGCATTTTGGTAAAATTCTAAGATGATATTAGGAGTTGTCTTTGCCGTTGTAGCATCTATTCAATCAAGTTAGTGGTAAGACGGCTTTTCGTGGCAAAGAGCTGCATTGTCAATCATGTCTGTGTGATTGTGACTGAGCTATTAAAAACTCAGTAGAATTCACGCAATGAACGTAAAAGACATTGTATTTATGGCTGATTTAACGGTTCAGCTAAATTTTTGTGGCTGCTATACGCAGGTAGATATTCACCACGAGATACGAAATGAGTGGCCGCTGGCCGCGTCAGACAGGTTGCCGCTATATAGAGGGTCCATAATGCAGCAATTTTGTGCGGGGGATTTTTCAGTGGCCGCTATAAGCAGGTGGCTGCTAAGACAGGTTTGACTGTATATAAATTTTGTTAAGCTGAACAGTAAAGTACATAAAATTATGTAGATGATAATTTAGGACCTGAGTTTTTACTTCGTTGTGATGAGAATTTCATTGTAACCATGTTCATTGTTATGGGAGTGCACTATATCTGAATATGTATACCATTGTAAAATTGTCAGTTTATGTATTTTCTTTTTGTCTGTCATATCTGCACTAAAGTGATGACAAGAATCAGCCTTATTCTTACATTTATCTTCTGTTTAGTCTGCATCTATGTGAAAATAAGCACATAGCTGACTTATAAGGATTATAAAGCTCAATGTTCTTTACTTTAATGGTAGGCTTGCATCAAAGATTATGAACTCAGCACTGATTCACCCTCGATATTCTGTCGGTATTTGCGATGATGCAAGAGGCGATCCCAATGGAGTGACACATCTATATTTCAAGAATGGCATTTTGCTGGTGGGGCAACAAACCCTTGTATCTAACAAATGCCAAATGTTCAGGAGAGCAAAGAAACATGGCAGCGAAAATACTATAGCAAATGGGATTGCCTTTCTTTTGACATCCATGATGGCTTCATTTTTAGGGGTAAGACAGCTAGGACAGGACATCACTTAACTGATTATTAAACACTTAATCAAAAAAGTGATTTTCACCAAAATTTGAGATACAAGGTATTGGCACCCCAGCAACAATTTTCTTTCCCTGGCAAAAATATCCAATCACAAGAATGCTCCTGAAACATCTGGCCATTATCAAGATTCTAATCTTCTCTATTCAACATTATGCATGTTCGCCTACCAGACAGCATCAAGTGTGCATTGTAATCAGACAAATTGGGAAATATGAAAATGTCTTGTTCAATCCTCAGATTTCATTAGACTTTGAGGGGAGCTCCCCCATAAGATTCCAAGGCCCCAGCTCCTAAGTGAATAACAAATTTTGCGAATGGCAAATTGTCTGTCTCGTAATCTTCTCACCAAATATAATCTGTACTAGGATGATCAATAATGCACATCTTCAGTAGATGTGAAATGCCTGGTCAGGAAATAACTTTTAGGAGTTAGGACAAACAAATCTTACATTTCTTACATGTTTTTTCATATATGCATTGTCTCTTGCAGAACCATTACACACACACACACACACACACACACACACACGCACACATACACACGCGCGTGCACACACACACACACACACACACAAACACACACACATGTTCATTTATGGAAATGGGAGTTACAAAGACGCCTATTGTTATTTATATATAGCATTTACTACCATTTTTCAACCCCCCCCCCCCCCAAAAAAAAAGAAAAGAAAAGAACAGTTTTTTGACCCTCAGAATACTGCAGTGCTGTTTTCTCCCATCTTTTGATTTATTCAATAGATCCATTATTGTACAAGGAGTAAATTCAAACAACACTACTTAACATGATAGACAGGTAGTAAACCAAATGAAGTTAGTGGTGTTTTTTTTTTTTATTTATCTTGCCTTGCAAAATGCTACTTTTGTTAGCAATATGTTCAATGAAATGAAATCTGATGAGAAGTTAAATTTCTACCAGTCACACAAAAGTTTATCTTGATGTATCAATGTGTTTTGTAGTGGTATGAAATTTGGTATCACATACCCTTAGTTGTGACCTGCCCCCCTCCCCCTGTACATTCGTGATTTTTTATTCTTTTGAAAAGGGGATATGTCCAAAGGGCTCAATACAAGAAAAAAAAAAAAAAAGATCCCTAAATCGTTGGAATAGGGGTATTTTAGCATTTTTCCCGAAAATATTTTTGATAAGTTTTGAAATCTTTCCTGAACAATCCCCCATAAAGGGTTAGTTTTAACCCCCCCCCCCCCCCCAAAAAAAAAAGAAAAAAAAAATCCGAAATAGGGGTTGTGTGGCTTCTTGGTTGTTGCCCCGATTTTCCTGAATGTGCCTAATGTGCATGCTTTGCTGCGGAGTATGCAGGGCTGGCATTTTTTCTTTTTTCACAGGACATTTCACACTCATGTGCCGCACACACATTATGCCCCTTGCATGTATGCTAGCAGCTTTCCCTTCAAAAAGCCCATGATGAGAGGTATGGGGGGGGGGGGAGGTGCTGCCTTGATGGTTTCTTTTTTCAGCTCATGATAGGGGGTCAAAATCCTAACCCAGTTCGGCTTGTGCTGAAAGGGTGGGTTGGGTGGTGGCGCGTCGCGTTAATGGGAACACCACCCTTCGTCCAAAGCCCCCCCGGTTTTGCCGAAAGGGTGCGTTGGGAGCGTTGGGTCGCGTCGCGTTGACTGGAACCCCACCCTTCGTCCAAAGCCCCCCGGTTTTGCCGAAAGGGTGCGTTGGGAGCGTTGGGTCGTGTCACGTTGACTGGAACCCCACCCTTTGTCCAAAGCCCCCCCGGTTTTGCCGAAAGGGTGCGTTGGTACTTTTTCTCATGTAATATTGAAAGACGAGTTTTGAATTTATATTTAACCTAGAAACAACCATTTCAAAGAGGCTATCGTCCAGATCGGTTTACACTCTATTACCTTTTGGTCTACAGCCAGTTGGTCTAATAGACTGTTTGATATCAGTTGGTCTAATAACCAGTTGGTCTAGTCATCATTTCGTCCAATTACTGTTTGGTCTAATTGTTATTTGGTTTAATTACTATTTGGTTTACAGTCAATTCGTCTAATAATAGCCATTTTGTCTAGTTTTTGGTCTATTATGAGTTGGTCTAATTCCATTTCGTCTAATCATCAAATTGTCTAAAATAAAACCAAATTTGTCCAATATAAATTTGGTGAACACATCAATAAAAAGGCCTTCCCCCCCAAAAAAAAAAAAAAAAATAGCCCAGTTGGTCATAATCATGGAATCATGAGAAACACTTTTATCGTACTGTGGCATTTGGGGATTTATTTGTCCGTTTGGGCTGCTTTGTGCTTTTGAGCAGAATATACGAAGTTGCCACGCCGTCGACTGAGTTGGAGGTGTGAACGTAGCACATAAAGAGTTAAAGGGGGTATCTTCTGAGTGGTGGAGGCCATGAGTGAACCTATCAGAGGATGTTCAAACCATTGATATTCATGAATCCATTTATATGACAATATCATAATGTCATATTTAAAAAAAAATCATTGCATTCTTCAAGGGTCCTTGTACCTTATCTTGGTTATGTAAATTGATATTGACTTTTCCTTGATTCTGCAAATATATTCATATTTGTCTGTCCCAGATCCCTACAGACAAACTCTCCCATGCTGGGTCAATCTTCCGCACCATCCTCCTCGCCAAATCCCCACATCTTATTAAGGACAGGAAGTACAACCTCCGAACCTACAGGAAGTGCATGGTGGGCTCTGAGATGGTTGATTGGCTGATGCAGCAAGGTCAGATGATGTTGGTGAGGTCACGCCCCCAAGCCATCGGCATGTGGCAGGCATTGCTTGAAGAGGGTGTCATCACAGAAGGTAGACAATAGTCAGCTCTTCTTTACTTTTAATGTTATTGTTATGGGCACTGCTATTATCAGTTGCAATGTAATGACATATTAGGATGCATATGATATTACTTTAATTGGTGTAATATTCTTATCTAAATTTGCATTTTATGCAACAAAACATATGCATTGATATCGTCCAATTTGTCTTTGGAGAAGAGCCACTTTGATGATGTGTACATGTATCTTTATGGTGTCAATTTAGAGTATAGCTCTGGTTGTCTAGACTACTTCTCCAAAATGTACAACCAATCATTTATCGTTGACACAATTTCCTTGCCCAGTGTGCAGAGAGCATCCTTTCCAAGATGCCCAGCATCACTACCGGTTTCGGGAGGATGACCTGGGCATCACCAGCACACCAACATCCTCCCAGAAGAAGGCTGCTGAGGAGGAATTGCCAGAGATCATTGCGATGCTGGCCAAGGTCGCCCCAGATGCCATGATGAGACTCATTCTCCGCAAACCGTGAGTATCCCATCATTCCTCCTACTTCCCTTTTGGTTGCTGCAGACCCTCTGTAATTGTTTCCCTGTGTCACCCACTGTTTCATATTATTGTCTCTTCATGTGCTGTATAAAGCATTCATTGATGCAAAATTGTATCTTTTGTGTATTGTATGCAGTATCAAAATGTTTGTTGGATGGTGCTAGTTTTATGGCAAAAAGCTACTATTTTTTAAGAATTGATTTACTGATGTCAAAGGTATTAGCTTTCTGTTTGACAGAGAAATTCATCGACTACATCATAACTTTGCGTGCCTAAATTGTCATTGTTAGTGATATTATTCTTTTAGATTGAAATATTGAGTGTTCTTAATTCTTTGATGTTAATTCCAAAATATGTTTTTCAGTTATGTGATAATATAATTTTGGTTACACTGGGATTGCAAGGTTTTGAATGAGCTCTTGATTTTCATGAGGGTTAGGAAATATAAACAAAAGTCAGATTGAAAGAAACCATAAATCCACAAATACAAAATGACAGTTATTTCATTGCTCATTATTTTCAGTGAACATGTAACATGTAGAAAAGAAAACATCACAGCAAAAATGCAGTTTATCACAGAGTTTCAAAACTTATCACATACCGAAGAAAGTGGCTGATGTAGAAAATGTACATGTATGTTTCTGTGAAAATCAAATTTCTTACCACATATTTGATGCTTTTTTTTATCGAGAGAAAATTGGACAGTAGAGAAGAAATATTTGATGATCTCTGTCACAGTCACAAGCTTAAAAATGTACCAAAAGCTGGATTGCAGCATGTTGCATATATTAGGAGTTTCATTGTGTCTTGCTGCTTCTTGTTCTTTGTCTACTTCTTGATTATCTCCTTATCCCTTCATGTTTCATAGATTTCCAGATTTAACCCATTTAGGATGGTTTGATTTTGCTACAACACGCATTTCCCATAGATGCTTGCCCGAGTATACTCGGGACTCGTCCTCAACGGGTTAAAGTCCCTTGATATCTCAGACAAACTCAAACTTGAAAATTTCATCAAAGTTAGCACCTGGCAAAGGTTCTCACATGTGTATCTTTAGCTGATTAGCGGTGTGTACCTTTAAGTTCAATCTCCTTTCCTCTTTGAAAGGTGAGAGGGGTGGTTTGGGTCTCCGAGTGATCCAGTGATACTTTCCTTAAAATGTGAAGAGAGAAAGCTATTAGAAATTCCAGTGATTCTTTCCTTAAGACATGTGATGAGACAAAGCTGTCAGAAATTCAAAACATTTTGAGATGGATCTTTTTATTGTTCTAAGCAAGCAAAGTTTAAGAGATAACATGTTACTAATAGTTAAAGGTGTAAGTCTTGGACCAATGCTTGTGACTACATGATGCATTATTTGTAATATATCAGTGGTGAGTGTGCTTTTTTTTTCAATAAACATTTCTATGCATGAAGTTTACAGTAAAAAATGTAAATTCATTTATGTATGATTAATGACACTTTTACTATTGTCATGTTCAGTGTTTTATAGACTGTATTTCACGCAATTTTTCAAACATTCCCATTTGCCATATATTCCTAATGAAATGTCTCAAGCTAGTGATGCTCAATGTTTAGTTTCCATCACAAGAGAAGCTATAAGCTTTGTTTATGTGAGAGAATATGTTTATTACTGTTTATGTTATAGTGAGAACATTAGAAGAGGTTGTTAGAGACAAAATTGATCAAGACAAATGACATGAAAAGATTTAAGAATTCTTAGGAAGATGATGTCAGCTGCTTAAATGGCCTGAGGGTACCAATCTGGTAATGATGAAAACATGACTTTATTAATGTGCATAATGGATAAGAATCAATACAATGCCTCCTGTATAGTCAGACTAATGGGCCACAACTTGTGACCTTGATGTACAAAACCATGCTTAGCATGTTTACCTAATCATTTGCACACATTGCTTATCATAAGACTTAAACTTGGTAATGGGTTTGCAAAGATGCTGCTCTCGTTGGCATTCATGGTTTTTTTTTTTTCTCCAGTACGAGGAATTGTAGCTTCCTAAAAATATAAAATACAACAAATATTCAAAAAGAATTTTATTTTTGTAAGTGATTCAGAGGTCTGAGGCCACGAGTCTGAGCCTTTTATCCAGTCACTGATTTAAAAATTCATAATTTAGTCATCTTTTTATAGATGTAAAGGAAAATTTATGTTAAAGATAATAAAAAGTTTTGGTACCTCAAAAGTTTCCCTGAATTTCCTTGTCTTGGTTTGTGTTTCATGTTAAAGTATGTTGTCTGTGAGAATTACTCGCCCCAAAGTGCTCTCACGTCTTAGTCATCATGCAATAATGGTTTCGTACCAGAGCCGTCGCCGTACAGCGTCGATAAATATTGTACGAACCCACTGACTGCGACCAGCAGCGTGCTGCCCATTGTACGCATAGCTAACTGCGACCAGCAGCCTTGTACGCATAGCGTAATGGGGCTTCACATTGTAGCATTCAGGATCATGACAGAATTAGTATCGCGGGTAAATGGCAACTTAAAATCCAAAAATTTCTTCGATTTGAAGACTTACCAATTAAGTTGAAGTATTGAAAACAGGCTTCGAACAACGTTTGGTTCTGCCAATAGTCCCTTTCTTTTCGAATTGATGACTGAATGTGACTCGGTCGAGAGGACCTTGGGAGAGCTACTACACTGACTACTACGGCCAACGCATGCGCACACAAACATCTTATCCGTAGATGGATTTGAAATTTGTGCGCATGTGATGTGTTCGCATGCACTGGCTGTAGTATTCAGTGTATGGTAGCTCTCCCGAGGTCCTCTCGACCGAGTCACATTCAGTCATCAATTCGAACAGAAAGGGACTATAGGCAGAACCAAACGTTGTTCGAAGTCTGTTTTCAATACTTCACCTTAATTGGTAAGTCTTCAAATCGAAGAAATTTTTGGATTTTAAGTTGCCATTTACCCGCGATACTAATTCTGTCATGATCCTGAATGCTACAATGCGAAGCCCGATTACGCTATGCGTATGGGACTGCTGGTCGCTATGCGTATGGGGCTGCTGGTCGCAGATAATTGCATGATTACTAAGACATGAGAGCACTTTGGGGCGAGTAAGTCTCACAGTGTTAGTTGTATGAAAGGTACTTTAACCTGAAACACAAACTAAGACAAGGAAATTCAAGGAAACTTTTGAGGTACCAAAACTTTTTATTATCTTTAATTATGCAGGCTGGAGTCATAGTTTTAATAGAATATGAATCATTTAAAAGGTTGGATTCGCTAAGAGACTTTTCTTAAGCATTATTATCCCATGTATTGATAGTAATAGTGGCAGCAGTAGTGCTCTTTCTGGTAGTTCTGATGGCATTTATTATATTATTTTTCATATCATTGGTACTTCTGTTCAAGAATACCCATGGGTATCTAATATGCTTAAGTATGGCATTCTTATGTTTGTGTGAGTATGTGTGAGTATGTGTGTGTTCTTGTGTGGTAATGGCTGCTTGTATACATCCTGTTTTCTGACAAGATGACATTATTAAAGGGCTGGATGCTAAGTAGACTTTAGCCTAGGCTGTGAATACTAGATTGCAGTTGATGAAAGATTAATGTTGCCTCCTAATTTGAAAGCCTATTAACATTATTTTGTTCAAGTTTTTGCTGAAAGCTCTGGTTGCAGTCATTACTAGATCCAAAGATTCAGCGAATCATGGGAATGTTGTACAGCAAATAGGATTTCAGAGCGTGTTAAACAGGAGAGCCTATTGCCTGCCGCCAGGTGCATACAACCTTGTTCAAGATGTTCTACCTTTGGTGTGTGATTTTCTTGGACACAGTCTTAACCCTTTAACACCTACTTGCCAATGGTTTCCTGTTCATTTAAAATAGCACTAGGTGTGTGTGTGTGTGTGTGTGTGTGTGTGTGTGTGTGTGTGTGTGTGCATGTTGTGTGGATGTATTTAGATATATGTGAGTTTGGTAGCCTGGTTAACATCAGCCATGTATTATGCCCGGTACACTGCAAACTAACTATCCCAGGCAACCAAGTCTGTTCTGGTACTAACAGAGTTCAGCGAGAATGAAATGAAACCCAAATATATTTGTTAATTGAGAGAATGCAGCAATATTAATAGAACACATCAGTGAAAGTTTGAGGAAATTAGACAATCCATTTGGGTGCAGCAATCGCTGGATAAAAAGACTATTACAGCTTGTGACATCATGTGTGTACAAAGATATAAAGAAAATGTGAAGGGAATTACACAAAATTTTCATTTTTTATGAAAAGTACACATTCCCTGGACTTCTTACTGACATATAAAAAGGGAGATATATTCCCCCTGCTTTCTAAAAATGTAAATAAAGTACTCTTTCATCGTGCTAGAAAAGGGGAAATATATTTCTTGTATATTTGGGAAATATTTTCTTGATATTGTTAATATAAATTATGATGTGACAAAAGTGTTGTAGTTTTCTCCTCCAGCAATGGCTGCACCTAAAATGTAAAATTCATAACTTTTGAATGGATTGGTAATCATCACTCTTGGGATGAATTTTACTACTTCCTTGAGGACAAGACATTGGCATTGTTAGAAGCCTCAAGATAAAAGAGAGAAACAATCCTCGTAGAAAAGTTTCAGCTGTTGAACAGAGAAAATCAAAGTTTCAATTATGCTTAATTGGAACATAAGTGAGCTCTAGATTTCATCTGAATTTGATATTGTCAAGATAGTGTAGTATATAATGTTTGAAAGACTCATTTCCTCAGGATAAGTTGTTCAACATTATAACAAAGAAGATTTACAGATTCTATTAAATTTTCTAGTTTCTTAGAATTAGGCCCTCTTGCACTATTAAAATTTCTGTCCCATTTTCTTCTTCAAAAGCTCTACTTTTCCTCAAATGTAAAATTTGTCTTCAAAATTGGCAACTACAGCACCCGTTCTTCCCTCCAATGTTTAATGGTCATCGTCACGTTTTGCTGCAGTCTCATGTTTGTCATCAAAAACCTGACCCTCAATACCCACATCAGCTGCTTAATTGAAGTCAGCTTTGTCTTTGTAGCATCCTGTTGGCGTCGCCGCGACGTTTGTCTGTGAAATTCTTTCTTGTACATTTCCCTACAGACCACACATGACACCACTCTGATCCCTTCACTTGTTGATTTAAGAATCCAACCCTTATATATCTTTGAAATCACAACGCATAGTGTGTCAGTATAATAGCTTAGTATGCATCAAGGGTATTTAATGTAGACAGTAAGGTGCATTCATAACTTATTAAACATTTACAGCCTTGAACTGTTGAGTGTTATTCTGCTGATATGATATTCAAACAATTTTAGTTCATCATTATTGTTACTGTTTCTGTAGTATCCTAGCAACCGCTGTCAAACTCTTATCATGTCATTTTCTGTTAATGTATTTTTCTCCTGTCAATTGCTTTGAATAGCCAAACTAATAAATTTGTTGGTTTATTAAAGCAACAATTGACACATTTATGACAAAAAGATTCAAATTTTCATAAACTTATCAGATTTTTCTTCTTTATTTTTGTTTTTATATGTAATGAAAAGTGTGACAAAAATATAATTTATTTATGATTTTTTATATATTGTGTGAATTGATTATTTCTAAACAAGTATGTTTGGAGAATGTTAAGCATGGCATACATCTCATATAATACAGTTTATATATTGTCTCATTTGTGATACAAAATATATCCCCCAAATGTTTTCACTCTTTACACCTAATACATTATAGCACTCCTATGCGAGCATGGGGTTTTGAGTAAGTACTTGTTGAGTAACCGTGGTAGCATTCTTGTTTGGCTGAAATTTACCTTTTCCATCTGCTGTCTTGTTCAGTGAAAACAATTAATGACTGGGCAGTCAAACCGGAAGCTTGTTCCTTCTGACGTTTTGCCAAGTACTTGATTAAAAAGATGTGTAACAATCCTGTATGTCTATTCACAATCACCTTTTCTATTTCAGAAAGAAGATAGAGAAACAATTCTAGGGCATGTGGCTTATCCTCTTACATAATTCCATTCATGAATTTCCTGTTTTTGTCATCAGTAACTAATCAAAATTCTTGCTTACAAGATATTTAGATATAAATGTCTTCTGCTTATTCAAATTCTTGTAATAGTTTCCTTTCTTTAAAACTGATGTAAGAAAATGTTTGCATATATAATAATTTCTTTTTGTCTTGATGAACATTGAGAAAGAAACTATGGTGACATCATGTTGGTTGATTTGCACTGGTTCCTTTCAATGTGTGATGCAGTTTTACTAAAGCATGAATATCAGGGCATGACTCATTAACCGGCTCTGTTCTGTTTCTACAAAAAGATTATCCAATCATTAATATCACCAATGTCCAATCACAATATCACATACTTTTATATTATGCTCCCTCAAATGTTGAAGAACTTATTACCCTCCTTACCTGATAAAACCAAAATCTACTTTCAGGAATTAATGAATATCAGCTAATGAAAAAGCCACATGTAAATCCAATTTTTGTGAGGAAATCTTTGTAGACAATTAAGAAGAGCACTGAAAATGTTTTTGAATAATTATCCCAGTTTCAATAGGTCTGAGCTTTTAAAGTATTCTTTTATAGTCTGTTCGTGCTCCATGCAGTCACTAAGTAGAATGTGAGCATGGATTAGAAATTACAATTGATTGCCAATTACCCTTCGATGTAAATAAGCACTGATTATTCAGTATCTAAGTAGAAGTACCTATGATAAAAATATCATGGGCATACATTCTCCAGTTGAATAAATGGTAATTTCCATCACTGAAGAGCAATTTGTCAATCAGTTGCAATAAAACAACTTGATGCAAGAATTGATTAATTCAAATAGATTAGAATTATCCCAATATTTTTTGAGGTACTGAAAAATTGAGTTAATTTCAATTAAAGCTAATGTTTTTTGAAAGCTAATTAACCTTTTTATTCACAACACGATGACAAATACACTGCATGAGTATTACAGATTTAATCAATCAGTTCAGAGCTTGAAATCATTTGTGACATATGATTGCCTCATTGTGAATCATAAATGGCATATATTTATAAAAATAGTATGTTCAGGATAGACAAATTAACATTTGTGTCTTATGATTGTGCCCTATCGGAAACTGTAAAACCAATCAATAAAATTGATGGCAAATTTCAATTTCAATTGACTTCCATTTATTTGATTGAATATTCCAATTTCAATTTCAATTGACTTCCATTTATTTGATTGAATATTCCAAGAAAATAACTATTTCATTTTCAGTTGTTCTAGAATTCAGGTTAGATATTGGGGGAAGGAAAATGAGTAAGAGAGATTAATCTGAAGCCATTGAAAATATAATCTAACTTCTAGCTCTTCCATTCAGAACTATGTGGATGTTTCATTTTAGCAATTGAAACTTTGTTAATTTTCCCAGCAGCTTATTGATTTATATAAATAAATATTGCTCACTATTATGACAATGTTGATGATAATGTGGCCTAATGCTCATCATATTTTTTTTTTTTTAATCCACCCTGCCCTTTATGCTAGCACTGAGAAAAATCATCCATGTCCCCATTTTACAGTTGATGTTTCCATTTTCCCCTGTTTCTCTGAGGGAGAGAGAATGGTCTTGATATGTTCATTTCATGTGTCCAAAAATCTAGCACCACCATAGGGAGCACTTCACTGAACAAGACTTGAAAAGCTGTCCTCACAGAATGTGATTAAGCTCTGAGATTCAAACTATAAATTCAAATTGAGAAATATGAATAATTGTGGATAATTTGGTGTATTGATGTCATGGTCACATCACATCCTGTATGGACAGCCCTTAATAGTATCAGGCTTCTTGTGTCCTCTTGTCTACTGCAAGCTGGTCTAGGTCTTGCTCTTTCCTGCAACCTGCCTTTCTCTATCAAGGCAAAGAGTCTGCCACAGTGTGCCTCAGTGTGCATAGTCTCGCCTGCTCCTTCAGTGTCTCTAGAGCATGAACATTACTATCTCATCACATGTTTTCTGCCCTTTGCTTCATGCATGATACATAGAGATATTGCTCTGAATGTATATATTGTTAGATGTGAACAATTTCCTTACACTGGGGAATAAATCATATCAATATTAAAATGTTTTTGATGGCATGACACTTTTCTATGAGTACACCACACATGTTATGTGCACACACAGGTACTGACTAAGCTGTTCATTTTTTTTTTTTTTCGGAATGATTTGTCTCACGGCCTGGAAATTTGCCCAGATGTGTAGGTATTAATTCTCCGACAATGGATAAAGGAGCATTGTGTATGCATGAAATCAAAGCCCACTGTAGACTAGAACAGACTTATTACAAGGGAGAAAATAGTACCACTACTACGTACTATGATCTTATGTAATGTACACTTAATGGAGAGAGCCACTGAAAAGACAGTGCTGGTAATATATAGGCTCCTCTGAGGAGGAAATCAACACGGAAATTTGTTCGGTATGAATTGAGCATAAATTTTAGACACTCATTTGACAACACAAATCGTATGGTGTGTGATGTGACCTTTGACCTTTAATAAGATAACAGGTTGCAAGCTGTGTTTCATTTTGGCCGGTCTACCGGTATGAAGGGTCAGGCCAGCCCGCATCATTAACCGACGCACCTCAGCCAGTGTCCAATAACACACCTCATTGGACATTTCACAATTACCAAGCCCATCTGCTTCTTGAAACCCATCTGTGGCTATCATAAGATGAAAAAGGGAGAAGAAAATATAAAAACAAAAACAAGAAAACCTTCCTCTTCCCAGTATTCAGTGGGCTGCTAGAAGAGACATTTGTGAAATCATCCAGTCTCCTTATTCCATTAAACTGTTCAAAACTTCCCTAGAAAAAAAAAAGAAAAAGATGTGAAAACAATTGCCACTGGACTGATGCAAGAGGCCAGCTATCATGCATCGGTCAGTCATTCTTCTGAAACAAATGTTATATCATACAAATTACAAGAGATGTGGTGTATGCAAGATTATGTAACTCTCAAAATATGGATTGACAGTCATATTATAGTCATCTTATTAGTTATAATCATCTTCAGGTAGATGTATGTTGAAATGATCTACATGACACTTGATCTTTTGACGTGTATGTCTCATTGGCTGATAAAGTACACAAAATGACAAGATGATACTATCAATCAGAATATAAGTTAGTTTTACTCTCTAACAACAATGCTGCCTGTATACATCAATGGCCAAAAATGTCTTTATTATCAGGTTTCCAAATGAATATCTATCCAAACAGAGTATCTTGAAAGTACTGTTTCTTAAACTGACTGTATCGGAATACTTAACTTTACTTTACTTTATTCATATTAGTATTGACTGATTATAGCAATTTGTATTGAGTAATTCTGAATATTTCTCTGAGCTTTTTTTTTTTTTTTTTGAGAACTATATTGCCTTTTATACCCAGGGATTTTCCCCTTGTGTTGTGTCTCATAGCATATCTCACTTTTCCTTTTTTCCTATTAAGTATCTGAGCAAGTAACCCCCCCCCAGGAAAAAACAACAACAAGCAACGGCAAAAACAAACATGGTAATTTACACCCAATCTTCAAATGGTACGATTGAATAAAGTTACTTATAATTTGATTAGTGGTGTCCTATCTACAGCAGCTTCCTGCTCAAAGTCCATTCAAGAAATCCTCTGCTGACATACTGCTATTTTTTTTTTATAAAAGAGAAAATAAAAAATAAAAATGAAATGGTTTGTTGAGTTGATTTATAAAGCCAACAGTGATCAACATCATCTTCATAATATGTTCATCACAAGGAGAGAAAAAAATGCATCCATATGATATCAAATCCAAAACACATTTATGATATGATTATTACCAAATTATGACTACTTGAATTTCTCATTAATTGTGCAATTAGAAGAGATGGTAGTTTATTGATAGATGCCATTATTTCTCAGTTATTTTGTTTAATTTCTGAAATCACCATTGATTTAATTTTTGCATCTTATATTTTCCATTAATAACAAAGACACAAAGTGTTTAAAAGCAAAATTTAAACTTGCAGCATTCTGTACACTGTTCTCACTCATGTTGCTTGACTTAGATGGCTACAATATTTTTCAAAAATCTTTTATCATTCAGTAGCATTTCTTTGTTTCAAAGCCCATGCTTTTATAATCTGTTAAATCAGTTCATCATTCACCTGCTCCTTCATCTACCTTCAAATCACATGATCTCTTTTCTAATCTGTTTTTTGGTTTCTGTTATGCATCTGTTCTGAAACAAATCACATCTTTTCAGTGTGATTTTCTTTGAAACCTTGTATAGTGGCAGTACATGTAATTGACATGCTATCAAAGTTCACATTGTGCAGTTAAATAAATAATAATTGACTCACAGGTATGTCAGCCTTGTCCTTCTAACAACCTGTCTTTCTTTTCTTTCAACTTTAGTAGGAAACCCAAGAGGTTTATCTTATTGTGTGTCATGAACAAATAGATGTTTTTGTATCTGTTGATACTATCTGTTGATGATGCATAAAATTTCACATGAATGCTCTAGATAAAATGTTTATAGATCCTCTCATTTACATCCCAGGATGGCAGCTCTTGTTGTGATGTTTCCAGCTTTAATATGAATTGGTTATGCAGGAATGAAATCCAGCAGCAAACAGAGTTTACACATTTCATTTTTTTTTTTTAAATTTAGACTGTTTTGCATTTTTTTTTTCAGAGTTCTGGGTGAGCCAGACAAAGATGCCTGCATAATGTGTCAGGTGTTTGTTTTTAGGAACAGTCATTTCATAACAGATGTACATGTGTGTATCATAGTGGTGTATAACTTGAAGACTTGTCTACACTGAGACATTCTGTCACTTGATTTATATGTTTTGTTTTTCCCTTCATGTCATCTGTTTCTATCAGTCCTCAGGAGAGGAGTGTGGATGACCTAGAGATAATCTACGAAGAGCTGCTCCACATCAAAGCCCTGGCTCATCTGTCCACTATGGTCAAGAGACAACTGACCAGCGTCCTGGTCTTTGAGTGCCACGAGAAGGCAGGGACAGTTTGTAAGTTTCTCATTCTACCTATCGCCAAAATGCTCTTGAAAATAACTGAAAGGCTCTGTCAAATTCTATATCAGTCAGCACAGCCTGTTCTCATATTGTCTGAAATGATACCTACATGTCATTTACCAACCTGAAGAAGTACAATGTATGTTTCTTGTAACATTGTTAATTTCCTTCATATTAACAGTATCAAATCTCAAAATTTCCGTAGTAGTCATATCAAGTTGTCTTTGGTATTAACATAGTAAAGTAAAACAGAAAAAGAAGGGATTATTTATCTAAACATGTGACAAATAACTCCAGATAAAATAAAATGCAAGAAACCATAACAAAAATTCATAATTTAGCAGTGAGCGGTAAGTTAGTACGAGAAATTGGCAAATGAGTTGTCATAATACAAATGATAATACATTATTGTGAAATGAATACATTTGTTCGAGACGTTACAGACCGCCTGATTATCAAAATTCAATTTATGACTGTGCATGATAGATGAACTTGATATCATTAGGGGCTGCATGCGCTGTGTAGAATGTGAAATTTAATGATATGCTTAAATGGACGTGGAAAAGGGATTCCTCCTAAAGGTTAATGTGAGTATCATATCACCTTTTAAGAGCATATAGACCCAGGGCATACTTAAGGGACTTCAAGATTATTCCACTTCACAGGACAAGGGAGAATTGCAGCTTATTGTCAGTACAACACAGCTGTCTGGAAAGATAACTTGGTCATCTCTTCTCATATCAATCTTGTCAGTTGGTTGTGATAAATGAGTGTCAGGTAACATGTGATTCAGAGGGAGCAAATTGTACATAAATCACATAACTTTGATACAGCTCAGAGAACTTGATCAAAAGAGCTCACCTACTTTTTCTGTACAATCATTGATTTGTTCAAATTCCTTGATGAGCTGCTTAGTGTTAAAAAAGGCTGAATTTTATTTAAAAAGTGTACATTTTGTTTTGTTAAGTGATATATAGACACAGGAAATATGGATATGTCTCTGATGTTGATGTTCCTTTAACTTTGGATTCATTTATTTGTGATATGCCTCACGTATTATTTACCCCTTTTTGTCTATAAAAACACCATTAATATTTGTCAACTACTGTCATATTATAATAGGCATTTATTATAATGAATATGAGAAGGCACACTACAAATAAGGCATGAGCATCTGTAATGGTCTCCTGTGCTACTCATTGTATAGATGTTTGAAATGTGATAAATTTAGCTATGGAATGTATTCAAATGGATTTTCTTTATTTAAGCAGTTAGAATGATATTTTTTTCATACAGCAAATTCAAGTTCAGATATGTCATTATTGTATCATCAGTCTTTTGTCCCTTTTTGTAATGTCTGTAAGTACATGTAACTGCCACTTTAGAATTTACATCTAGCTTGATTTGTAGAATTGATGTCAATCAAAACTTTATTGCTAAGTATGTATTGAGCAAACCTATTATTATCCTGTGCATTCTTAAATTATGTTCCTCTTAGAGTAATCTTTTCTAGGATGTGTTCATCCTTTCTACGCTTTCTCCTCTAGACAAAATATTAATAATCTTACACTTCTGTTGCCCATTTTCTCGCCTCCTTTGTACAGTATTCCACCAAGGGGATGAGGGGCGTTCGTGGTATATCATCTTAAAGGGATCAGTCAATGTGGTAAAGTACGGCAAAGGAGTTGTCTGTACTCTACATGAGGGAGATGACTTTGGGAAGCTGGCGCTTGTCAACGATGCGCCTCGGGCTGCTTCCATTGTGCTGAGAGAAGACAACTGTCATTTCCTGCGAGTCGACAAATATGACTTCAACAGAATACTCAGGGTGGGTAGCTGTCATCGTGGTTTGTCTCTCTATTACTACTAATGCTTTTATACTTTGAGCAGATCTCTGGCACAACTTGATTGATTTCTGTGACATTCTTTTAGAATAAGAATAGACATAAGTTATGATATATCAACCATCCAAAAGGCATTTGTCTGTGTGTTTGCCAATATATTTGACTGCCAAAGAAGTGGTCAAGATTGAGCCATGTTCAAATGAATCTTGAGAGATTGATTTATCCAGTTGTATCATTTGCTGATAGTATTTCTATATACTTTTCCTGGAACAAGGATCTATGGATACATATTTCAGTGGTTAGGTTGCCAAAATAAAGTCAGACCCTGTTTAGAGGAGTGCAGACGGTCAGTGTATCATAAGATGTTCATATCTTCTACTGATACCAGATTGCATTCTGAACCTTCTGAACTGCTCACATGAAGTGAAAGCATGTACACTCAAGCAAATTTGCTGTATGGATATTGTCCAGATATTGCTGCAATCCTGACATAGTTATCTTATTTTGATTATGTATTATTTTTGTACTATTTAAATACTGTTTACAATATGCTTTTATCGTTACAGAAAACTAATCTTCTAGTCAACATAGATACATTTTGGACAGAGATATGCATACTGTTTACCAAGGGATCCACATCTGTACAAGCTATGCTTTTTAGTGGATCACTCTTTTTCATCCTTTTATTTACTTCTTATGGTCATGTCTGCACAGTATACAGTGTACATCGTTTTACATTTATTTTCCTATATTCCTTAAGTACTATACATATTTTACTTTTTGCTTCTATACTTTTTACTCTGATTGCTTTTTTGATGATGGAAACAAAGAATTGAATTAATAAATGAATTTAAATTAATTAATTAATCCTATGGAAAATCCATAAGAAAAATCTTGTAGATTTTACATGAAAAGTTTCTACATTTAAAGCTTTTTGGAGGTTTGCAAAGTAAACTGTTGCATCAAATACACCCTTAAGCTTACAAATGGGCATGCCATCTATAAACTTGACAGGAAAATTCAATTTTACACTGGCAAGGGTTTAATAAGAGACAGTGCCTTGTACCAATTTTGAAAAGCCATTTGCTGAACTACAGAGTGTTTATGATAATCATGTTAATTTTCCTTCCAAACCTGTGAAACAATATGCATACAGATCATTTTAGAAAAGAGAATGAAAACTTGTCAAGATTAAGTGCATTTAGTTGTGAAAAATCATGAGTTTGACTTTTGGTAGTAATCAAAACTTGACTGAATAGTTCATCGACACTTTTCCAGCAAATGTCTTGTGATGACAGGCTGCCCTGCTTTGCATGTTTAGATGAATTTCATGCTTTGGCAGTTCAAGGTTTTGCATAAAACAAGGGTGTCTGCACATTCTGGGCCTTCATTTGGTAATACGAGGAAGGAAGGTGTAAGTGAGGAAGATGTAAGTCAGTGATTTTGATACCCAATACCACAGGACATTGGACCATTTCCAATAATCTCCCTTTGGCAGAGATAGCCCTCATGGAGGATTGCCCTCCCATCAGGGAAATATGTATTTTTTAAGCTAAGGACAAATGAGGGAAGCAGCACATGAATGCTTGGGAGGCAATTAGGGCCTCCCACTGTGTGCATCGGTTGCAGAGATACTGATGCTGCAAAAAGGACACAACTCTATGAACGTGCATGCATACTGTCTAGTTACGTGTTTTTGATTTGTGCCTGTCATAGATGACCGGGAAATATCTCCAATGAATTTATCACATTAAATGTATTCATCAATCTAATTCACTGGTGCAATGTAACTGATGATGAAATTCATTTTTTTTTGTGGAATATACAGAATGTTACATACCTAATGTTTGACGCTTTCTTTGCCCAGACTTTTTGCTTAGCTGAGGGCCACACTTTTTCATCACCATTCAGTGATCCATCCAAACTTGACCTGTTTGTAAAGTTTGCAAACCCACTCAGGTGTATCATTGTACTTTTGTCTAGTCTGATAAAGGCCATTGTGACAGAATAGGGATTAAAAGGATTAGGTAATCTCTAGGTCCAATTCACTGGCAATTAATTTCCAGACATCTGTGCCAATTGGCAAAGAAAAGCACTCCAGAGTGCCTGCCAATTGGGGAACAAAGCAAAGTGAATAGATATGCAATGTTAAATGACAAGTTCACCTTCATAATCATGTGGATTGAGTGAATGCATTAATGTCAGTAGAACACATTAGTGAAAAATCTGACAATCCTTTCAAAAGTTATGAATTTTTAAAGTATCTCCACAGTCACTGCTGGGTAAAAAGGTTACTACAGTGTATGATGTCACTTGCGTACAAAATATAAGGAAAATACAAAGAGAATTTCACAAAATTTTACTTTTGAAAAAAGTGCACATTTCCTTGACTTGTTCCTGCCATATTTTAAGGGCAATATTATTCGCCCTGCCATCTGAAAGGGGGAAGTCAAGTGACCTTTTTTTAAGCAAGAAAGTGAAAATATGTTAAACTTTCTTTATATTTTCTTTATATCGTTGTACACATGTGACATCACAAGCTGTAGTAGTCTTCTCATCCAGCATTGACCGTGCAGAAACTTAAAAAATTCATAACTTTTGAACGGATTGTCTGATTTTCCTCAAATTCTCAATGATGTGTTCTACTAATATTGCTGCATTCACTCAATTCACTGCATGTCTATGAAGGTTGACTTGTCCTTGAACTTGTGTGATTGTGTTATTGTATGCATGTAATTAAAGGGATGGTACAGTTTCTGTTTAGACGGGGCTTGATGTTTCCGATGTTCCTTAAGATAATTCTTTCAAGATAATGACAAACCTCTTATGAAATATGAAAGAGCATAAATTCTGAGATGTGTTCAAGGTTTATTTGAAAATTAATTTGGAAATGGCTGAGATATCCAAAACAAAGCAATCCTAGTAACAGGTGGGTTCCACTTTTTATTTGGATTGCTTTGCGTTACTTTGGGTTTGGATATATGAGCAATTTTAATACCGATTTTCATTAAAAATAAACTTCCCTTTAGAATTGTATACTTTTTAACATTTCATAGAGTGGTTTTTAAGTATCTGGCAAAAAGTTGAAAGCTGAATTCTTACCTCAATCAATACTATACTGTCCCTTTAAGTGTTGATGTGTCTTTACCTGTGTCTGTTACAGGATGTGGAAGCCAACACAGTCAGATTAAAGGAACATGGACAAGACAGCCTAATATTGGAGAAGATTCCAACAAACACACAGCACAGCAATAGCAACAAACACCATCATACCAGCTACAGGTACACACCTAATAGTGATGATACAAAAACCTTAGGATTGTCTGTTTGCAAGGATTACATGTGAGTCAGCGATGATACCTGAAAAATGGACTTGAAGCATTGCTAAGGGGTCCTTCAACTCATTTTTGCTATTCTGGCATGTTTGGAAGATATTTACAGAAATTTGCCGTCCTGGGATTACATCCATCTAATATCCAAAATTCTTTAATTTGGAATATGGCAATTATACTTTGCTTCTTATTCAAGACCATTCTTGCTTCTTTTTTTTTCTATCCACATCTATAGCCTACTTTGTATATCAATTGATGGTTCTCAAAGATAATCACCCCATAAACCACCATTACACATGGAAAAAAGTAGATCTCTCCTGAAGGACTATTACTCCCTTGGGAGATATCAGTCATTGTGCTGATGATAATGACTGTTCGGGGACTGGGAAGGGTTCATCTTTAGTTGTAATCATTACAGACTCAAACTGGTAGCAGAATAGCCTTAGTCCAAGACCTTTATAATTACTTGGAAATTATTATAAGTGGGGATTATGATATTTAATCAGTGTTGCTTAATTGAGTTCGTACAATTTGTACTACTTAGTGAAAGCAGTGGTAATTCGCTGGAAGATATATTTGAAAGTATTAGTAATTTTCAATTGGATTGAATCTATATTCTTATTTGAATCCTAAGTAATTGTTCATTTGATTTTATTTCTAAATTAGATTAAATCAAATTATAAATTAGATAAGATTTTAGATTAAATTAAATATCTAATTAGAATTAATTTAATGGGTGATTTATCTGAATGGACACTTCTGCTTAATTAACATCCTTGGAAAGTGGCAATTTGCTTCTCATGACTCTTTATAGCTATTTTAAACTTTTAGAAATACTGTCATATGTTATGTAATCTAATATCTAGACAGCTCAAAGTTATAAATACAACTTTTTTTTTTCTTCAAAATAATGTGTAATATTGCTGGTATTTCAGATATTCTGTCATGGCTGGTGTACCAGAGAAAATGCTGGAGCATTTACTTGAGACTAGGATTGACAGTAAGTACGACCCAACGGACACATTCCTGGAAGACTTTCTCCTGACACACATCGTCTTCATGCCTAGCGACAAGCTTTGTCCAGCACTCCTCACCCAATATCCTTTCCGAGCTAGTTTGTTCACATCAGAACAACTTTAAACTTTGGCACCAAGACATTCATTGTCAAGGTGCACAGTTTTCCCTTTGTGTACTCTGGCATTTAAAGTTAGTGTAGTTTGGCTATTGCAAGTTGGGTGCTATTTGCAAATTTTAAAACATGCAGAAATATCAATTCTGATCCCAACATAAATACGACATTCACATGTACATTTTTCTGTCCATTGCTATGCTTCTTGATGGCAAATTTGACCAATTATGATATTGTTTGGAAGTCCCGATTCGCGAAAAATGAGACTCGCTAAGTATATGCTGTGTATAGTGTGTGGAAACATACAATTGTGAAAGAGATGTCAAGACTAAACAACCCGCTGATATAATGTGGCCATACCACTTACTTAGATTCTCATTTCTATATTCACAGGGCTCTATCTAGACTGACTTGCTGGAAGTCAAATGAATGTGATAATATTTTGATAATTGCAGGATATTGATAATTACAATCATGCTGAGCTATTGCTTTTGTGTGACAACCTTTTATCTATAGAAGTAATAGTGGTTCAAGTAATCAGCATATTTCATAATATTTCTTTTCCATTTGTCTTCTGGATTTAGGTGTTTAGCATTGCTACTGAAAGCTGTTTGGCATTGTTCCTGTATCAATCAGTAGAAATGTCAGTCAGAAAGACTGCATATTTTTGTGCAAGTTCATTGCACAAGGCATATGTTCTCAGTTTTTGCTATTGGAGAGAAGGCAAGGTGTAGAATTGAAATTGATTATCAGAGCAGTTCCAAACAAATTATATATTCAGGAAGGAGACTGCATTTGAGCTCATGACATGAATTAAAGGTATTCTTTCATAAACCGTTGAGGACGAGTCCCGAGTATACTCAGGCAGGTGTCTATGAGAAATGCGTGTTGTAGCAAAATCAGCCTGTCCTCAATGGGTTAATGATTTTTCCTTGTTATCATTAGCTTCTTTACTATTTACCATTCTTGTCAGAATATGTATAAAATTGTAAAAGAAAATGCATAGATGTGTAGTAAGCCTTGTAAATTGATTTTAAAAAGGTAAAAATTCGAATTCAAATGTCAAATTTAAATTCTGTTTCTCGACAATGAGAATATCATAACATACATCTCACTTTCTTCAGTGATAGAAATCATGTAAACAAAACAATGTTGATTTACAGAGTAAACAATTTTAAACTTACAGTAAAGATACATTATAATTGGACTGAAGTAAAATGAAATAAAGTGAAATATCAATATGCACTTTGCAAAAAATGGTTAAATATAGTTAAGAGGCTGTAATATTTTACTTAAAGGGGCCTAGCATGGCATGTCCATGCAAAGTCTGTTAAGATTTTAGAATCTTGTAGGGAATGAGGTAATTAATTCTTTATGTAACCCATTGAAGATTTATAGCCAAATAGTATGCTACACTCTCTCAATAAATACAAGTCAAAGTGTACTCCAGCCTGGCCCCATGCCCATTATGTTCTAATCACTGTAATTTGAAGCTATCCTCTTGTGTACCTATAACATCCAGCCACACAGGGTAATCACAGAACCATGTACTATCCCACAGACCCACATACAGCGTACTGTTTCATAATAGGGAAATACTTGTTATCACTGTCTTTTTTCTTTGGTAGTTAATTCCATGGCATATTTAGCAAAGAAATTAGGCATTGCTGTGGATTTTCTGAACATAAATGTTGGGAGAGGTTAACCTTATTTGGACTGTCATCTCAAATTGTCATGGGAATTGTATACAGACAGGTTGAAATTGGTAATAAGAGAGTTAAGTTGGAGGATAACATTACTATGAGTTCCTTGACTCTAGTTGCACTTATCACTCTGAGCGGACCTCCAGGGGGCCAGAGCAGGAGACAATAGATTACATCGTTAACAACAAGAGGCGAGTGGTCCAGCTTGTCTGTCTGTGGCATGTGGTGGCTGGTGTAGCCTTCAAACAAGATCCTACCATCATGCAGTTCCTAGAGGTGTGTGGTAGTTTGATTTCATGTGAATTTATTAAATAGCTGCTGTTTTGTGACCACATAAATACCAATTTGAAATCTAGAAATTTTCTCATAATTTCAAGGAAATCAATATATTTCTCCAAAAGAATTAGAAGCTGTGTTGCAAAAAAAAAAACCAACAACTAATTTTGACACAAAATAGGTGATTTTTAAAGTATTTTCTTTACATGACTGTAATGGTGATTTACAAGAAAGAACAGGAGGAAAAGGGAGGAAATAAAAGATGTGCTACATTGGTTATTACAAGGATAGGATAATGAGAAGGAATGAATATACTTCAAGTTAACATAGACACAAGTGATATTCTATATTCCCTCCATTTTCTTCCACATTTTACTTCTTTCTCTTTTCTGTCTCCTCTTCTCTTCCCATCAGACCTTTTTAAGTCTACACACATGGTGAAGTGCAAATTCTGCACATTTGATATTCTATAAGCATGACAGGCATGGAAGCTTTATCATTACATTACAATGAGGGCAGAGTTAACTTCCACACATGGCTCTCCTTCGCCATTCTAGACAAGTGTTTTGGAAGCTCAAGCAATTCTGTCACTTCATGAATATATGTGACCCTGCAATCACAAAACCAATAAAAAGTCGCCAGACATGGATTTTGAGTTACACGTACAGAGTAGCTTCTGAAAAAGCAGACTCTAAGCTTTAAAATGATGTATAACTCAATTCAAATGGACTCTCCTAACCTATCTAAATAAAAGACACACTCTGGAAAGTGTGAACTGAGAAAACAGGTTCTGAAGTACTGGGTCTATTCAAATGCTTAATCTTTACCAATCCATGCTAGCTGTGCGATGAATGGAACAAAAAACAGGATATAAACCACTGGAGCAACAACAATGTGGGGATTATTAGATTGAGCCAAAATTGAGCATGCTTCATTAACACATTCTGTAGATGATTTATGCCAAATTTCAATGCAGTAGCATTATTTTTTAAAAGTTATTTGAATTGAAAGTGAAGAGTATGGACAGGGTTTTTAAGAAATCAAAAGAGGGCTGTATGAGAAACACCTAATCACACTATTCCACCAAAAGTGTTAGAGCAAAACTGCTGAAAACACAAGTTCCTGTTTGTTTCACGATCCCAAACTTTAACATAATGTAGAAGAAGACTTGCTCTTTCAGAATATATGAAAAACTCAAGATTGGTAAGGTTGGCCCATTTCACCAGTTTTTAGTCCTCACACAAAATCACTGCATGCGACTTTTTGTTCATTTTATGACATGGACACATATAGAAATCAGTGTTATACAGTGAGGTATATTGAGAGGGTGGAATTCTCTTGGGCGTGACTATACTACAGTAAACAATATGAACTTTGCACTTTGTAATTGTTTTCTGATTTTAAGTTATTTACATTTCTTGTGTTCTGTGTTGTCATGTAATAACTTGTATTCACCACAGAACTTTATGACTGATTTTGCATTTGACAAAACAGAAGAGTGGTAGGCCCTGTAGTGTATAAAGAAAGGAGCAAACAATAAGTATGATCATGACATAATTGTTAATTCATTTATTTGGTCTTTGTAGACTCTGTTCTCAGCAGTTTGTGATGATTGTCCAGCATATCCCAGTCTGCAAGATCCACTTGCCAGTCTAGAACAGGTTCTAAAAGCTGTGAAGGAAACTAGCAGGAAAGAGAAGGAATCACATCACACATGGCAGGTTAAAACCCAGGTAAGAAGTCTGATGAGGTTTATCTTCATTTAAAAAATGCAATTTGTAAGGGCTGAAAGAAAGATAAAGCTACCTAAGAATTAACATCAAATTTCTGAATATGAAATTCTTTACACTTTCTATGTCTTATATTGTTTCAAGTTCATCCAGGTTTTATTTCTATTTCTGGTACTGTGGTAAAATGTCATGTTACCATTACCTTTTTTCTTTATATTGAAAGTTTGAGTAGACTGATATTCAAGGAGCTCCACATGTATAACACTAAAGCCTATTTTGAGTTGTTTTGCTGGACTTCATGATTTCATTGTATTTGTGTAATGCCTTTTCTCCAGCTACTTAATTGAGGGGAAAACAAAATCTTGAAGCTTCATATCGATTGTCTATAAAAGCAAGATCCTAGGGTTTTGATACAGATCATGTGTATTAAATTGAAAGAGATTGGACATGACCTTTTACCCCTTCTAACTCAGGTGTTGAGTGAAGCCAGACAGCATATGGAGGATGAGCTCCATCGCACACCAATCAGGGCTAAGGATGAGAGTAAGCCAATCTCCTTAATTTTTCTTTTTTTAACTTGGTTATAGGTTATTGACTAGGTTCATTACAATGCTTCCAAGACCAAAGGGAGAATTCTTACATTTTATGGAATACAACTACCATCATGGATCTTTTTTTTTTGTTATTATTTCATTATTTATTTATTATTTCTCATTGTTTGAAGCTGCATCGGGATCGCAAGTTTCCAGGGCCTTGCCAATTTCAACCTGTTGAGGACGAGTCCCCGAGTATACTCGGGCAAGCGTCTATGTGAAATGCATGTTGTAGCAACATCAGCCCGTCCTCAATGGGTTAACCAATCTTCTTGTCTCTTCTGTGTCACATTGTTACTAGCACAGTGTTATACAGTCATGGCAATAATGTTTAGATCTAGGAATATCAAGGAATCACCTTTCATCCAGTTAATTTATTATACACAAGGTTTCCACAAAATTGGACAGAAGAGGGAGCTGTGATGTCCTTTGTCCTGCGTTTTCATTCATGTCTAAACATTCTTGTCTTGAAGACTCATTCATATTAAATAGAACACTCTCCAACAGTTCCTGATTCATTATATCTTGCCATAAGCAGGAGCTGAAAGAGTACTGAAGTCTACTGATTTGTTGGCATCTTATATTTTTTGTAATTCTCTAGCAATCTTCAAGGTGTACTGTGCAGACCACACCTACACAACACTCCGTGTTTCTATGGATACCTCAGTAACGACAATTATCCAGACTGTGTCAGAAAAGATGTGCCTTGGTAATGACCTCGTCTTGTGTGAGGTCAAGTCTTCTGGAGGTATGATCTTTATAGCCACAGTTATGTGGACTTTATCTTGTGCAGTTCTTTAAAGACTGTAACTTCTGTCTGAGGTTTATCTTGACTTTATAATCCCAGCATTATTCTTCACCTGTTATTTTTAGGCTGCTAACATTTGATTTTTTTCTTTTATTTCATAAACTTATCTCTTTTTCAAATAAGTGCATGATTTAATGGCTTCTGTTTGTTTTTGCTAGCATGGATGGGGAGTTAAAATGCTTTCAAACAGCAGATATTTTTCTTTATATCTTTTAGTGTTTTTCAGATTTCTATACTTCAAGCTCTCAAGTGATATTTGAAGTATTCAAGTGAATCATAAAAATCAACCTTTAAGTTCAAATGCAGTCAAGAATGAGGAAGATTAGGCACCTAGGCAAAATAAGTCAATTTTAACAGTATGGCAACATGCTTTCAAAAACTTCCCAAGTTTTGTATGTACAGATATGAGGTAGTTAAATAGGATGTCAAACTTAAGATTTTCAATCAAATAAAAATTGCTTTTTTTTTCCTCAACTGTACTTTATGGGGTTCTTACCATTATACTGTATGTTTCTAAATGTAAACGTGCCCATGCATAATTGATGATTTCATTGGTGCTACATTTATCCTTCTCGAACCATTTTGACATGACACATGATAACATGTTACTTCTTTTTAATTTCTTTGTTATGGTGTCCCTTTAAAATCTTGTTTCTGCCTGGTGTTTGTAGAGCGGCTGTCTTTCCACCAGAAAGATGTGTGTATAGCCACCAGTCTCAGCTGTAATGGCCGAGTCTTCATCGTGCCCAGAGACCACCTTGATGCCCTGGTAAGTGCTACCTGTCCCAAGGGGTCTTAAGAGTGTTTAGTCCTGCATTACCCACACTCAATTTGTTTGATTTGCACTGACATGATTTTTATTCTCCTAAAACATATCCCTAATATTACATGAGAATACAGTTACTCTTGGTACAGAACTTTTACATACATCAAAGCTAATGTACTGCTGGTTTTGTTTTTATTTTAGGCATCCATGACTGTTTGTAGATATTTTGTAGGATATGAACTGAACAAATAACTAAATGAATGAATGAAGCAACAAATTAGATAAATAGAAAAATGAATGAAGGTATAATATATATAGAAGAAGAAGAAGATGTAGCATACATTGCTATTTTAGTTACTGAGTTAGAAAGGTTAAATAGTGTATTTGTCAAAACGATCAGTATAGATAAAGGGAATGAAATCGGGGAGGAGTGTAGTCTCATCTGTGTGCTTTGTTTAAGTTTAAAACTACTACACTTTCCTCTATAATATCATTATGTACAGACTCCACTCCCTGAACAGGAAGGACCAAGCGAGGGCTCTGCTGCCTTTCTTGAAGCAACAAGTTCCCGTGAGCTGGCTTATCAAATGACAATGCATGACTGGCAACTCTTTCTCTGCACCCATGAGGTATTATTTCTTTCACTTCTTCTCCATGGCTATTTGTGTATTGATAGTACCAGAGTCATAGTCTTTAGCATTTGTAAATTATTCCATTGTATTTTCTGAGCTGTAGAAAAGGGAATGGCTGCCGTGACTGTTGATAACGCAAGTTTCTTTGAATAAATTAATGTTCAATCTGTGACACTCTTTGGGCTGCTAGTGGTTTCATATGCATCTACAGAGTAAAACTATATAGCTAAAAAGTGAAATCATTTTCATATTTTACCAGATGGTCATGTCAAAGAAAGGCATGTGGAATGAAGATGCCTTACCCAAATTGTACTTGGGATCTGAAATCTGGTGAAAAAAAAAGAATTTTGTAATGATTATGCATGTTTGTTCTAATTTACACATTTTGTATTCAGTGCATATCAACCAACTGTTACTTGTAGTTAATGTGACCTACTTCCTGTAAAACAGAATGACCTTTTTTTTGTGATATGATCACTTGGAAGGTTAAAATTCAGTTACTAGAATTGATGAAAACCTCTCTATTGGAAGTTATGAAGTTTGTTTGTTTCTTTATCTTTTAAGTGTGAGTTCATCTACCACACTTTTGGGAGGCAGAAGTTTGGCCGCATCACTGCTAACCTTGATGTCTTCCTACGACGCTTTAATGAAGTTCAGTCTTGGGTTGCGACAGAGCTCTGTTTGACATCAAACATCAGCAAACGAGTTCATCTCCTCAAGAAGTTTATCAAAATTGCTGCACAGTAAGTTTTCACCTGCAGATGTATCCTGTGGTTTGCACCCATTTCTTTCACATCTGCAAATATGAATGCTGATGTCAACCTACTTACATTTCACCGAAAGATATTGAATACCAATGCAGATTAATGGAGTAGTCTTGACTGCAATAGCTACAATTTTTTTTTTCTACACCGATCCAAGAGCTACATACATTGTATGTAAAATTTGTCTGGCAGTTGCAAGACTTTGCAGTTGCATATTGTTTTGTAAGTCTCATTAAAGATTGCTGGTACATTGTAGTTTGCAAGTAATTATTTTTCTTCTTGAAGTTTATCATATTTGTTCATTACAAAGGCAAACAGAAGGAAACTGACCAGAAATGAATACAATTTATTAGTGGGAAAATGAGCAAAGAAAATGGAATCCAATTTTCTGTGCTCATTTTTCCACTAATATTTGTTTGTTGATACAATTTTCATTTAAATCAAATAAGAGATTTTACTCTCAAGGACGAGTAATTTCTGTTTATAAATCTTCCCTTTTCAGATGTGAACATGATATTTTCTTTTCTTATTTTGAGAAACCAAATTAGTGTCATATTTGGGTTTGTCACCATTGAACTATCATTTCCAATGTAAGTTAATAATTATGTATACATTATGCAGAGCTTGATGGTAAATTTTTCTCTGCCATTGTGTCCACTGAAATCTTTGAATTTGAAATTTTGGTGGCCAAAAAAAGAAATGTAGGTTCTTGAACATAAATAAAAGCATAAGATTTCATTCTGAATTTTAGCTAATCCATGGGGCTACCAAAAGACAACCCTTTTTTAAAATGCTGGCCCTGGGCCACCACTAATATCAACCCCTGCATTATGTTTTTCATAAATTTTTTTCAAACCTTCACGTTTGCAGGCAAGATAAGTAAAAACATTCTCTATAAGATTCAGAACTTCCGATTGACTTTTTACAAGCCCCTCCTGATTCCAGTTGGTTCAATCTGAATGAACATGACATAACAAATTGTAGTGATATCAAACAGATTGTTGATGCTTTCCATGTTTTATCTTATCTTGTAGTTGCAAGGAGTATCAGAACATGAATTCTTTCTACGCCATTCTCATGGGTCTTAGTCACATGAGTGTCAGTCGACTGGCCCAGACATGGGAGGTGAGAAATCTTCTGCTCGTATATTTCTTCTCTGTGTAGTTTCATCTGGGACTTTATTTTTTTCTCTCTCTTCTTCTGACTTTGTTTATTCTAACATAATTACTTGGATTTCAATAACTTTGATTTTATCATAATTTGACTGAAATGCTAGTTAATAGCTTTAATATCCTATCTCTTAATGGATATAAACTTTTTGTAGACCTAGTAAATGTCACTTTTCTGTGTTTGACATGCTTCATATGCAATATGTTACTTCATATATGAGTTTTGGGGGATGTGATGTAATTCATCCTATTGATCATGATCCATAGATTATTCTGAACTTCCTTTCATCCATCAGGGAAAGTGTATTGATCTCTCTTTTGTCCAGTCTCTGTCTTTTGTCCTTCATTTTGGGAATTCGCATCATTTTGCATGACCAAAGAAACTTGATCTATTCTTTCACTTTTTCCCAACTAACTCTTCAAATACATGTTTGCAATTCACCATTTTTGTGTAAGCAAAGTCCTATGTTGTTGTTTAACCTAGAAGCTCAGGAATGTGGAGCCAGGTGAATTTTGCATTGTCCTGTGAAATTGGTATTTAAGATGAATGTGACAAATAAAAGGTCAGTTGGATGGCTGTGATGTTTTGGGATAGAGGGTACTGTTAAAATTTTTCAACAATGCTAGGATTGACTTTTTATATAAACATGTCAGGTTTTCTCCAGATTTGTGTGTGCACACACAAATCTATAATCTAGAGGTTGTTAAGTTTTGCTGCTCGGTGTAGGTCCATCATTATTCTTTCATTATATCAATTTTAAATCTGTTGAATTTTAGACGACCTTTAAACATCCAAACATGGCAATACATCTCCTAACTTATTTATGACAGATATAAAACAATAAAATTTATTTTGATTTTACAATCAAAGTTGACTATTGACATTGACGTGATAGATATGAAATAGTCTTTATTAGATCCAAGCAAAATTGAAGGGGATAGATGAGAATTGTTTGTTTTTGGTTGGGATCCTTGCAACAGAAATTTTGATTCTGCAGTCTATTTGATCCTATACTGTGATGGCACTTGTGATAAGCTTTTGGAAGGTGCAGTCTGCATGTAATTTTGGTTTTATACCAAGTGTGCAAAGCTATGTTGCTGTTTATTTTGCCATTTTCAGTACTGGGAATTGTAGGCAAAGTGCCAAAGATGGTTGAAATATCAAGAGATCTGACATAGCAATTTAACTAAAGAGGGCTTGTGGAATGCTTATATCATCTGACAGAGCTTTCACATGATTTAAAAATTAAGATCATTAAGTAATTAGTCAATATTTTAAGTATACCTTTGAAGTTTCCAGACTGATTTGAAGCAGTCATAGCTTTGTAGCAGACATTGTAATCTGGAGCAGAAAAATGAAGTTAATTACTTTCATGTGAGATTGTCATTAAGATGGAGACACCTCTCACAGAGTCACATGTGTTTCTATCATTTAGACTCGCACTATTACCCTGTTGTAGGCTGATTTAGTGTGCTGTTTAAGTCTTGTATGGAATTGTGTGTTCCAGTGTTGAAATGATGTTCCAGTGTTGAAATGATGTTTGTGTATTTCTTGTAATGTAGATAAATTGACAAAATATGTATGTACATTTTTGATTGGACACTAAAGCTAAACCATCTGAATATATGCCTGTAAGCTCAATCTGTCATGTCACCCTGTAGAGGGCTTAAGCAACACAAGTTTCAGTCTAGTTTTAGACATTTACTGAAATCTGTATGGAAGAATGAAACTGCAATCCATTTGTCCTCTGTTTTAGCTATAGATAAGTATTTAAGCATCTAATCCAAAATTTCCTAGTTAAAACTACAAAGGGCAGCATTCTGTATGCAGCAGTTATAGGTATAGGAGGCTGAGTGCTTTCCCCCCTCAGTTCACTAATTTTAACCAAAAGTAGGTAATACATACTACAAAGTATACATGTGTCATTTTGTCTTTTTATGTGTCTTACAATCTTCCTGAAGAAAAACTTCTTAAAAGCTAGTGTGATAAAGCTGTTAGTCTTATTTCAGTTAAATTTTCATTCACCTTTTTCGTTTCTATTGATGCCAGAAACTACCCAACAAACTCAAGAGGGCGTTCTCTGACTTTGAGGCGCTGATGGATCCATCCAGGAATCACAGAGTCTATCGCCTCGCCCTGTCCAAGATGCGTCCTCCAATCATCCCCTTTATGCCTCTGCTCATCAAAGACATGCTCTTCACCCACGAGGGGAACAAGACTTACTTTGAGGGGCTTGTCAACTTTGAGAAAATGGTACTAAATGGATTAGAAATCGAATTAATACTGACACTGATAATTAATATGCGTAGTACAGATTGGTTCATAATGATGAGTGAAAGTGGAGCATAAAAGAGAGAAAATTGATTGACTGCATGTTTATGGGCAAAGTGTACTTACAACAATTTTCTCACTTTTGTCTGTCACATCATAATTTTTAATAAGAACAATTTAAAAACAGCAGTTTTTTTTTGTCAAATTGAAGATAAGATGAAGTTTGTTTTTATAAGTGCTGCTTCTGTGTGAAAATGTGATGTTGTTATTCATGCCAAATTGATGTGATACCAACTTTTGTTGTTGTTGTTTTACATCTTATTTCCAACCAGAATTCTATATCACGGCTTTCTTTGAATCTATGCAACAAAAGTTAGATATATTAAACCAAAATGTCAGATATGTTTCTGTTCACCACATCTCATTGTCTGATTCAGCTATTAGTGTCACGTCAAGATGGCCCAAGAAAAAGTTCCAGAGTTTAAATTTGAGCTGAATGCATGAATGAATATTATTATGACAGCTTTGCCGTGAGTTTGTTAATTTCAGCCATAATGCAGCATAAAAGTTCAAGTTCAATAAATGGTTTATTTTATATAAAAACTCACACTACATGTTCACTGGCAGAAGTGCAGAAATATTTTGTTTACATTGTAAAAGTACATAAAGATTGAACATTTGTGAAGACACTATAATTTATGAAATATGTACACAGTGTTTTCATTGTTGGTTACTTGATAGAGATTTTAGCAACTGCAGTACAATTTTCTTAAACCTAGTTTCTAATTCACATGTTGTAAAAGCATTTTCATAATCTAAATAATTAACACCAAGAATCATTTAACACACTCCTTTCTGTAATGTCCATGTGTCTCAAATTGATTGATGTCCTGTTTCTTGTCCCTTGTAACAGCATCTTGTGGCATCTATCATGAGAGTGGTCAAGTATTGCCGCAGCGAGAACTTCAAACTGGAGCCCCCACCACCGGTCAAAAATGTGAAGGAGATTGTCAACTATGTCAGGTGAACTCCTGTGACAAAGACTAGCTGGCATTCCCATGTCTTTGTGTAGTGTTATACTGTAAAACCAGAAATGTTTGCATGCATTTAATTTTGTGAATTTTGTGAGAACCAAAATTCCCCAAATTAAAATGCATGCAAAAATTCTACACTAGATGTGACCATGCATCACAAAACCAACATAAAGTTGTACGCCCTGATTTCATGTGAGGACTCAAAGTATGTGAAAATGGGTTAACCTAATCAATTTTGAGATTTTCCTGTTTTCTGAAAGATCGATTCTTCCTCTATATCAATCAAAGGTTTGGGATCATAGAACGAATGGGAAACTGTTTTCCTTCCTGAAGTTTTTCCAGAACACTTTTTACTAGAATAGTGTCATTGCTACATAGATACATGTATGTCTTAGAGGCCCCTTTTCATTCTTTAAAAACTCTTTAAACACTCCCCACATTAAATTCTAATAACATTTGAATGAAGCTACTGCTTTGAAAGTTGGGTGTAGTCATAGATAGGATGTATTAAATAGGACATGCTTAATCTAATAGTCCCTTATTTGTTGTTGCTTGGGACTTTTACATCCTGTTTTTGGGGGCCCATTCATTGCACAGAGCACAGCTTGGTAAATATGCCCTTTATCTTTGGAGCCTCTTTTCTCAGTACACTCTTTTCCAGAGTGTGTACTTTGTCACTTTGTTCCCATTATTTAGATTTAGGTGAGGGATGTCCATTGTATTGAATTATACATCATTTTAAAGCTTAGAGTCTTCTCTTTCAGAATCTGCCCTTCACTAAACTTCTGTATCTGGTGACGTTTTGTGGTGCAGGGTCACATGGAATGCCGGTGGCAAATTTTTCATGCTGCAAAACAGGCCATTGGCTCCAATTTGCAAAAATTTCATGCTGCAAAAATATCTTGCACTACAGTATCTCTGTCCTTTGTTTTGTGACAGAACATGAGATTGAGATGTGTCTGTATTGTTTTCTAAAAGGGAGGAAAATCCAGTCAGTACAGGGAGAGACACACATTAACACTGGGGATAGTTAAATTGAAATAAAAGTGCTTGATTTGTCATTTGAAAATCTCAAGTAATATGGAAGTTATGATATCTTTTAAATGTTTCCTTTTTTTCTCTTTGGAGAGGGATTCATGTTGCTCACCTTTCATGAATGAAGTATAAATATACAAATATCGCATACAGTTACCAATTATATACTTTTTTTTTTTTAACAAAGAATTTGCTCAGCAAATTATATCTGTAGACCTATACATGCCACAATGTGCCTAATGTTTATTTCTGTCTCCAATAATATTAGCCTGACATATTTTTTTCTTTGTTATTTTAAAACTTGTCAGGAACTTACAAGTGATTGACAACACCAAGAGATTGATGCAGTTATCCTACCAGCTGGAGCCTCCAAAGATGTGACCCTCTCCAACCAACAAAGTCTCAAGTATTATCAACTCTTCATCACCATGGCTTCCATCTTCACAGATCCAACATTTCCACAATATCTTCTCTCTATTCAGCGTGTACTTTCATTTCACTTACATAGTTTGGTCCTCTATAGCCAGCTGTATGCTCAAATCCTCTTCAATGTTCCATGAGTCACTGGTAATTTTTTCCTAGTTCCTAAATTATTTAGCCTCCAACAAAGCTGCATTTGACCATGCAACCACAATTTTAAGATAACTCTTTTTTTAGGAACATCTTGTGTATGCCCTCAGTTGGGCCATTTTCCCCCATCATTTTTCAAGTAATGCAATTATGAATATGTTTTATCAAGGCAGTACCTGTGTAAGGGTACTTGCAGTGGTTTGAAACAGTTATGTGCTGATCAAGTGTGGTTGGTATCATGGTGATATTCTGTGAAAGTAGTTAGTGGAGACTTACTGCTTTAACAATGTCCTGACATTCACCCACTTTGCTCAGATGATACTCATTATACCCCCGCCAAATGAAGTTTGAAGGGGGTATATAGGAATCAGCGGACGGTCGGGCGGTCGGTCGGGCGGTTGGGCGGTCGGGCGGTCGGGCGGTCGGTCCGTTGCAAATCTTGCGTCGCAAACTACTTCCTCAGTTTTCAACCGATTCCCATAAAACTTGGCACAGATGTGTGCCTTGGGTTGTAGATGTGCAAGACGTATTTTTTGACAGTACCCAAAAGTACGTTGCCATGGTAACGCATATTATGGGCAAAAATGGGTACAAATCTTGCGTCGCGAACTCCTCCCACAGTTTTTGATCAATTTTCATGAAATTAGGTACAGATGTTCATCTGAATATGTTAATGTGCAAGACACATATTTCCGCAGTGGCAAAAAGTGCGTTGCCATGGTAACGGCATGTTATTGGTAAAATATAGGGCAAAATGCTTCATGGCAAAACTGCTTCATCAGTGTTCTTCCAATTCTCATGGAATTCATATTGAATGTTTGTCTTAGGATATAGGTCAGCATGACACATTTCTTGACAGTGACAAAAAGTATGTTGCCATGGTAACAGCTCACATATTATGAGCCAAAATGATGGAAAATTTTGTGTTGGAAACTACTTCCTCAGTTTTTGCCCAATTTCCATGAAACTTGGTACAGATGTGTGCCTTTGGTTGTAGATGTGCAAGACGCATTTTTCGACAGTACCCGAAAGTACGTTGCCATGGTAACGGCATATTAATGGCAGAAGATCAAGGAAAGATCTTGCGGATTTAACTACTTCCTCAGTTTTTTGTTGTTTTGACCAAAGCTTACGAAATGTTGTTTGGCGGGGGTATAACCAGTCGCTGTAGCGACATTTCTAGTTTAACACTGAATAATTGAAATGATATATCCACATGCAGTTTAATGTTGCATATTTGAATTCAATTAAATATCAAATTCTACTAATAGTTTCATGCTAAGAAATATGTCACAGCCCTGAAGTATTTGTTACATTCTGTGACCAATCTGCTCTTTGTGTTCTGTGTGCTACACGACCTCTGTATTGTGAGGTGACCTCAATGTTGCCACTAGATACTTTCTTTGGAATACCCTTTATACCCTCCTGGTGTTGTAGGCTAGAGTTCAGAAGTGAAGATCTTTTTCATACAGTATTTTTAAGAATAAGATAGATGGAGGGCTCGTAATATACAAAGGACATCAATATCAGCAAGTAACAGAAGTCTGTTGTTTTGGTAATATGAAAAGTAGGAAAGTAGAGGGAAGTAGTTGTATAGATATCACTGTCTTAAAAGATCAATAGGCGCGGTCAGACTGGCAAAAGATCGCGAAGTTTAAGATCGCGATCGTTAAGATCTCAAAGTTTTGCCAGTGTGACCGCAAACTTCTCGCGAAACTTCTCGATCTGTTTACGGGCGTTGTCTCCGAAGCGCGAGGCCATTGTCATGTTCAGATGTGCATTGTTACATCACAATCGCTAGCCATCGGACGGCGCACTCTTTCTTGCGCGCGTACGAATGGCCCAAACTTCGCGATCTTAAACTTTTCGATCTTTTGCCAGTCTGACCGCGCCTATTATGTAAGTACCTTTTGATAGATGCATTGATTCACTCACAAGATACATATCCTGTGCATTATTTGGTTTTTAAATGGTAATCATTTTACAACCGGGATTGTGATTTGCAAGTTGTGTCAAATATATAGTACTTGATTTTAAAACTTTTTGTTATCAGAATTTCATGGGATATCTAATGTTAGATGTTATTAAAGACAACATTCATAAAATGACTATACTATGCAGTTTTTGACACTGCACGAGAAAAGAGCCTGAATATGTAACATCTTCTTTGAACTATGCAAACTAATTCTCTTTTATACACTCTAGTCAAGGCATGTGTAGTATACTCATAGGAATGTTGAAATTACAAAGGATTAAGTATATATTCCAATGTGATCAAACCCAAAGTATGTCTTTGTTTCAGATATTTCTTTTTAATCTAAGCCTGCATATAAAGATGATTTGGTGAATACTTTTTAAAAGGGCTGGTCCCTTAATGGACTTTTATCAGGTTTAGTTTTTATAGACTCTATTACATTGACTTGGCTCATGATGTAGAAGAGTGGAAGACAAGAAAAGAACTGGAATGATATTTTGTTCCAAAGGTTCGTTATTTTGAAACACACAAATTCTGTACAGCTAGATATTCTTTGATCCAATAGTGAAATAGGGTTCATTAATCCAAACATTCGTGGCATTATTCCAAAGGTTTGTTACTTTGGAGTTTCATTAGTCCAAAAAATGAATTAATGTTTGTTATTCCAAAATTTTGTTAATCCAAAAATAAGATATAGTTCATTATTGTAATGGTTTGTTAATCCACAAATGAAAAAAAGTTGATTATTTTGACAGTTTGATATTCTGAAAATGAAATCAGGTTGGTTAATCAAAAAAAAAAAGAAGAAGCATAATAATGAACCTTAAGAATTACAAAACTAATGTTTTTGGATTAACTAACCTTTGGGATAATGAACCTTTTTTTCATTTTCAAACTATCAAGCATTTATTAACAGCAAACCTTATTTCATTTTTGGATTGATAAATCGTTGGAAAAGCAAAAATTGTTTCATTTTTGCATTAATGAATCTTTGGAAACACAAACCTTTATTTCATTCACGGTTTAATTAACCTTTGGAAGTATGCATCTTATTTAATTTTTAGATTGATAAATCTTTGGAATAGCAAAAATTATTTCATTTTCGCATTAATGAATCTTTGGAATAACAAACCTTTATTTCATTCACGGTTTAATCAACCTTTAGCAGTATGCATCTTTCTGTCTCAGGAACAAAGAAATCCCTGTCAATTGTCTCTGCTTCTTAGTTCTGCTTCCTTCTTTAACTCCAGCCATTACCACATGAATATGTCACTTCCAGACATTAGTCAGATGTTGGCTTCTTCTGAATTCCAGGGCATTCTAACTGGCATAAGAACTACATCATGTTGTTCTCACACTCATGATTCTATTTGGTATTGAATTCAGTGATAAAAATGCTGTAATAATTGATCTTCTCATCAAGGTTTGTGAAATACAAGTCATAACTGCAGGTTAGAAGTTTGAATTTGGGAGTTTCCATAGAGAAATCCTTGTTTGACATTTTTTGTTGTTGTTGCTCTGATAGCATGTAGCAATTAAACCTTGTAAATTGGTAGCTAACCTTTTAAATCAGTACCTGGGAACCAGTATACTGAGTATATATCTTGAAACATTTTCTGGTTATTGTGAAATCATCCAATGATGGCAACCATAGAGTGTAGGAGTGTGTCAAAGGAGCCTTTCAGTGTGACGTAACATACTCATACCAAGCTATGACATTTTGAAATGTACTTTGTTTCCCAAAATGCATCCTTTCTTGGTGACAACCTAACAAACTGCCTTTGAAGAATCTTGATGTTGATGTCTGTGGACGGAAAGACAGACTCACCTGGTGCAATATTTGTCATTTCATATCTTTTATGAATGTATTCAGAACTGTACATAGATGTAACATATAAAGCGAGAGATTATGTTAAATACACCTACTGTAGATATGAACAGAATATGATGTGGTATAAGATATTCCTTCTTTCCATTTATTGTCATATGTTATCTAATACATCTTTACACCTACAAAAACAGAAAAAAGTTATGTGGTTCTTTGATGTGGATTGTACTTTAGTATTCCAACTATTTTGTACGTGAAAGTGTTGTGTATTAATGATTAGATCGGAGAGTGCCTTCAATTGTCAATCATGCATATTACAGACAGTTAATCCCTCAATCATGATGATGGTTTTAAATTCATGTCTTGAAACTGACTCACCCACAGATTGTATGCTTGTTTAAAGCAGTCAATGTTTGCTTGGCCTTTCACAAAGTCCAAGAATTTTCTATATCCACAGCTAGTTGCATCAGGACAACGTTCATCAAAACACATGTTCATCAGCTTTCTTCTGGTTAAGCAACAAATGACAGAACATTCCATTGATTTAGATTTCATTGCATCATTGCTTGCATGTTCTATTTTAGTGGCCTTTGAGTTTATCTTTAACCCGAGAGTTTTGATTTCTGAACAACCCTTCTTACCCCCCCTCCTTTAATTAAAAACCTTTATTTTTTAAGTCATGTTGGAATCTGTTATATGGTAGACCTATTAAATCAGATTTAAACAAATTCACAATTTGACAGTTTCAAACTTGGCCAGCTGGGTATAGACATACAAAGTTTGAGGAATTGTTCGGATGAGTGTCGAGCATATCTGTTTTCTTTTATGCATGTGTTCCTCTGGATATAGATACTTTTTATGATGAATATTTTGTTTTCATGTTTGTGTGTAATATTGATATTGAACTCAAGTATAATGGTATGCTCGATATGTGAAAAGTCATCCCATGCTGAAGCTTATTTTAGGTTAAACCACACATTGCTTTGCCGGTGAAGGAAAATACCTCCACGCTGGCTGACACCAACTGCTCAAAGAATATCTGGTACTCTGATCTCTCAATCTCAAGAATCAAGCAAGGCCATCCATAATTTTTATGAAATGCATCGATTAACCATACTGTATGTCGGATCAAGATAATACAGCTTTATCCCTACACTGCCTGTTACAAGTGAGTCAAGTGACATATTCAACTTGCTTTCATCACTGCTAAAAAGAAGATATCAGTATGTGTCCACCATCTTTCAGTGCATTGCCTGCTAACAAACTTCTTCTGAGGCCAGCCACTGTTCCCTCTGAGCATAATACACATCCAAACTAACAGCTCTCATTGTAGAGATCAACTCTTTATTGGCAAACAAAATATGAAACATGGACAAGTTATCCATCAAAGAGGAGAAAAAAAAATGTCTTGTTTCTTTTTCTTCATACATGAATCACTGGCATTCAGTTCATTCAGTGATTTGAACATTGAACAAAGTTCTAATGAAAGGTTACATCACTGCTTTTTTAACTGCAGGATGTTCCATATGTAGCCTCTGCGGGTTTTTTTTTGCAGTCTACCAACTAAATAGGATATCCCATATCTAGCCCAATATGGGTCAAGTAGCAGAAGACCGTTAGTCTCACAGACTCTATTGCAGAGTTAATGGCCTTCATGTGATCAGCTAAAGATGTATCATATTGACCACTGTTCAATGCAAGTTTGGTCTGTCAGATTTTGAGCCTTTACAATCTTTCACTGTTAAGTAGGCAGAACATAGCATTGGTTTTTACCTTTTTTCATTAGACTGCTTATGAGTAATCACTTCATGCCTTTCAGATGGTATTTGAGTCATCTTCCAAGTCAAATTTGTGTTCAGTTGTGTATTTATTATGGAAATTTTGTTGAAACTATGTATGTGATTAAGAGAAATTTGCTTGTATTTAGATATTGAGCATGCTGTACAGTAAATATCAAACACTTTATATTTGTTTTACAGTACAAGGAACAAATTAAGTCACAAATATGAATGTACTTTCAAACTGTGTGGTCAGTGTTCCAACAAAGAGTTTATATGAATTTATAGATTCCCTACTGATTCAATTCTTTCTGTTCAATTCAATTCAATTTAAATTCCACAAATCTGATAAGCCCAGTTACATCAAAGCATAGAGGCATATGAAAATGTACAAAGCAGAGGCTATGAGTAAAATGATGATATGTTGAAAGGTTAATCCCAGGGATTCAGACAAGGATTTTTCAATCATCTGACTGACTGTTTTGCTTTTTCCCTGCTTTTTTTTTTTTGGGGGGGGGGGGGGGAGGGGGAGGGGGAGGGGGAGGGGGAGGGGGAGGGGGAGGGGGAGGGTATGTAATGGATGGTATAAAAACAATTCTTTACATTTTGATTGTCTTTGTATTTATTATCATTCTTTCTGTATTCATCCTCTATTGGCTGTTCTGAAAGTCTGAAGTTGATACACTGGATCGGATTTAGGGGGAGGGGCACTTTCTCTAAGGCTCATCTTTTTGTTGATGTAGAAAAAATTCAATCTTGTTCCTGTTGCAACCAATGTAGTATCCTCTTCATGGCCACTGCGGCCAGTTTGCACTTTTGCATGAAGTGACAACAAAAAAAGTCACGAGAACACGGTTCAGTAATCACAAAACACTCATACCAATCTCACGACACTTCTTTTTTCTTTTCTTTTTTAGATGAGAGAAGATCTGGGCACCGTTTCTTGAAAGTTGTCAGCCCTGACAAGTTGTCAGTCTCTGACAATCACCATATTAATAGTCATGGACTAGAGCTTCTCAGCCGGTCAAAACCAAGGGTGTTGCTGAAATTGTTAGGGCTCTCATGAATTGGTGCCCCGATTATGTTATATCCTTCACCATGCATCATGTGATAATATTTTGATTTTACATATTAAAGGTAATCATGACTGGAACACGAGAGTTGGACATTGACCATGATTGATTGTAAGTTCAGCGCTCAGATGCTTCTAGCAAGTAATGTATTTTGTAGACATCTAACTTCTTTCGGTTAATTTGTTAAACTTCCACTCCAATGTTATATGTTGGACATTCAGTATCCCTATTACCTTTTCCAAATATGGCCGAGTTATTTAAGTTTGATGACAGAATAATGGTAAGCACAGAGTGTAAACATTGAAGAACATGCAAATGCTTTAATCTGTGACAATTTTTGTATGTTTTGCCGTGAAGTCTTCGACAATGAATGTGTAAGAAAGTTTGTTGACTCGAAGCAGTACTGCCTCTTGAACGTTGTCTTGCAATAAAGAAACATCGGATATCATTTGTATGAGCTCGCCTTCTGGTGTGATGTCATCTTTTAATGTATGACTTCTCGTCCACTGCTCTCCGTGTCACATAAAATTCGTTTCACACCAGTCTCGTCTACGAGAACACGAGTTTGACTAACTGCGCCACACATTGCTCGATCAACCCAATCGACACTCTTAGCTGTTTGTAAGGTACCTTAACTCCTTGAATATGAAGACTTAAAATTGGACATGCACAGATCTCAGATAGAACATGACAAATAATTTGTGGAATCGCGATGCCTTGTACACTATATTGATTATTGGACCTGTCTGCACATAACTTACTATCCAGAACTTGCCTATAGAAACAAAGGATGGAAATTCATACACAAAGTGGAAGAAAAAGAAGGAAAAACATTTATGAAGAAGTTAAAAACAATAATAAACTACAATGTAAGACTAATAACTAAAACTTAATTCAGGAATATTTCCTCCAGTAAATACATGTACAAGTTTCCGTTTTTGGCATGCGCACGTATGAACAAACTCATTTCATGTGAAGTATACTGTCCACTTCAAGGGGTCGCGTTGGCTCTTTAAATACCAAAAAAGAAGATGAAAACCTAATCACCCCCCATGGGAAAAATGATTTAAAATAAGACAAAAAACATGACTTTCCAAAAGATCCGACCGAGATTCTTCCCTTCGAAGGGGGAGGGTGGAAGGTACATGTACCATTGACCCTTCACTACCCTTGACCCACTCTTCCCTACCACCCTCCCTCAAACCCCCCCCCCCAAAAAAAAAAAAAAAAAAAAAAAAAAAAACACTTCCAAAGAATGAAAAGTCCGCTGCCCCTGGAGTTGATATTATTTTAACAACCCTGACGAACTGTCAAAGTCATTAGATTTTCGGCGGCGTGACGGCCAGCAAGCTTCCCGTTGTCGTGTGCAGCCGTGCGTACTGGATTATTTCAAATCTTCCCATCCCATCACTTCTTCAACTGTAACTTCATCGTTTGACCATGTAAGGTCAGTGAGAGCCAGCTTTAATAGCCCAAGGCTGTGCCACCGGTGAAGCAGCTGTGAATCAGAAGCGGGGCCATTATCAAGTTTGAGTGTTTGCCAAGTCAGTCATGGATTCATATACCCTCCGCACCCTTTTTCTATTTGCGTCTGTCGTGGTGATCGTTGACCACGCCCTGTCCGCCGACACCGTGCCCGACTCGCGACGACACCTGGATAAGCGGTCATCGTCAGACAGGAAGACTCTGAATGACGCGCGAAGTTTTCTTGCAGACTACAATGAGCAGGCGGTGAAAGTGTTTTTCAACCAAGTGGAGGCCACCTTCACGTACCTGCTGAATCTCACAGATGAGAATCAAGCAAGGAATGTAAGTCCGATTCCTATTTTTGCCCGGCGTCACTTCAACCTCTCAATTATCATCAGTATATCTTTTTATAGTTAATTTCGATTACTGTAATGATGGTGATGATGTTGATAATAGACTTAATAGCAATAATGATAACGATAATGCGTTAATTGAGTGTGTGGCTTTGTGCGGTGAGGTGTTTATGTGTGACGAATTTGCGATGTCAACATGTGGGAATCCCGAGAAGGAATGCGTGAATTCTTTCTGGGTAGTTTCAAGAAGAGCGAAACAAGCCAAACTTCTAAGAGACGACGGTAACTAACAATAGTTATTTTCACAAATGAGTGTAATGATAATGATAGCACTAACATTCATGTTGATGATAAAGCTTGTACTCATAAAGCCTTATTCATAACCAAGTTCTCCTCTGTGCGGTGTAAGCACTGTTCTCACCGGCCTTGCCATTATCATTACCCTTATTTCCAGAAACTCATTTATACACTGGGTTGCAGGAGGAGTCATTGGTGCCTTGTCTGAAAGCCAGGGGCACAGGGCAGGATTCAAGCTCCTGACCTCCAGGGGTCAGGTTCATAAAAGTCTTCTGAGAGACATTTCGCCAATAAGACACACCTATGAGAGACTTGATGAAATGGATTTTACTTCTTTTTGAAAGTCTCTCATAGCTAAATGATGAAAGCCTTTGGCCATTCTGATATTTATATAAAGACTTTCATGTGATGACTCCATGAGACAGACCCCAGGTGCAAGACCAGGCCTCGGACTATCACTTTGACCTCTGTGTTTTCACAGAATGCCTCATGACAGATCATAAAACAGATAGCCCTTCGAAGGAGATTGCAGAGAAGAAGTGCAAAAGAAAAAAAAAAAAAGAAGAAGAGAAGTACAAGTTGAATAACAGCTGACCGCATATTATCAATTACGAATATTTTGTCATCTCGTTATAATTACATATCACACGATGCTTTTAAAGTGAGTTGTCGCCGTGTCATAATCTAATTTTATTGGGTTTAAATAGCGTACGTCAACAATCAAGATAATCATATCCTCACAATAAATCCCTATGAGCAAAAGAAATAAAACACATTCTGATTAGATTTGGAAGTGGACGATGATTGGGATCAGGCTGAATGCAGAACATAATGTGACAATGTTTAATTTATAACTCATTATTTTTTTTTTCACGTTAAGACATTTTGAACATTTTATAATAGAAAACACATAATGCGTGTGACGTTGCCAAGCATTTGCAAAAGACGTTATTTACAGTTCATTAGAATATAAAAAAAAAGAATGTATATATATATATATATATATATATATATATATATATATATAAATACATATATTACCACACAAACTATTGCGCATTTGTACACTTGTACACCGTGATAATACAAAATTCGCTCATGTTTCTTTGAGTAGTTGAAAATGACATATTTCACAGGGGCGGATCCAGGAATTCTGTAAAGGGGGGGGGGGGGGGGGGGCGTGACTAATATTTCTGGTGCCACTTCCGGGTTTCATTTCATTGCTTTTTTTTCTTTTTTAACGAAATATAAAGGGGGGCGTGCGCCGGTTGCGCCCCCTCTGGATCCGCCACTGTTTCATTAAAGGATGATAACTTACTGATGACAGACAGTCGAAGGGAAATGGAAGAACTATACAGGTCAAGCACGAGCTTTTGAAGCTACATAGCAACTCTGCATGTCAAATGTATTACAAACCAGTTGACCAGAACAGTGTCAAAATAAAGTACGGGTGAGAGGATAACTTCCTTGAAATTGAATCTCTTCCTTCGAGGAAGCCACTACTGTACCTGGGATCAGATATAATGACATCTGGTAAATCAAACACAAGTGAAGCGGAGCATGAATTCCTAGTCTGCTTGATAGCGAGTTAATAACGGTATGTCCAGCTGTCCAGCTGCGTCCCTGAGAACAAATCATAACGACGAAAATAATTATGACAGGCTTATCGTATGACTATCAACATAAATTTACTCCGCAGCGTGTGTCGCTGCACATCCGGATGGATGGCTTTGAAACGAAAGACATTTACAATAACATTATTTCTGCGGTGTATAAACATAAGGAGGTTATGCACTTTTATAATTCAGTAATTTCTTTATATAAAACCTGCAATATACACTTCCTTCAACCTTAGCACACAGTGTCCACACTCTATAGAGGAGATGATAAAATTTATTTCTTATTATATTCTTATTACATATTAAACATCTTCATGGTTTTCTTTAATACATTGTACAGAACCTTCCCAAACATGTTCTGTCATTGTAGACTAAACTTTATGAACATTACCTTCGGATGAATTTGTAACCTGGTTTTTAGCAACCTCTCTTCAGGGAACTAGGGGAAAAAATGTAAAGTTTTTACATTCTATAATGCACATGTACTCTATTATACGTACATTATACATATCATACACATTCTATCATATACAAATAATATATGTCAAATCTTCACAATAATATCCAGTCTTAAAGTTAGTGGCAGTCTTTGACGACATAGAAACAATGTTGCCTTTTGTTCTATGCCGAAAATATTACAGTCGTGTTCGAAGCATAACAATGATGGGATGTGGTATTACCCTGTATGGGAATGTACATTTAGTAGTCAATGTCGTTTTTAAAAGATATCCTTGCAACTTATTATTATCTTTTTATTTTACTCAAGTGCGATGCATCTGATCATCAACATTTTCATATTCATGAGACTCATCACCATTGCATATCACCATTTCTTGCAGTCCGAGGAGAGCTTAAAGGCTGCAAGTTTTGATAAGAAGTCGGCTGCGGCAGCTCGAGAGTTCGATGGCGCTCTATCTACATTTCCTGATGACGTCACACGTCAGCTGACCTTCATTAGCCAGATTGGTGTCTCTGCCCTCGACAACCAAACAGTCGCCGAGGTAAACTTCTCAACTGCACGGGAAGTGCAGGGATACCTTAACCGCACGAACAGCTATACTGCTTAGTGGTACAATTGCTACTATCCCCATATACTTTCCGTTAAAGATTAACCACATTCACAAGCTCATAAGTTCAAGTAAAATAGACTCGATTCGCACAATGGCTTTATCACAGTATCTGATAAGAATCTTAACGTTTTTCTTAAATTTAAGATCGTTTAGTTATCGCAGTGCCACCTATAGAAGAGCACGTAGTAAGAAAGTTTTGAATCGAACGTGCAAGACTTCATGCAGTTCTGTCTATCTCACCATTTTCTTTCCTTATGAAATGTTCCTTTTTAAGACTTTCAATTATTTGGGCAGCATTATAATTTCATTATCATGATTACAATGTTCATGGTTTGTCTCTGTATGGATTTGCTAGCATTGCCCTGTGTTTATTCATGTTTATGTTTGTGTAAATTGTGTATGCATATGCGGTAATTTCGTATGTAGTTTAACCGCCTGACCTCGGAGATGAGCGAGACGTACAGCACAGCCACGGTGTGCCGGCCCGAGCAGCCCTGGAATTGCGTCACTCTCGATCCAGGTGGGTGGCTTAAGATCTCGACACTAAGGGCTATCATTGGTGATCTATCACTTGGTCTACTCTCACTTCGTCCAATGGCAATTTAGTCTAAAACCAGTTCGTCTAATGGCCATTTAGTCCAATTGCCACTTAGCCTCATTACCAGTTGGCCTACTTCAAGATGGGTTATGCCCATTTCGTCTAGCTAATACTCACAGTTTATTAGACCAAATGGGGAAAAAATCCCAGTGAGACAAAATTGCGATTAGACCATCTTGTTATTAGACGAAACGATTATTAGCCAAACTGATGGGTATTACAATGTATTAGTAGTCCAAGTGAGGATTAGACCAAATGGCATTAGACAAAATTGATAGTAGACCAAATGAGTTTAGCCCTAGTGGTGTAAAACGAACTGGGAAGTAGACCATCTGATAGTAGACCAAGTGGCAATAAATCTATCAGTTGCCAATATTTTCTCTCTTGTCGGGGTTTGGGCCATGTTTCGCTGATTTGGGAACTATAGTTATCAAGTCAAAAAATGAAACCACTGTTGGGACAGATTCAGATCAGGGGGGTGTTTCATCAACGCTTGTCAGCGCCGACAGTTGTCGGCGCTGACCAATTTCAGCAAAATCCTTGGTTTTGATTGGCCGAGATGCTCTGATCACTGACTGTTACTACGGTGATTCAAGTTGTCAGCCCCGACAAACGTTGATGAAACACCCCCCAGGGGTCCGTTTCATAGTACTTGTCATCAGTGACAAGTTGTCATAGATGTGACAAGCTACTGAAATCCTTGCATCTGATTGGCTGAGAGCAAATTTGTCATAGAAATGTGGCAGTTGTCACTGATGACAAGTTTTATGAAATAGGCCCCAGATGTAATTCGGAATGATACATAAATATCCAAGATGTATTCTATCTCAACATGGCAGGGTGGGAGCAGGATAATGTTCCAAAATGGCTCAGTGAAACAATTCTTAACTTCTGAGGACGTATTGATCCCAAAATTGTCCTTTATGATCTGTTTAACTGAACTTAAACCACAGGATTGATGTTAGAGCTTGGTAAAACAGGCTCTGGTCTGCAGCAGTCCTCCCCTACAGAGGAATCCTTTATTGTAATAACATTCATAAATCAAACGCTCTCTCCCTCTACATGACCATAGTAGTATCCATTAATCCCCTACACACACTTCTATCTATGAATACATTGTATACTACATTGTTGATCATCACTGTATCGTTCCTAAAACCCTCATTAAGACGAAAATACTGTACATGATCATAGAAATGATCATGGAAGGTATATGTTGATTACTTATGTAAATTGTTGTGCAAGAATATTGGAATTATTCACAAACTGAAATATCTCTTCCCAAAGCAAATATTGCATTCTCTTTATATAACTTTATTATTACCTTACTTGAATTACGGAATATTAGCCTGGGGGAATTGCTCAAAGACTAAAATTGATTCGTTATTTCTGCCACGGGTTCAGAAAAAGGCCTTGCGGATTATAAATCGAGCACAATTTTTTGATCACACTGATGAATTGTTTGTTTCAAGTTGTTTCAAGATTTGTATTTACATCATGTTGGAATTTTCATGTATAAGTTGAATACTGGTGACCTTCCTAGTATATTTTCCTCAATGATTGTGAAAAACAGTGAAATTCATACTTACCCTACAAGACACAGTGAATCCTATCATTTTTCCCCTGTTCGTACTGTTTTAGCCCTTAAGACAATTACATCGACCGGCCCTTCTTTCTGGAATGAGTTAGATTCGGTTCGGGTGCACTCAAGTTCTTTAAGCTCCTTGAATAAAAATCTCAAAGCCAATTTTCTAAAATCCTATGTTTAATTATTTTGCCGTAATCACTTGATTTTTTTTTTTTGCATATACTCAAATGATGCCTCGCTCGGATGACTTCATTAGTTTGATCAACTTGCTACTTTTCTTAGCATTTATACCATAAGTTAATCATAAACATTATAAACTATACCTTGTACATCCCGTAAACATTGTAATATTCTCGATATTTTGAATTTTGCATGTTACGTCACTTCTGACATTGATATACTGTACTAAAACCTATGTTATATTTTTGGAGCCCACATCCTACCAGCTTTGCTTTTTAGTGGGTTCCTCATATTACACGCCAATTATATGTCCTTATACTTTTGTGCATTATTGGTTCAAACTGACCATTGTGTGTAAAACATTTCTGCTTCAAATCAAATGGAATATATAACTTGTATGAAATGTGGAATATGGAACATGAATAAAAAAAATGAAAATGAACATAAAGTTTGACGGTAATATACTCTAGAGTCTATCGGGCATAATGCAATTTCCTCTCAACTTACAACATGTCTCTCTTTTTCATTCTGCAGATCTATCAGAAATTATGGCGTCTTCAACGGACTGGGACGAGCTGGTGTGGGCGTGGAAAGGGTTCCGCGATGCGGTGGGTGTGCCAAACAAACCTTTGTACGCAAAGTACGTCGACATTGCCAATCAAGGGGCACGGGAAAATGGTAGGAGGGTTTATAACTTATATTCGTAAGCCACTATAAATTTCTTAGTGTCTTCATAGGTAAACTATGCAACTACTTCCATCATAGTGGGGCGGCTTAGCTCGAATTTTCAAAGGAATTGTGCATTTTGTGATACAAGCACCAAATTTGGCACACATGTACTTTAACATGTTGCAAACATTTTCAGATATTGGGCCACTCGGAATTCTCTCTTTATGTCCGCCATATTGGATTTCAAAATGGCCGCCACTTGAATTGTACATTTGCGATTATCTCTGGGACAAATGCTGCTATTGACTTGATTCTGGTGTTTAAATGTATGTTTTGGGGGGCAGGGAATCCATTGGTAACAATCTATATTGCGTATTTCCTCCAATGGGCCGCCATATTGGATTTCAAAATGGCCGCCATTTGAAATCTACATTTGCGATTATCTCTGGGTCTAATGCTGCTATTGACTCGATTATGACGTCTAAATGTATGTTTTGGGGGGCAAAGAATCCAATGGTAACAATCTGCGTTGTGTATCTTCACCAATGGGCCGCCATATTGGATTTCAAAATGGCCGCCACTTGAATTCTACATTTGCGATTATCTATGGGTCAAATGCTGCTGTTGACTTGATTCTGTTGTTTAAATGTATGTTTTGGGGGGCAAGGAATCCAATGGTAACAATCTGCATTGCGTATTTCCTCCAATGGGCCGCCATATTGGATTTCAAAATGGCCGCCATTTGAAATCTACATTTGCGATTATCTCTGGGTCTAATGCTGCTATTGACTCGATTCTGACGTATAAATGTATGTTTTTGGGGGCAAAGAATCCAATGGTAACAATCTGCGTTGTGTATTTTCACCAATGGGCCGCCATATTGGATTTCAAAATGGCCGCCACTTGAATTCTACATTTGCGATTATCTCTGGGTCAAATGCTGCTGTTGACTTGATTCTGTTGTTTAAATGTATGCTGTTGTTTGTTTGTTTGTTTGTTTTTTTTTGGGGGGGGGGGCAAGGAATCAAACGGTACCAATTTCACAATCCATTGGTACCATGTCAACTGAATACATGTATTATCTTTCAAATTCTGTTATATAATTGTATTAGTGCATTTTGAAGGTAGCAGAGTGACATTCAGAAACAAATTTTCAGCATTGAAACAGATTTGTCATGCATACTTTAATCACGCATATCTTGATCCACAGACAAATGGAACATAACAATAGTTGTTGGTGTCCACTTTTCAAATGACAAACTTTATTACAGTGCTCCTCTTAATCAATGAGATATGAATATTCATCATCATGGTAATGGAGTGACGCAAGGTGGGCATGCATTTTTGACAAGAAAACGTTTCACTCAAACCCTGTGAAGTTCAAATGGCTATGACAACTTTGAGTTATTGATTGGATCCTGTGTTGTTCTAGGTTTGATATACCACCTTTCATTAAAAAAAAAAATGGTCGATCATTTTGTCAATCATGACTTCAACTTCAATCAATATTACAAAATGATGGTTGCGGAGTGTCGTCTTAACATCCACACAAAAACAATGTAAACTTCTCAAAACCATCATTCGCTGTACAACACTAAATCCAAAACATGGACTAACTTCTACCATTAAATTTCAGTTTGATACTTTTGATAGTTGATACCTCAGACTTTTCTTCAAATTGAATATCAAAGCCTCAAAAAAAGCACGATTTTTATATTTTCACAATGATTGCCCCACATACCGTATAGATTTCTGTGTTTGCTAGCATGCTGATCTGCATAGAGATTTCTCCCCTCACCTCCGGTGGGCTTGACAAAAATACCTACCAAGTACACTGTACTTTATAGAGTGTTGCATTGTGCAGCTTGGGGCAAAAAAAGGCTTAAAGCCCTATCACTTTTGACTAGAAAAACCCAATATATAATGTTGTTTTCAGCTACTCTTTTTCCGTTCTAGAGTTATTTCACTCGCAAATGTTCTTGAATTTAAACTTTTCCACTGTAGAGAACTTCACTTTAAGTGTACATGCAATTCAATTGGATGTCACTCCGTAACCGTCACGCCGTAACCAAAATGGTTATGGAGTAACACATTTTATATGGCCATAATTCTCAAACAAAATCCAATCAAATTCAAACAAAGTATGTAATTTATAGGTACTAGGGTACTTGATTTGCAAATAATTTTGTTGTTGCATGAAGTCCAACTGTTCAAAGAATAATTCAAAAATATGCGTTTATTATGGTTACGGAGTGACATTTTGAGGTAAATTCATATTTGTGCTCACTGATGTGGAACGAAGAACGCAAAGGAAAAACTTATGTTGTTTTTTTTTCATATCCTACTTTCATACAAAAGTAAAATCAAAGTATATTGTCACTTTCTTGGTACCGTTCTTATACATGGAAGTTAAGTTTATAAAGACTTAAATTTGGCGATTTGATTACTATTAATTATACATGCAGTTTGAGATCACAAATGGGCTAAAATGGGCAAACTATTCACAGATTTTGAAATTTTTCGAATTTTAGCTTTCATTTAATACCAAATTTGTCATGACACCATAAATTTGACGTTTTGAGGGTCATGTCCTGGTTTGCTTGGAGCTCCCCACTTGGAAATCATCTAGGCAAATATTGGATCGAGCACAATACTCTGAACATAATAATTTTATGCAAACATAAATATATGGACGTAAAAGTCTTAGGTCTATAGATATCTTAGGCACAATTTTGGCATGCTACATGGTGTAATATTTGAGGCTAGGTGTATACTGACATTCTACATTGGTCTGGTATCTGAGGTTTGGTATATATCGGTACTAGAGATACGTGTACATAAACAGTGTCATGTTAACAAGTTCAGCACTGCCACAAGTACATGTATGTTGTGGACTCATCGTCATGTGCAGTCCCCTTCACACACACAGAGGGCTGTGCACTGAAGGGCAGCCTTCTTGCATTTGCAGCGCCTCACACACCCTTTCTGGCACTTGCAAGAAACCAGCTCAATGCAGCTGTGAGCTGCCTCAGGTAGCCTGGTCCAGTATGGTGTGTACTGTCCATCAGTCATTGACCAACCCCAGTTGGTTGGTGGAGGGAGCTCTGGTGCTGGCAGCAGTATCTGACCCCACACATGTCCACCTTGATACACTGCCCTCTTGACATGTTCCTCTAAAGCTGCCTTCGTCGGAGGGATCAGCTGCACATTGTTCTTCCTTGCGAAGAGTTTCCTCCTGGCCTTGTCGATGTCCGTGCATTTACTGGTTCGATCATACAACAGGATCACGAACCTCTCGATGATAGACATTGCATCGCTTGGTATGTCACGTGGTGCGGAGGAAAGCAGCAGCAGCGCCTCAGTGAGTTCTGGCAGCACCGTCCATACTGCCCACGCAGTCTTCTTGCCATGTCTGACAAAGCTGGACACAGTGTCACATCCAGTTAGAGCGTGGAACATTGGCAGTGCACAGGCCTTCTCTCGTCCCAGGCCAGCTGCTATTTCGTGCGCTGCTAAGTATCGGAAACTTCGGCCTGTTCCGAATGCCAGCCATAGTTCGTCTTCTGGTTGCAACTCCTGTACCACGGACACTGCCAGCACCACAACATCGGTGTCTACAGTCCGGATGACAATTGAATGGTGTCCATGCTTGGCTGCGTGAGATGCATGCAGCAACATCCGACTGTCAGCCTCTTCATGGTTACATGGGACGAGTGAGGTCAAATCGGGTAGAAGTGGCTTGCTGAGCACTGCCTCTCCATCAGTAATGACGAGTTGCTTTTCCTCCTGGTCAAACCATTCCATGAGAGCTGCTGAGAGGAACCTGAACAGCTCGGTCTTGTTGCTGTCCACTCGCAGGAAGTTCTGCCAGTTTCCTGGTATGGCTGCGGCGGCCACCACACGTCTCCGCACGCCTTGTCCCCGCTTTGCACGTGTACTACCTTTCAGTGAATCAACAAGGTAAGTATCCCAGACCAGATCTAGGCGTGACACTGTTTGCAGCTTCGTAGATATATATGGAATGAAGATCTGATGTGCATATTCTTCAAAGGTCTTTGATGCAGCCGGCTTTAGCATCTGAACGATGGCTGCTCCATCAAGCACTATACAGGTAGTAACAGGAGACTCTGTCTTGGCATCGGAGACTTCTTCCAAGCATGTGATGAGGTCATTCTTGGTACCAGTGAAGAGGTTTCCACCATCAGACAGTGCAGGGGGACATGCCTGGTTTTCGTGACGAAAGAACTCCTCTAGGTTTCCATCCCTCGTCTGGCAGCCAATGTACAGGCGTGCGAAGAGTTCACGGTCATTCTTGAGGGAGGCAAGCTGTTGCTGACCTTTGCTCTGGCTTCTTGGAGTGGAAGTGCTGAACACCTTCAGCTTGTTACGAGGAATGGGGTCGTTCACTGCCTTTGTTCTGTCCAACAGACACTCTCTGGTGAAAGCCTCGAACTGTTCTTGGCCAATCCTCTTGGCATTCATGACGGTCTCCATGGCAGCAGGACCTGCGATGTCCTTTGTATCCAGTATGATTAGATCATGACTCTCCTCCTCGAATGGGTTGCCCATCTCCTCTATGACACCGACGAGAGAGCGAACATCTTGCACAAATGAGACCTGAACACTTGGCGTCTGATCATGATGACGTGTGTCTGCTGTTTGCGGTCTACGGTATTTGTTCCCGTCCTGAAATTCTTCAATCACTCTAGCAACTTCGGGCCCCGCAACCATCCAGCGACGAAGGGCACTAGGATTATCAGTGAGCCCAACGGCGCCACCGTCTCCTTTGATGCAGGCATTATTCTGTTCATGTGCCTGGTCAATCGGGATTGAAGAGAACACACTCTGTGTTTTCTGAACTGTGAAGTGGCCTTCATTGAATTTCCTGGCTACGTCTGGGTGTTTGGTAGTGAGTTCGGCCATGTCCTTTAGGTGCACTGGTATCCACCTAGCATAGTGGGTATGATCTAATGTGTGGAACCAGGGGACCAGCTCTGTCAGAGCATCGAGGTACATCATCAATGATCCCTGCCTGAGAGAACGCACATACACTAGAACCAACAGTTCTAGTTCCAGCACAGTTGCCCAATAGCGAAACTGGGGGATGTTGTCTCGTCTCTGGCGACACCAGTCTTCAAATGCGGGAAGGTCCTCTCCATTCCTGGTTTCTTTCAGACAGTAGTGGTTGTAGGCATGGTGTTGCAGGATGTACAGTGCTGCTGCAGTCACTTGATGTGCTCTTCTCGTGCGCAAGACATGAGATGCTCGCAGGAATGAATCTGCTGTCCCTGCTGTCGCAATCTCAGCTTGCACAAGTGCTTGCACCCAACCACTCCCTTGCAGCCAGTCCCCTAGTGTTTTCAGTGCCGCCATCTCTATGTGGAGACCACCAAACATCACCAATATGTGGTCTTCGCCATAACTCTCTGGCCACTTCCACTGTATCTGCTTGGCCAAAGCAAACAGTGGCTGATCAAAGGTGATCACTGGTGTCTGTCCAGGATTCAGGTGTTCTACAGCATTTTTTACAACGTCCATTGAATGCCGGATCATGGCCACAGAGTGGGCATTTTCCATGAAGAGTGGAAGCAGCGACGTGGGACAGATGACTCGAGCATTTGGTGGCTGTCGGCTGGCGTGAAATGCAGCCCAAGATGTGTTTTTATTGTCCACTGTACCAGTGCTGTCTTCCAGGACTTGTTTTGCATTGCGTAGCCATTGGTATTCTTCATCAGTCTGCTGCTTGAAGTCTCCTCTGGTCAATGATGCAACTCTAGCAGCTGGAACAGACGACTTCTTGATGCTGCTAGTGACAGGGGGTACATCAGTATAATAGTGCGGCAAAGGGACGACAGTCTTGGACCGTGCATCCCCAGATTCTCCAGCAACAACGACGCTCCGATTCACTCCTTCACCAGTGTAAGAAGGATGTTGTATGAGGGAGATAGCGGTACCATGGAAGGAGTCTTTTGATGTTGTTGCACTAGGGTTGTGATCTATGTTGTCTACAGCGGCAGTTGTGAACACTTCGCCACGCATCTTTGGAGGGCATACCACATTTTCCCTGTAAAACTGTTGGCAGGCACTGTTGCCCATCTGTGCTGAGAGCTGGAGCACTCTATCATAAGAGATGCTCAGGCCAAGATGTGACAATCTGTCGACCAATTCCTTCTTGCGTGTATGGGCATGCAACATCATCCCTATGTATGTTGGAAGTGGGGTCTCCTGTGCAACACTGTGCCTGACACAGGCGGATGATGTGGTGCCACGTGGTGTTCGCTTGTGTTTGATGCTGTTGAACTTCAGTATCTGGGCTGCTGTAAGTGCTGCAGGGTTAGTGTCTGCCGTCTGGTCCTTGATGCTTGGTCCCTCTAGGATCATGCTGACTAGGGCAAGCAGCAACGGTGGCACAGATTCTTCTTGACATCCTTCAGGTAATCCTGTGAAGGGCTTGGTTTCTCCAAACATGTGACGGCGAACAATATGTGCAGCACGGGCAAGGTGGACTGCATCATTATCACTGTCCAGCTCGCAGGCTTTGTCAAGTGCAACACCGAGATCTTCTTCAAATGCCATCAGGATGTCTCTCCCCTTGGTGTGCGCCCGCATGTCAGGAAACTGAGATAGCAGTCTGTGTTTCAGTCGTGTGGAATGGACTCTCGTGTCGAGCTGCACTCCAAGCTGTTCCATTCTGGACTGATAGAGGTGGACAAGATCGGCCAATCTGAATACTGGTGCCGTCTCCTCATCTTGTCTGGTTTCTTCAATGTAGAGGACGAGTTCAGCGAAGACAACTGCCGACATTGCTCTCTCTTGGTCTGAGTCCTGTGGTCCTGTAGACTGGACCTTTCTTGTGCGGTTGTAAAGTCCTATCAAGCACTGTGGGTGATACTGGGCATCCAACGCTACCATGTCCCCACCACTCAGACGGCCAAGCAGTTCTGTATCACCAAGAAGGGTTGCACAGGCACGCACCCGTCTGTCCATTTGGAATGTTGCAGCTTTCCGAAGACTGTTAGCCCCAGCAGGCTGTCCACAGAAGAAACAAATTTCTGGGACCTTCTCTGTACTCGATGAACGTGAATGTGCCCTGGTGCGTTTGCATAAAGATTGTTCCTCATCGCTCTGCCCTTCTTTTTTGAGTGCTCTCTTTTGTGCCCTCTGTAGTTTGGTGTTGTTGTACTGGAGCCTGCACGTCTGGTGATATTGTGCACCGTGTGCAATCATCGCAGCTTCAATGCCATGACCATCATCGAGTCTTTCCAAATGAAATGATCCTGGAAGCTCTCCAAGTTCACTGAATTTGATCAAGTTCTCTGCTAGTGAACTGTATCCGCTACCAATGTCTTTTCTCTTTGACTGGTCGGGTTTGGTCAGTGTCTCCATCTTGTCTTCTTGACATATGAGGCATAACCTCCAGTTAGTTGCGGTGAGGTGCGGTGATGCTGATGGTGAAGTTTGCTCAGCATGAGCTAGTCTGAACCTCTTGGACATGGTGGAACTGTCTTCAGAACAAAAACCAGCACCGTCCGTCTACGCAGGCATGCATGCATCACGATGAACCTGGAATGACACAATGTAACATTTCTGCTATCATCACTGCCACTACAGCTACCACTACAACAACTACTACTACTACTACCACCGCCACCAGCAGAATAAAGTTATTAGATCATAAGATAACAACAAATGTAAATCGAGAAGCGGCCATGTAATGTAAAGGAGGCATTTTGAATTCAATATGGCGGCCCATTGGTGAAAATACGCAATGCAGATTGTTACCATTGGATTCTTTGACCCCCAAAACATACATTTAGACACCAGAATCGAATCAATACCAGCATTTGACCCAGAGAGTATCACAAATGTAGATTTCAAATGGCAGCCATTTTGAAATCCAATATGGCGGTCCATTGGTGAAAATACGCAATGCAGATTGTTACCATTGGATTCTATGCTCCCAAAGCATACATTTAGACGTCAGAATCGAGTCAATAGCAGCATTATACCCAGAGATAATCGCAAATGTAGATTTCAAATGGTGGCCATTTTGAAATCCAATATGGCGGCCCATTGGTGGAAATACCCAATGCAGATTGTGACCATTGGATTCCTTGTCCCCAAAAACATATATTTAGACACCAGAATCGAAATAATAGCAGCATTAGAACCAGAGATAATCGCAAATGTAAATTTCAAATGGCGGCCATTTTGAAATCCAATATGGCGGCCCATTGGTGAAAATACTCAAGGCAGACTGTTATCATTGGATTCCTTGCCCCCCAAAACATACATTTAGACACCAGAATCGAGTCAATAGCAACATTAGACCCAGAGATAATCGCAAATGTAAATTTCAAATGGCGGCCATTTTGAAATCCAATATGGCGGACATAAAGGAAGAATTCCAAGTGGCCCAATATCTGAAAATGTTTGCAATATGTTAATGTACATTTGTGCCAAATTTGGTGCTTGTATCACAAAATGCACAATAGGTTTGCTAAGCTGCCCCACTATCAGTCTTTAATAGTAACGGTTGAGGTTGTTATAATCTATAAAAAATAAATTAGTTGTAGTACGTAAGTACACGTGTGATTTTTTTTTTTCATTTAAAACAAGAAAAAGAAATTCGCGCAACAAGGAACTAGCGCGAAATCAAAGGCATGCGAATATCTTGTTGCTTGCCATAAGTCCCAGTATAGTGGAGCGGCATAGCCGAACAATTGTGCATTTTGTGATAAAAGCACCAAATTTCGTACACAGGTTGACAATCACGTTCAGGCCATCGTAAATAGCGCCCTCAACGTCCATGGCAGCCATTTTTCAAAATAAATGCCATGTTTTCGTAAAATTTGCTAATTTTAGGAGAGAAGAGTAAACAAGATTTTGGTTACAAATGGGAAATTACATTCAAAATAAATCTAGATATCGAGCCATCGGAAATAGCGCCCTCAACGCCTCTAATTTTTCAAGCTATGCCGCTCCACTAGTAGTTAATGTCTTGATTCTGCGAAATCAAAAACAAGCGAAACTCCTCTCAGCGCCTAAAATTACTCACACGAAAACATTCTGTTTTACAAGAGTATGCTTAACCATTAGAGAAGAATTCTTCACGAGCAGAGCGAAATTGATGAAGTTTGATAAATTATAGATTCTTCTGAGGAGTATAAAGAGGAACGTCAAATTCCATTCTTATACCCACAGAACATACAGTGGATCACATTCTACTCTTCATTGCTGTAAGCTACATTAAAATTTTTTTTTTTCACTTTTATATACCAAATGATACCAAAAAAAAAAAATGAAAAAAGTAAGGGGTCTATGTCATACTAGCATATAAACAAAGACCAGGGATAGAAGAACAGATATATTAACCTGTTCCGTACGGGAACCTGGTAGTCTCTGTATTAAGTCTATGGGGATTTCAGAAGTCAGTATGGAACGGGTTAAGTACTACCATGACAAATACTATCATCATCATCACTAGTACTAAAGAGCAAATATCTTGGTCATGGATGAGGAAAGAGACGATTTTTTGATTGGGCCACCTGCAGGATACGAGGACATGGGTCACTCCTGGAGGTCTGAATACGGAGACGAGGTACAAGAGAAGGTCCAGGAGATCTACGAGGCTATCTTACCTCTCTACAAACAGCTCCATGCTTACGTCAGACGCAAACTCCATAATGTGTATGGCGACAGGATTGATGTCAAAGGTTATCTTCCGGCCCATGTCTTCGGTGAGAGCATGTTATGGATATTGTATTTCGAGAAGAGACGCGACGGTTCCTTTGTTTTGAAAACAAAAAGTTATTATGTTTTTTTTTATTTTATTTCGTCAATCGTTTGCGGAGAAGACGATCAGCAGTGATCAATTCATCCCTAATTCAGTGTTTGTTAGTTCAGAAACAAAAATGGGAAGAATACCGTTACCGTAAATGTGTGAAAAGTAAGCAAATGAAATGTATATTCTGCTGAATCTTAATTCTGGCAAAGTAACGAAACATAAAGTACAGTGTGCATTCTTGATGTTTTAATAAGAACAAGCAGTGTTTTGATAAACCCTGAGCTTTCATGCATACATACAGAAGCAGATAGCTCACCAATGCAAACATACAAACACACACACACACACACACACACACACACACACACACAGAGACATGCATACACACTCGCGGGATCAGAAAATTTCAGAAAATAAAAGAGAGCTAGACAAATTTACAAAAAAAAATGTAGGTAGATAGGTAACAGGCAAGGAAAATAAGAGAGGGAAACAGAAAAAAAAAGAATAGAGAAAGACATTCATATATATCTAGGTAATATTTTATCAACATTCAGTGGTCACACATTACAATTAACGATGTAAACGAGTTGTTTTATTTTGCGGCACTGTCTGTACTGCATCACCCAATTCCTTTTCTGTCAAAAAAATCAACCAAATTAAAAACAAACAAACAAACAAACAAACAAACAAACAAACAAAACAAAACAAAACAAAAAATGTCCGGCAACGTTAAACATGCATGACATTAGGGCTTTTTACACTTGCAAATTATTGCTTAGTCCGGTGGGGCTAAGGGGGGGGGGGGGGGCCTTAGCCCCAACGTTGGTACCGGACTTTCCTTAGCCCACTTTCTGTTTACACTTGTTTTTGCGAAAGTGGGCTAGCCCCACCGATAATCCCGTACTATCTGGCCCTGCAAAATAGCAGGGTTAGCACCGCAATTTCCGCAATTGCAGTGCCAAGCGAGCGAGTGTAAACAGAACGAAAAAATAATCCGGGGTTAAGCGACGGAGACGAAGTCCGACCCCCCCCCCCCCCCCCCCCCACTGACCAACCAGAAACGAGGTAATCAAGTGCTGCCGTGTACTTGTACATTACACAGGGTAATCATGAATATTCATGTGGTTTGGAAAGTACGGGGCTAAGAAATATGAGTGTAAAAAGGTTAGTTGGTAAGGGACTAACGATAGTCCTGGGTCAGAGAAAGTACGGGGTTAAGAAACACAAGTGTAAAAAGGGCTATTGAAGACATTAGCAACGAGTTCCATTTTCCTTTCAACTTTAGGTGAGATGTGGGGACGATTCTGGGACAACATTTATAACCTGGTGGTGCCTTACCCAGACAGACCAAATATTGACGTCACAGACACCATGAATCAACAGGTGAGGTATCTAATCAATGAAGTAATGTACTTATAGAAGACGTGCCCCATCGACAAACAAACATCTCAACTTCATCACGAATATCTTAAGACAGTTCAGTTTTCGGTGAGGGAGGAAATTGACAAGCAAACATGCATGAAGACATGCACACACAGAAACAGGTTATATACATGCATCTCTTTATCTATCTATCTATCTATCTATCTATCTATCTATCTATCTATCTATCTATCTATCTATCTATCTATCTATCCATCTGTCCATATACTGTCTATCTACTTATACATGTATAACTACCGGTGTTTAGATTTCTGCACACATGTATACGCGAATATTTTAGATCTTTACCGGGCCCCATTTCATAAAAAAAGTTGATATGATAGCAACTCTTGCTGGGATGGCAATTGTCATGGTAACGAGAAGAATCCAGCTTCCTGATTGGCTGTTGCTATTGGAAGTTGTCATTCCAGCAAGAGTTGCTATCCTAACATCTTTTATGAAAGGGGGCCCTGGTCTATAGTGGCGTCTTGAATGTAAAATTGTTCGCCGCAATGTGTAAGTGAAACAGTCCCTGGCCCTGCTTGGTGATAACGTTAGCGTATTGATCTGGGGAAACATATCTGTGTATTCATTCTAGCACTCCTTGTCACTTGTTATATTACCTATACTAGCGTCAACTACAACAGGATGTCCACAGACAAAATTTGCCGCTACATTTTAATACCACAAGTCTGTTCCAATATAATATCAAATGATGATGATAATAATAATAATGATAATGATAATAATGATGATAATAATAATAATAATAATAATAATAATAATAATAATAATAATAGTAATAGTAATAATAATAACAATAATAATTATAATAATAATAATAATAATAATAACAATAATAATAATAATAATAATAATAATAATAATAATAATAATAATAATAATAATAATGTATGACTAATTTGGCGCGAAATTTACTCTGCAGAGTGCTCAAGGCGTATTAATACTATTATTACCTTGGTCACTGGATCATAACACCGATCTGTTTGTATCATCTCAGGGTTACAACGCTACCACACTGTTTGAGATGGCCAACGAGTTCTACGTTTCCATGGGACTACTTCCTGTCAGGGATGAATTCTGGGAAAACTCTATGTTTGTCAAACCTGATGACGGTCCTGACGTGGTATGCCATCCCTCAGCCTGGGATCTCTTCGACAACAATGACGTCAGGTGATTAGAACTCTCGGGTCCAATCAAATGTTATTGCCCCAGAGACTATAGACCGCGGTTTGGGGGAAAAAACCTCGTTCCCCGTCCTGATGTCAAGAAAGAATGCATACCATGACATGTGTGAAGCTTTTTAAGATTTGAGATTTAAGATTTTAAGATTTTATTGACTCTATCGACCCCCTCTCGGGGTATGAGAGTACAAACATATTTACAATATATGAATACAAAAATATAAGTGATAATGTACATGTACGTGTGAAAATAACAGATATAAATAAATATGTTTACAAAACAAGGCGTAAAGGACGTTTAACTACTCTACCACTACGTGTACAAACATTCACATCTACTTTACTTTCTACAAAAATACTGTCTTTCTTCTTTGGTATTGGAGAGAACTGAAACATAATATATAATTCTGACAAATTTGGCTAGTTTTTTAAAATGGCAAGCATTAGTTGAACTGAATAATTTGGCCATATGTAATGCACTTGGTCTACTGGCCGTCAAGCTACTTGGTAAATACAATAATCTCTCTTTGTTGAAAAAGGGACAAACAAAAATATAATGAAATTCATCCCCTATATCGTCGGATGAACAAATAGTACAATGCAATTCATCTGTCAGGCTTTCATCAAACCTGCCCTTATTAACGGGCAATCCATTAGATCTACATCTGAATTTACTTAATGTAATATAATCTTTCTTACACAAGACTTGTAAATACTTCTCTAACATCAAAATTATCCTTAAACATTCTATAATTTGTACAGATTCTATTTGACCATGTTGCTGCTCTCCACTCTTGAATAAACATATCAAAAAGTCTAACTTTTGAGGTGTGTGAAATCCATGCAGCACTAAATCCACCCCCTTGTGCTAACCACACATTCCCTAGCCCTGCATAATAAAAAAATATTTGCGATAGATAATAACCATTGTGATTTTGACGGGGAGTGTATGTCTCCTTGTAAATGCAGAAGAAATTTGAAAATTGTACATGAGTGTTTGGTTTCTTTTCCCTTGACTAATCTCAACCAGAATCCAATCATTCGACATTTAATATGGTTCAAAATTTCTCCACGTCCAGTTTCACCATAAACCATACAATCAGGAGTACATTTGTTCACAAGCAAAATTTTTCTTAAGAATTTCCTATGGAAAATTTCAATTTGGTCTATGCACTCATAACCCCAGACTTCACAACCAAAGAGTAAACCAGGTAAAACAAGATGATCAAATAGATGGCACTGTGTGTCCACAGAGAGCTGTAACTTTTTAGCCTTGACCAACATGCTATAGAGTGCTTTTCTAGCTTGTGTGACTTGTTTAGAAATTGCCTTTTTAAAACTACCATTATAATTGAATTTAACTCCAAGGTACACAAAGTCATCTACAACCTCAAGTGGATCACCAGCATAAACGAATTCAGGAATTCTTCTAACCTTCCCACGGGAGAAAATAACAATTTTAGTCTTGCTTGCATTTACAGTCAAGCGCCATGTCTGACAATAACTATCTACAGCATCAAGAGCTTTTTGCAACTCCTCCGGAGTTTCTGCTAAAATTATTGTGTCATCTGCATAAAGTAAACAAGAAAGATTTAAAGCTTTTTTGACATTATCAGAATCCAGGTGGTAAGAAATCTCACTTTCCAAATATTTAAGTCCACCATATGAATTTCTTATGTATTCTTGAAAATCATTCAAATAAATGGCAAATAAAAGCGGGGAAAGGTTTTCACCCTGTCGTACACCAATGTTACAAGTAAAAAACTCTGACATCTCCCCCCTAACCGCCACACATGATTTAGCACTTTCATAAATATTCTTAATGACAGTAAACAGTTTACCCCTAAGCCCCATCTTCAACATTTTGTACCATAAAGATGATCTATCAATTAGATCAAATGCTTTCTTGTAATCAATAAATGCACAGTATAAGCGTTTTTTATTTTGCAGATAAACATCAATTATAGTCTTCAAAACAAAAATATTATCAATTGTAGAATAATTAGAACGAAAGCCAGCCTGTTCTTCACCTAACATATTAGCTGCTTCGAAAAACTCTGAGATTCGATGATTCAAAATGGAAGTAAAAAGTTTTCCTAGACAACTGAGAAGAGTTATTCCTCTATAATTATCAGGATTTGTGTCTATACCCTTATTCTTAAAAATAGGAATGATAATCCCTATGCACCATTCAGTTGGAACAATACCACTGTCCAGTACCACATTAAAGAACTTTACCAACACATGAAGCATCTCTACGGGACAATTCTTAAGGAATTCATTTCTTATGAAATCTTTTCCACAAGCTTTTGAATTTTTAAGTTTCTTAATCATTAGTACCACTTCTTCCAAAGTGACAGGGGCATTCAAGGGACCATCTGCCTCAACAATTTCTGAAGTACCCATACTATCTTCCAGGCCTGTGGGCTGGTCATCTTGGCTATTACCTAAACGACTAAAATGATTAACAAAATCCCCTAATGAAACATTTCCTGTTTTCTTTACTTTGCGTTCATTATTACTGTTGAGTAATTGCCAATATTCTTTCGGATTTGATGCCTGTAATGAACGGAGAGATTCATTCAAATCTCTATGAAATGTCCTTCTTTTATGTCTTAATAAATTCTTATAAAGCTTTCCTGTAGACTCATAATGATTCAGTAGACAAGTAGCCCCTGACCTGCCCAGAAATTTAAGCTTCCTCTTTAATCGATTTTTAACATTCAAATACTCCTGACGGGCAGCTCTACATTCTGCATCAAACCAAGGCTGATGGTTGTTTTTATCCTTATTGACAGTCTCATTTGTGTTTATATTATGTCGAGATTGTCTCCACTTACAAATGCCAACATCTTGTGCAACACTGACGAACAGCTTTGGAAACGCAACTCGGCAATAATGGTACTGACGCACTTGTATCAATCTGCTTGCATGATGCACCAATACTTCATCATCCAGGGCGTAAACGTATGCCAACATACCTTTACATAAATTTCAGTCGTGTACTGTATAGACATTAAATACTCGATATATATTTACACTATATATACTCATATACAATGTAAACATTTATCGTGTATTAATGTCTATATTCACCTATTCATCGTACATTGGTAACTTCCCCAAGCTTGAAACTCACTCGACCCATTCGCTGTTTACTCAGGTTGAGGTAAATCACTCCTTATTTTATAGTACTACATCGAGCTCATTATATTTTGTTTGATTGAATGCATGTGACACGTGAGGTTAAATCTGAATTCACGACATGAATATTTCAACTTCTCGTAGACAACGGGTGAAGCGACAAATCTCATGAAAACATATAAAATAATAGGCAACTATCTGATCTTCCAGTCTGTATACTCTCATTCACTAGGATCAGTATCTGCACGGAGATTACGATGAGATATTTTCTGATCGCCCACCACGAGCTGGGTCACATCCAGTACTTCATGCAGTACGAGGACCAGCCTGTGGCCTTCCGAGACGGGGCCAACGGGGCCTTCCACGAGGCCATCGGGGAAGTTATGTCCCTCTCCGTAGCCACTCCCAAACACCTGCAGGAGGTTGGACTCTTCGAGGGGCTGGAAGAGGGAGATTTTGGTATACTTTCTAAGAAGTATAGAAACATCCGCAACAATATATATATATATATACACTGTATATATACATATTGTATACATACATGTATACATATGAATAAATAGATAAATATACAGATAATATGCGTGCATGTCTGCATGTAGGCCTATCTATATTCAAATGAACTTGCTGACTGCTGGAGAAAGGGGGGAAGAGAAAGGGGAGTATAAGAGAAGGAAAGAGCGAGAAAAGAAAGAAAATAAAAGAGAGAAAAAAAGACAACCTATTATAATTATGTGAAAAGGTCAAAATAGTCATGGAAACACGTGTCATTATACCTCATAGTAATCAATAATTGTGCTTCTTTATATATAAAAAAAAAACGTTACCAGAAAATTGAGCTATTTGTCAGTATTACTGGTTGTTGGTACCTAAGTAAGCTTTTCAACACTTTGAAAGGAATGAGTATTAAATCATAATTAAGTAAAATAATTAAGCAACAATTTCCTCCTTGCCGTAGTCTCTTTGCTGTACAGTATATAAGAAAAGTTGGAAACACTTTGGAGTTAAGAGGCTGACGTAATTGACGTCTGTATTTCTCCGCGTTGTTGTTATAGAAACCGACATCAACTTTCTACTGAAGACGAGTCTGACTACAATAGCGACGTTGCCGTTCAGCCTGGGCTTGTCGAGATGGAGATGGGATCTTATGAGCGGTGTCTATGACGTCAATAACTCCATGGCAAGATGGTGGCAGCTCAAGTAAGATTTGATTTTGGCATTTTTCGTTTTCCTCCCCATCTTTTTTTTTTCACTCTAAATGAACGCACTTGCTCATTATACTCATTATGAAGATAAATAGATACATTGTAATATAAATAACATTTATGTACCTGTAATAGCAAGGAGTGCCACATTGTAACTAACTTCAAATCTGAATCCTGTATTGACAATGTACCCTTGTCAAGATTTTACCAGCAGTATAGCCTCGTAATATTTGCTATTTACTATTGTTTGGACTCTCTGTTGAAGCAGACCTTACAAGAAACAGAATCTCTATTTAAAGTAGAAAAGACCACTTCCTATCATTATCATTATTGTTACACGTATAATCATAATTAAGTTTGCTACGATAATCATTACGTCACGGCACGGTCTTTTTCTTGTCTCTCCATACAGGCGAGATTTGGTTGGCGTAGAACCTCCTGTGCCGCGGTCAGAGAATGACTTCGACCCAGGAGCTATGGACCACTTCATTACTCATTATCCTTTTATTGGGTTAGAACACTGTCTTTTAGAATATTTACGTACACATACAAACAGACGCACAAATACTTATGTATACTATACAATGTCACTCTTATGTAAAGACAGACAGACAGACAGACAGACAGACAGACTGACAGAGAGGTAGGTACCAGTATAAACAGGTACATTTGTAGGCAGCACACGCATACGAATATTTCCCGTTGAATTATACATGATGTTCCAAAAAAATATATACTATCGGATTTCCGCATTGATAACTTCCAGTATGATAAAACTGTCTAAATGCTATTTCAAGGTCGAGGAATGTAACATCTTACCTATATTTTGCGGAAAACCCTATTCAATATGGTTAAGTGGTCACAGAGAAATGTGGATAGTTGTAATGCATGTCTTGGATCTGATTCTTCCAAGATTAGCACTCGGATGCTCTTGGAACTGCATATTCATCAATGTGTGAACACAATCATGACAATGGACAGAAAAATCTTTATTTCTCTTTCATAGCACTCAAGCAAATAAGGTTTTCTGTAAGATGTCGGTAATTAGTTAAAGCTTCATACCCTGAAATTGTATTTGGATTGATTCAAATTTTTAACGTTATTGTTGTTGAGGGGGCCGTTGTATATATATATATATATATATATATATATATATATATATATATATATATATTTATATATATAGACGATGAAGACAAACAAGTTGACATAATGCATTAGAATCCAACTTCATTTATTGGTAAACCAAATTTTCGACCCTTGCACGGATCTTCCTCAGGGTAACTGAGGTAATGAAGTTGGATTCTAATGCATTATGTCAACTTGTTTGTCTTCATCGTCTTCATGCTCTTATTCCAACACGCGGATGATAATACCATTATATATATATATAATATACAGACATCAAAGGACTTAACCACAACATGGCGGGGCGGTGCAAGGACAGTAAATATATTGACAGCAAATCTTGCACATATAGACGTGGCTGATGTTGGGTAGCACCCCTTTAATCATCGAGCTTTCGGGCGAAAAGCCCTTCTTCAGGATCTACACAGTCAATGACAACAACGTATAAATAGAATCAACCTAGGTATAAAATCATACTTAACTTAACTAACCTTATATACTATACATTTCAAAATATACTCAACATAATATATATATATATATATATATATATATATATATATATATATATATATATACTTTTTTTTGACATACGGTATTGATGAACTGCGTTGAAGGAAAAATAGTTTTAACAAGCTGGATTTGATATCATCCGTCAAATAATCGGTAGGAAAGTTTTACTTACATATTAATTGTATGAAAAAGAGAATTTAATTTGCTTTAAAAATTTCCAGATGATTCCACAGAAATTTTAGTAAAGATGGAAGGAAACAACGGCAATGACGTGTGGCGTCGTTTTCAATGTGTGTGTTCGTGTGTGTGTGTGTGTGTGTGTGTGTGTGTGTGTATACACACATTGAGAGAGAGAGAGAGAGAGAGAGAGAGAGAGAGTGTGTGTGTGTTTACGTGTGTGTACATCCTATGTGCATGTGTCTATGTGACTTTGCTAGTGTGTCCATGTTTTTGTGCTCAACTCATATTAAAAATATTGATGTAATTTGGCTTGCCTAGATACTACATCCGAACGATCCTCCAGTTCCAGTTCTACAAAGCTATGTGTGATGCAGCAAACCATGAAGGACCTTTGCACAGATGTGACTTCTATCGGTCTCGTGAGGCAGGCACTCTCTTGGGGTGAGTCGATTTCAATCATTTTAAAAAGACTTTCAATAATTAGGGGAGTGATGAAGGGTCTTAAAGATTCGCTAGTTTTCGCAAGATAGTCCTCAAATAGTTGATATGAAGATTATGCAAATATGTTTCACTACGTCTCAATTTTTCTGCTATAAAAGTGTAAAACATAATGTCATTCCTGCCTAAATAACTTTGATATAATCATCAGTCAGATACATCAAGATTTGAGACTGGGATATACTTGCGGTTGAATCAAAGAAAATAAAAACAAACAAAACAAAACAAAACAAAACATAACAAAACGAAAATAACTTTAATATAATCATCAGTCAGATACATCAAGATTTGAGACTGGGATATACTTGCGGTTGAATCAAAGAAAATAAAAACAAACAAAACAAAACAAAACAAAACATAACAAAACGAAAATAACTTTAATATAATCATTAGTCAGATACATCAAGATTTGAGACTGGGATATACTTGCGGTTGAATCAAAGAAAATAAAAACAAACAAAACAAAACAAAACAAAACATAACAAAACGTAAATAACTTTAATATAATCATCAGTCAGATACATCAAGATTTGAGACTGGCATATACTTGCGGTTGAATCAAAGAAAATAAAAACAAACAAAACAAAACAAAACAAAACATAACAAAACGTAAATAACTTTAATATAATCATCAGTCAGATACATCAAGATTTGAGACTGGCATATACTTGCGGTTGAATCAAAGAAAATAAAAACAAACAAAACAAAACAAAACAAAACATAACAAAACGTAAATAACTTTAATATAATCATCAGTCAGATACATCAAGATTTGAGACTGGCATATACTTGCGGTTGAATCAAAGAAAATAAAAACAAACAAAACAAAACAAAACAAAACATAACAAAACGTAAATAACTTTAATATAATCATCAGTCAGATACATCAAGATTTGAGACTGGCATATACTTGCGGTTGAATCAAAGAAAAAAACAACAAAATAAAACAAAACAAAACAAAAACAAAACAAAAACAAAGCAAAAACAAAACAAAAACAAAGCAAAAACAAAACAAAAACAAAACAAAAACAAAACAAAACAAAAACAAAACAAAAACGGGAAATATTGATTTTCATGACTCTGTGTACAAACTACATAGAAAGATGTGTCGATATCAACTTACTCATTTGTACATATTCACATCGAGTGTTCCAGAACTGCTCTGTAAAAAATGTAAAGTTTCCTATAATTTTCATCCAATTTTTATCAAATTTTCAGGTTGTGATGGATGCAGCTTTTTTTAATTTCTTTTCAGACTAACTTCCTTTAAAGTTGCATTACTCACCAGGGATCTCTCAGTGTCAGTTGCAGAGAGTGGAAATATTTCTGAAATCATGTACACTGAATGAAAGAAAGAAAGAAAGATATCATTCAGAGGGGTGACGGTTCAGGTGCGAGTTTCTTCACTTTGTCTCCCTCTACAAATTAAATTTGTTAAGATCGCAACTGCTGATCTGTTAATTTAATTTGTAGAGGGAGACAAAGTGAAAAAACTCGCACCTGATCATGTACACTGCTGGCAAATATAGAGCAGGGAACAGTACAACTATCTGTCGGTCAATTTGTCTTCGGTAGATTGTCTCCAAGAGGCTGAAAATGAAAATGTAAACGTTACCACAGACAACGGTTTTGAGAAAATTTGAGCCTCAATGTCATCTCCTCACGATGATTCTCTTTCAAATTCTGCTAATCTCAAAAGTCGCACGTCTGTTGATGTTTATCATTTATCGTTCGAACAGTCCCAAATGTTTCCCCCATTTCCTCGCACTTATGAACTGTGTAAGAGTCAGGGAATACGTCTTACTAACACAAAAAGAGAAATCCCTCGAAGACTTACCGCAGGTCCCTATGACAAATATATATATATATATATATATATATATATATATATATATATATACATATATTGAATTCTACAATATTGTAGACCACAATGATGAATTTGAAATAATAAAGTCGTAGAATGACGGCCTGAATGCTAAACAGGACCGTATTTTTTAATGTATTCCAAAAGCGGAATGATATCGACCTGTAGGTTTATTTCTTATAATAATTAGGATACAGTATAGACTTTAAAGGTACTAGCCCACATTTGCAAACCCATGAAAATCAAAACTGCATAAAACAGGTCCAATATGACTTCAAGTACAAGTTATAACAGTAACATACCTCACCTGTTGCTCTTTGTCTATACCATTCGATAAAAGAGAGAAAATCATCGTTTTAAAATCACTTTTCAAACCGGGTCAACCCGACCCAAAATCGAATTACGAGCGCGGGCTAGCTACGTACATTAACTTACACATGTATCGCATGCATGTAGTACGTGCGTGGACCAGAGCTAGCGAGCGTTTTTATACGCATGCATACGGTGCATTTTCACTTATTTTTATGAAAGTAATGAACTAATTGGAACGAAATTTTGCACAGGTGTTATTACAATCATACCTAAACTCCATGCTAACTATGAGACCAATTGCTGCAGGTTTACAAATGTGGGCTAATACCTTTAATAGAGCAATGGTAAAGGCAGGCCATAGATAATAGATTACCTGAAGAAGATTTTCTGTTTGTGTGCTTTATTTTGTCTGTCGTCCCTCACACAGAGACATGATGTCAATGGGAAGAAGTCGCCCATGGCAGGAAGCCATGGAGGTAATTACGGGACAGAGGGAGATGTCAGCCGACGCCATCTTGGAATACTTTCAACCCCTCATGGAATGGCTGGAACGGACTAATGCTGAGAATGGCGAACAGATCGGCTGGGACTCCCACTCTGGTAAGCAGGAAGAGGTGTAGAGGTCATGGTACAGTGTCTGTGAATGGGCATTTCGTTACCAGCATTATTTTGGATGAAGTATGTGAATCTGTCGTTCCTTGCGTGTGTTTGCGTGTTGGGGGGGGGGGGGGGGAGGGGTACCTGGTGTTTACTGTCCGACATGATTAATGGTGCAGTCTATTTTGTAATTCTCTCGATAACAGTATAAAAGAAGCTTTAAATCTTAATATCTTTCATTTAATACTAACCTTTTTTTCTTCTCTCTCTCTTAGAAATTCCTTTATACGGATATAGCAGAATGAGTAACCTTGCGTGTAAGCCATAATTTCAAGCCTTTTTTTTTCATCATAATCGTTTATCGTCTCTTTAATAGTACAATCTCCTCTTTATACCTCGATGAGCCAAGCGTCGCGTGCCTCGCCTCGCGTGGGTTGGTTTTGATCCTTCAACTCCACTTCCTTCGTCTTTTTCTCCCGTCCACTTCAATCTCTTCCTGTTATTCCTTCCACCCTTATCCTCCACCTTGTCTTTAATAGAGCTGCCACGTGTTTGTTATTTAGTCTTTCTCTCTCTCTTTCCGTAGTCAAATAGCGTAAGTTAGTTCAGCAATTACTTATGGCTATTGAAGAAATTACGCACTACAACCTCTGCTTTTTAGCAGCCCCTTTCATTTCCAATGATATTGATTAGGAATTTGTCATAAAATTCACAACACCCATCTAATTCAGTTCACAGTATTTTCCTCAATTAATACAATCATGACAAAACGAATCTTGTAGGCCTACTGCTTTTGTGCAATAATGCGTATTCAAATATATTAATGCTGTAATTGCATTTTTTTTTTAAATGAGATGAAATGAAATGAAATACTAAATGAATGAATGACTAAGTTTCTTTTATAGATTGCTTAAAATCGATAAAAGATTGCGTTAAACGTGATAAGTTTCAATCAAATTGCACAGAAGAAAAAAGAAAGTTTAAATCCGTCGAGTTTGGCAGCAGCTGGTGAAACTGCAATTTGGGTTACAGTCACGTGAGGGAGATTAGACGGGGCGATAGTATCTTTACCTTTCAATTTTCTTGTTGATTCGTACATAATTCGGCATGAAATAATTCTTTCTGTCTATAACCCAGTCACTAATATTTTCTTCCCCTATACAATGTCATTGCTAAATCGTTCTTTACAAGACTAGTTTGATTCAATATGAAGGAAATTTTGTAAAGATCTTGTGTGAGACTGCGATACTTGTGAGGTCATTGCAGCTGCACTATTTGGGGCCCGTTGCATAAAAGTTACTATTATGGTAACTTTGCCATCCAAAGGTAACTTCCATGGAATTCTTGATTTTGATTGGCTGTTGAGTATTGTTGCCATGGTAGTTACCACTGGATGGCAAAGTTACCATAATAGTAACTTTAATGCAACGGGCCCCACCGGTCTTCCATTTGGGTCCAGTTTGATGTGTGGTGAGACCACTTGCCCGGGTTATGCACCCTGCTCTTTTCTATGTATGAATGAAGCGGGATCTTTTACGTGATTGAGTTGTAACTCTCACACACGGGACCACAATTTAATGTCTTATCCGAGGGACCTACCTCTTACGAGAGGGGACGGCATGATTACACACAACATTGCACAGATAGACTCCGGAATCGAATCCAGTTTCTTTGGATCTTGAGGCAGACCTGATACCAAGAAATCACCGTCCTGTGTTAGGAAGTCGAGGTTCTCTATTCCTCGTTTTTTTTTTTTTTTTTAATCTCATCGAAACAGACAAAACATTATAGGAAAATAAAGACAGTTTGTCTGGTAAAATCCTCTCATACTTACACATCTGTTAGTATCCCCAAATTAGCTCGCTATATCAAGTAAGTTGTGCCATAGATAGGAGCTATCCCCTTCCCCACCCCGCCCCCTAGGATAATTATATTCTTATGATAATCACGATAATGAAGACCTCGTATCCTTGTTCGTTATAATGGGGTTCGCATTTAGTAGCTTCCAATACGTAGGAGCAAAGGGCATTCCCTTATTTATCTGTCTCCTTTTGAAATATCAAATCGAATTTAACTTGAAGGAAAATAGTCGAGAATTATCATAATAATAGCTACGATTCCATTCTTATATGAAGTCATTAAGTGTGCCTCAGGATGCTTTCTCAATAGGGAATGTTCATTATCTCCAAGCAACGACAGTAGACATACATATTGTTTTGGCATGCATTCTTGACATTCACGATCTATTACGTTCCTCCACTGAGCATAGTACATCTTTAGAAAAGTTCAGCATTTAAGAAGTCATCTTCGCTAATTCGGCTCATTGTGATTCTGTCTTTGTACTGTTAACAGGATGTTCCAAGCTTGGATCTACCAGTATAGTTGGACAACTCTTCATGGCGGTTTGGATTGCTTTTTGGAGATATTGACCAGTGTAGACAGTGCCTCGTAGATATAAATAGATGATAAAACTTTAAGCTAAAAAAAGAAAAGAAAATAAAAACCGAGAAGACTAAATTCCTCAAACCACTGTAGACATGGTAGAGTAAGTTCTCACTGCTTAAACTTACGTATGACAGTTAAAAGCATTTCTTTGACTAATGAACTTTTGTGATACGTTTAGCAAGATGAGATCAATTCTTCTACTTAGCATTTTTTAATACATTTATGTTTGAAACTGAATTAACTTTAAACTAAGATAATCATGATTCCTGTGAAACACGAAAGAACTGAAAAACCAAGACGCAGGAACATGGACATTTAGTGATTTTTTTTTGTGTGTGTATGTTTGTTGTTGTTGTTCGAAGCATTTTATATAGAGTTGAATCATCACAGAACATTAAGCACGGGGCCTTGGAAGTCAAATAGTCATAAAATATAAATTCTAACTATTGTCTCTTGCATGATTGAATAAAATGAACATAATGTCATAAAATCAAATATGTCCCGTTGGTTATTTGTTTGCTGTCCTCCATAGTGTGGAATGAATTGATATGGAATGATGCTACTATCATGTTAACTTACTACAAGATGAACAAAAAAAAGCAGTATGTTATGGCGCCAGAGAGTTCCAAGTTATTTCAGTTTTATTAATATGATCCAGACAACCATTTGCGTTATAATAATTGCTACAGTTTTACTAGCAAACTTACAACAGTTTCTTGTGTTATACATAGCGCACACACACACACACACATATAATTACATATATATGTTGGATCCTATTTATGTATATTTTAAACACCAGCTGATAAGGCACACGAGCACAGGAACATGCAATGATAACTATATACCAATAGGCCCTTAAGTAACAATATTATTGTTAAGTAACAATATTATGTGCACTTTTCAATCACTCAAGTTACGATATCGACAATATGAAAATAAACAAAAGGTAATAACGAGATTAAAGACCATTCCAATGCAGACAAAACATCTCAATGAACAATCCTCATTCAAGTTCGCTGCAGAAAAAGAGCATTACTCTTCGTTTCCTTTGAGAAGCAGCTTTCCGAATCCAGCCTACCCACAGATATAGCAACAGGCAACAAATCATTTAACAAGCGCCATTTTTGCAAACGATGTGAAGCTATATTTATTCAAACTTACCGAAATTACACTGAAATAATCTGATAAATTCGATAGTAAGCATATTTTTATATACCTACGCTTAATGCATCTGATGATGACTTTATTGTAAATCACTCTCAAACAAGTCAAAGCATTTTTACTTTTGTCCTTCCAGAATGATTTACATTATGCACCCCACACTGGGCATAGTGATAGAGAATAACACATTGAAACAAAAGATATGAACAAAATGTCACTTTTGGCATAACACTCATTACTCCATTATGACAAAAATCATTGTAATTTTATATTTTCGATGACTGAACAAGGCGCCAAGAAACGGGTGTATCTCTCCTCTATTAAGACACAATGACCTGATCTATAGATGACTGCATGTAGATATTTGTTATTCACAGTCACACTGAGCATTCTGTAGTGTTCTGTTAATACTTATAATATTCACTCTATCTGTAGGATACAGATATAACCATGTAAAAGGCTAGGTAAATACAAAAATACGCTCTAAGATAGAAGTGTAAGTCTTTAAACTTAGCGTAATTCAAATCTAGCTGCATTTTGAATCTGTACTTTGTAATCATATTGGTCATGATGGTTTTACTACAGTATCTCGGCTAGTCAGTTGAAGTACAGTAAATACTCATGACGTCAAGCCTGTCCTCGAAACAGCCAAATGAGGGCGCAAACCGTAAGAGTGTAAAAGAAATTAGCAGGAGCAGCTGCGGATGAGCCTGCGGATGAAGAATATTCATGCAATAAGTTTCAGGAATGATGTGAAACAAATTAGTAGGAACGCTAATAGCTATATGGATGCCCTCCCCATCTTTTCGAATGGATAATATTAAGAAACTCATCGTATAAATTAATGCACAAATCAACTTATAATTGATGTAGAAGTTAACTTATGATCGATGTAGGCCTACAGTGCAGGCATTCTTCAAAACTATAAATGAATCAGACATCAGTATCATTATTTTTTTCTCTGTGAAGACTGTTTTATATTTTTGTACTACACAACAATGCAATGGAATGCTAAGAAAAACATACGTGCACTGAAAAAAATACGAACACTGATTTTTTCAAGGATTATCTTTTTTAACTATTAGAAGTTTCTCGCCCGAAAACAAACACACACAAACACACACAAACACACACACACACACACAAACAAACACAGACAGACAGACAGACAGACAGACACACACACACACAAGTTCAGGATGTTGATATAAATGTACGAATAAAACGAGGATAAATACGAGAATAAAGTGACAGTAACCTGAACTTTGAGGCCAGCCGATCTGTTCGCCATTCTCAGCATTAGTCCGTTCCAGCCATTCCATGAGAGGCTGAAAGTATTCCAAGATGGCGTCAGCTGACATCTCTCTCTGCCCAGTGATGACTTCCATGGCGTCAGGCCAGGGTTTGCTTTTCCCCAGCCTTAGCATGCTCCTTAAGTGTAAGACACAACATCAGGTTAGACTCCTTGAAGCTGCGACATTGCATAATATAGTTTAATAACTAGGATAACTAGGGAGGATTTGAGCTGATCTTGAAATTTCACATTAAACCATGTGGTCAGAATATTTTCTTCCGAGATTCCTCGGTATCAAAAGTCAGTTTATTGTATGATATGGTTAAGTAATATTAGAGGAACGCATACCTTCCACATGAATTATGTTTGGTAGGAGTTATCACTGGGTCACCAAGAAACACAGAACTAGCTAACCTTTTGCCATGTTTGCAGAAAATATTGTTAGCACTGACAGTCACAACCGTAGCTCTGTAGAGCCTGAAAGCTTAGAGCGTCAATGGTCAATGCAAGGGCCGTAGAGCTTTGCCATTATCACCATCCAGGGTTTCACACTAGCTCTTGTCCGCTTGCCCGGGGCATGTGAAGTCTTATGTCGGGCAAGTAAAAACTGGAAAATGGTGAAATTTACTTGCCCCATCGGCTGGTAAAATTTCTAAGATGGGAAAAGGCAAAAATAAATCTTTAAAGTAATATAAAGAAATGTTGAAAGTCTACTGCTTCCAATGAACTTGAATAATTTTAGACATGATTTTCAAACGTCACTCGTGATTTTCAATCACCACTCCTGACGTTTTTATTCTGTTCGATACCAGAATGACTTGACTTACGCCAGCTTTTCTCCAGCCTCCCTGGATCGATAGAAATCACACGTATGCAAGGGACCAGTGTGGTTTGCTGCTTCACACAGTGATTTGTAGAACTGGAACTGGATGATTGTGCGGATGTAGTATCTGTAGACAAAAGGGAATATGATTAAAACAAAACTTAATGATTCCTCTATCTCCCTATAAGTATTCGCAATGATGCATTGACAGGCACCTGTGAAAGGTTACGCCTTACTTCCACGACGACTACAGCCACACAAAGCTCTGGAAGTTTCGCCCTTTTCTCAAGGGAAGCATCAATGCTTTTGATCTTTGTAAATGTATCAATAATCAAACATTCGGGCATACAGCGAGGGGAAACATTTGCGAACTAGATGCCGTTTTTTTCTCTCAATAAGTATCAATGCATGGAAATTTGATGCGATCCATGCTCATCTATCTAATACACAAGTAATACATTGTGTACACAATAATCAATATAATGTCACACATTTCCACATTTCCACACAAGACAATTCTGACATGACACAAAGTCATGGTAATAGTAAACAATTATTGTCTCATTCGAAGATGACATTCGATAAAAAGAACTTGGTAAACTAATACAAAATGGAGGATGGAAATTCCTTAGGTTATCCAATGGCAAGACGATGATTAAAGAAAACGAGATACAACATTATACATCTGATGGAAAGTATGGTTTGTAAAAGAGAACCACATGGATATATACATGTATGAAAGGATTACCCAATAAAAGGATAGTCGATAATGAAATGGAACATCGCTCCAGGGTCGAAATCGTCATCTGTTCTGGGAACAGGTGCATCCACGCCAACAAGGTCACGCCTGTCAGATAAGGAGAACATTGGAACAAATCTAATCGTAACCTTTGATTATTCATTGTTTCTCTTGAAATTCATGACAAATGTGTCGATCCTCGTGCTAACCCAATGATACGATGTATTTATACGTTATCAACCAGTCTTGTTTTGATTGTCAGTGGATAAATACAGCCATGATAGATATTAATCAATATTCTTTCATGGTCCATACCATGATTGAATACACCGCCAATAAAAGGGAGCGATTTACGTCGTTGTTTCGAGCTATCATTGCAATCTGATGAGAAAAGTACCTTGAATACCCATCGACATCAGTGTCAGGATAACACTGGCACACATCAGGCGACAATACGCTAGCAGGAATTCAGTGCAACGTCCTTGAGTCATTTGAAATAGAAAGCGGGACTGAACAGAAAACACCAAAGATGGTGATCTTGAGAAGATATTGATAATAATGATGACATATGACGAAACTGACTTGATTTGCCACCATCTGGCCATGGAGTGGTTGACGTCATAATCTCCTCTCATTAGGTCCCATCTCCAGGTCGACAGCCCGAGGCTGAAAGGCAGCGTGCCGATCGTATCAAGGCTCATCCTCAGCAAGAAGTTGATATCAGTTTCTAAAAGAATGTAATATGATTTGATACAATGTACATTACACGCATAATTCATTGTGCAAACATTCTAAGATGCTTTTCACCTGTGTCTTTTACGTTTCTTTCCAATCTTCTTATTTCCTTTACTAATAGGTGTCCATTTTTTAGGTAATGTAATTGTTTAAGGCTGAAATATTCTTCGTTCTATATCCGTACAATTGCCGCATGCATTATGTTAATTTAGATGAGGGTGTAATTATTCGAAAAATTCAAAAGAAGGAAATAACATCAATCATTTGAAAAAACAACAACATTAAATGAACGAAGGCAGTAGAAACAATGTTATAAAAATCGCAGGCAATGATAAAATAAAAGTCTAATCTTCACTCATGATAGATAATCAGTGTTGCTACTGTGTCTATGGTTTCTAAGGCAGAATTTACCGTTATCCCCCTCTTCCAGTCCCTCAAAGAGTCCAACTTCCTGCAGGTGTTTGGGCGTGGCTACGGAGAGGGACATGACCTCCCCGATGGCCTCGTGGAAGGCCCCATTGGCTCCGTCTCTAAAAGCTATTGGCAGGTCTTTGTATTGCAGGTAATATTGAATATGACCCATTTCGTGGTGTGCTATCAGGAAATCCTCCATTCTGATGAGCGTGCACATGGCAACACTGAAGAACAGAACAATAAAAAACAAACACAACAAAAACAACATACTATCAATCAAGATGGTATAATGAATAGATGTGACCTTTAAGGAAATTTCATGTATGCATTGTGTCCCGTCCGTCGCGTGTATCCGTGAACATGCCTTTTACCTTTTTCCATTTTACTTCGCAATAATTTAAATGTACATGTGTCTCAGATGCTGTTAATGATAACTTCCATTTCCATCTACACAACTGACTCGACTTCACACTGACATTGGTATATAGTGTTGGAAATTTGCTAAATTGTCGAATGCGCTTTATACTACGGTGGGACAAACAATACGTGAATATCCCGCTTCTATGATTACTTAAATCATTTTCCACTTGCGTTGAAGCAAAGAAAGTGTTCTTATGAACATGAATGGAAAGAAAGAGACACGTTTGACACACTGATTTAAAAGGTGATTAACTTCATCGTGTCAAGATGTGAAACAAACTCTTCTACTAGTCAGGGATTGAAATTCATCTTACCGAAAATCGTCGCCAGTGTAAAAGTCCCAAGCAGACGCGTGACACACCACATCACGGCCATCGTTTGGTTTGCTAAGCATGGAATTCTCCCAGAATGCATCATTCACGGGAATCAATCCTAGCGACGTGAAGAACTCGTCAGACATTTGAAATATTCGAGTGACGTTGTAGCCCTAATTAAAAAAAAATGAAACCAATACATGGAGAAACCCTTTTTGAGAATAGGATGTACAACGCAACAATCTGGACGCAAGGGTTAATATCAAACCATGAATAATGAGCGTGCTCTGTAATCAAAGCGGATGAAGGACTGCTCCGTAAATGAACACAAGCTGTGGTCAATTTTGACTTCAATATCTTACACAGTCATAGTAATATCGACATGATTATGTTTGTACTCTATGATGAGACATCTGTGATGTATGTACCTTACATGACCCTTCAGTACAAGGCGAACTGTACAAGGTGCCTCGCATATTATTTCTTTTTTTTTTTTCAACTGTAGGTTGTTTTTTTTTTTCAACTGTAGGGTTTTCTCAAGGATTCGAGACTGAAATGTTCATAAACAAATCCCCTGAGATGAACAGAGATAAATAAAAGGCCCCCGTCAGCTCATGCCTGACCTCAAAGTTTTGGCAAGAGATTTGGCTTTACTTATCATTGTCAATGTGACACGCTTATTCGATATGCTTACTCCTTCTTATGCTACTTGCATCATTTTTGGCCAGAAATGGCATATTATGATGTCAAAGACCGACTTCTTACTGTGTTGAGCTAATTCATGTTGCTGCACGATTCTGTGCCAACAAGCGGAAAGGGTGTCCTAGTTTGCTTCATCTGCCATTGTTTGGTTTTAAATGAAGTCCATGAATGCGAATCCATGCAGGGTCGACTGAGCAAAGTGTATGCTTATCTGTTTTCATCTTCCTGGGTTCCTAGACATTGCCGTGGTGTAATGTCCCTGATGTGTGTCACGCAACTGCCTTTTACCTACAAAAATGAATGAATAATGAATAATGACTTGCAGGCCCTAACGCATATCTCACCTGTTCTACCATAGCCTCCGTGATGTCAATACTAGGTCTGTCCGGATAGGGCACCACCAGAGGGTAGATATTTCCCCAAAAGCGACCCCAAATATCGCCTAAGACATTTGGGAAGATAAAAATGACATCATCTATTCTGCATTTCTGTAGTCATAAGGCTGTTGAAATATAACCGTTGATAAAAATGGTATAGGATTAGAGACTTTTTTTTCTTACCGGTTGTTGGTATAACCTCAATAGTGTATCTCAAGGTCCTTGTGACATACTTTTGCGTGGGCTTGACCTCATCAAGGAAGTGGGATCTCTTTCCACGGGCTTATCTTGATGCACATATCTACAGAGGATATTACGCCCCAGTACATATCGTTCCTTGTTCCTGATGGGATTTGCCGTTACGCTTTCCTGTTCTCCTACCCCTTTTCCCTGTCCTTCATTTCATGTACTATTTAGGATATACAATGTATCGCGGGTCTCGATAAAGCGCAAAATAGGAATCGTTACAATGATAAAAGTCGTCAATTTTCCCTCCTTGGCATCAAAGCTTGAGGTGGTTAGAGGGAATCAAGAAAAGAGTTTTGAATCTAACAATGACATTATCCTTTGCGTGGCAGAGCAAAATTTAAACCGAAGATCGTCAACCTTGTGATTTCATATGTATGGACCAAACATTTAGCATGATATACTGCGTGATAAAACAATTCACTTCTGGTATCACCCCTTTATTGGCTTAAATTGCAGAGCCACATCATCTTTAAGTTGATTTAAATCCATGGAATGAAAGTAAACGAAGTATGAGTATGATTCCAGGATATGGGACATGTGCTAAGAAAGGTATGGAATCTAAAAATTCTTCAAGGTTTTCAAGAAACAGGAATATTGATCTCACACATGCAGCTCGGAAGAGGCAATGATGCCAAAAACCACCGCACACGTCTTATATTTTCTTATATGCTTTCAAAGGGCAATATCAATATGGGATCAATGAATAAGCAAACCTTTTTCTCCCTATAAAGTTATCATTGCTTAGTCGGTACAACGTTGTAAACACACACACACACAAATACTTTAATGTATTTCTTTTGATTTCATTACATATTTGTTTAATTCAAAACTTGATCTTAATTAATAGGCACATTACATCAGTTTATTTTACTATTATTTGATTTTAGTGCACCTTCAAACTTTTATGTCACAGGCAAAGTTTTCAACAAGCGAGGAATCAATCTTATCATTGTTTGATTGATAGTGTTTTCTCGTGTCTTTGTTTCTTGTATCTGGAAAGTATATACAAGCAATTATACGATCACTTCACATTAGTTTTGTTTTGGACATAAGTGAATGAATATACATTAATAAATGAATGTCAATGTATAAAATGAACGAGCGCATGAATGTCTATACCTTACCTAAGACATTAGCAGGAATGTAACCAGTGACGTCAATCTTGTCTCCATAGACTTGATGCAGTCTACGTCTGACGTAAGCATGGAGCTGTTGGTAAAGTGGTAGGATGGCCTCGTAAAGTTCCTGGACCTTATCTTCGATATCCTCACCATACTGCGCTCTCCAGTAGTGACCCTGATCTTGATATCCTGTTCAAAATATGTCATAAAGATCACTAAGCAGCGGTAGGTTTTTGTAAAATACACCAATAAAATCAAATCAAATCAAAATCAAATCAAACCTGGTAGATACACAATGTCATGTTCATAGATACTACTGCATGCTAGATGACAAAAGATCATCCCTGCACAGTAGAAACTACCTTGAACGCACCTCTTGCTCTGTCTTTCTTGCCTTTGTGAGTCATTTTAGTACAGTGCACTCTCAGAAACAACAAATACCTCGGGACGGGCGGTTTTCTTTCGTTATATCGAGATTTCGTTATTACTGAACAGCAAAGTATAATATAAGTCAGACAGAGGATATTTGGTTGCTTTTTATGACCAGAATTTTTACTTCCTTATATGAAAATTTTGTTATAATCATGTTTGCTACAACGGGAGTGGGCTGAAGAATAGAAAAATGATATCACCGCACGACTAGGAAGATAACAGTATTTTCGTTTTCAGAGGCAACGTTACTGTAAAATACATCAACATACATTACACTGCCGTAATGTAGTCACATAATCAAGTACTTTAGATCTTTCTTTCAAGACAGGAATTATTTGATGCTATGACGATAGTTACAACAAAGTACTATTATGAACTTTATTTGATTAATTTCACTACATCATATCTTAAATGGCCTGAAAAAACGATCTCGATTTCATCAAGGTCATGAAATAAGCACTGAAAACTATCATGATTCTAGGCTAGCTGCAGCAAACGAAAATGTCTTCCTGGGTGTCAACATAATAAGAACACGTGAACGTGATGGTGAATGTCTGCATACCGTTAGCTCTTGCTCCCTCGTTGATAATTTCGACATATCTTTCGTAGAGAGGTTTATTAGCCACGCCCACTACGTCTCGGAATCCCTTCCAAGCCCACACCAGTTCGTCCCAGTCAGTTGAGGTGGACATGATCGCTTCCAACCCTATGAAGAGAGGAGAATTGAAAGACCGGTAAACACGAACTAAAATGCCTCTCTAAGAGCCGCTAAGCAGATGATAAAAATAAAACTTCCCATACATTCCTATATGTATTTCCTTCATTTATTTATTTATTCATTCATTCATATATTTTGATTTCCAAACAACACACATGTATTAGAATTATTAGAAATAAAGTATATATTATGTAATATAACATCATAACATAATCAATTACAAAAACAGATCCTGTTTCATGGGAGATGACAAACAAGCATAAACAGTATGTCTATCATGTTCAGTACTCGAGCTTTATACAACACAAGTTATGTTTAGATTACATGATACATATTCGCAAGTACTATGCTCTGGCCATATCTTTTTCCCGTCTTCCAATAAAAGCTGATTTTTCATAAAACCACTCGAATACTTCAAGCTTCCAGTGACTGATACACGCAACGTGCGATTTTTGCTTGCTGCTTATCTTGCACCCACATCTATTCCAAAGATCGGTTGCTGTAACACACACCATTTGATCATCTCTACGTGCAGCTCCCCTGAAGTTTCTTTCGACTTTGTTATCTCAATCAAAATGGATATTACCAAAATTATAATCGTGTTCCTTCTTGTCGAGTTCAAACTTAACATTTGTTTCACAACCATGTTATACATTACTGCTAAACTCATTACATGGGGGTACTTTACCTGGAGCCTTCCGGAGACATTCCGAGGGTCTGTTAGGCCGACATATCTCTGACGAGCTGTAAATCTTACTCATTTCCGCCAATATCTTGTGAAACTAATAAAGAAAGATAAAATAAAACTCCGTTCACGAGGTCTTTTGCAAGTTATGTTGTATCATTGGTTTGATGTCAGGCTAAAGTATTTCTTTTTCTTTCTTGATGGTATGCATGGTCTCCTAATATTCAAGCAAATGTTTCGTAATGGTATGGTTTCTTTCACAGGTTGAAACATTTTTTTTTTTTGTCGCCCAGTTGCTTACTTCTCCACTACATTTGCACCATCATAATTTGCTCTCTTTAGTCACGTGCATATCTTATTCTTAGTGTTACACGTTAAAAGGTTACCAGTTAATAATGATGTATAGGCCTGTCGTAGGCCTGTCGTATCAGTCAGCACAATCGCTATCTGCAAATAGTACCATACCATTTTGATGGTCTAACACAACTGCTACTCCTATCTCTCTCTCTCTCTCTCTTTCCTATTTCTCCTTTGCTCCCTCTTATGGCTTCTAGATATAGCTCTTATTTCTTTCTTACTTCGTCGACGGTGTGGTTGTCGAGGGCAGCAGTGCCGATGTCGCCGATAAAAGTTAGCTGACGCTTGACGTCATTGGGGAAAGTATCCTTGACGCTGGCGAACTCTCTGGCCCGTTGCCCCGATCTCTTGTCAAACAGTGACGTCACCAGGCTTACACGAGTCTAATACAGGAAGCCAGAGGACAGATGGGAGGTTAATACATAACATGTCAAAGTTCAAGTCGTTTCCTGATTTTCATGATATCCCACAGAGTCATACAGAACGAACAACTCTATCTCTAGTACAAATGGACAGGGCTTGGGAAGAAAATGCTTAAGTAACAAATTCGCGGTAGGCAGGTTCGTTGATCACCTGTGGTTTTTTGTTATATGACAATTCAAGTTCTTATTTTTTTATATGCTTCACAAGAAATTGTGCACCTTGACAATCAATGATGGATAGAAAATAAGCAAACTGAGTTTTTATGGCATTCGCGGCAAACCCTTACAATGGTTTGAGAGTTATCTTGCGAATCGATCACAAGTAATATGTTACAAGGAAACAATTAGTAGTCAGAATACTTTAAAGTGTGGTGTACCGTGTACTACAAGGATCAGTTCTTGGGCCAACGCTCTTCTTATACGACCTATCAAACTTAACTTCATTTTTAAACTTTAGACTATTTGCTGACGATTCAAATATATTTCATACATTCAATTTTGGCCAGAGGAAAGTTGACAAGGAGATCATCAATCTGCATTTAGGGAAAATTCAAGATTGGTGCAATTCTAATAAAGTGATAAATAATTTGAAAAAGACAAATTTAGACAAATTATATGATTAAAAAAGTAAAAAAAAAATGAAGTTACTGTGAAAGGAACAATGAAACTATCAGATAATGTCATTAGTAGAGTGAATGAGGCATCTTTTGTTGGAATATGCATTGATAGTCATCTGACTTGGAAGAGTCATATACAAGCTGTAAATAAATGTGTAAGAAGGAAGGTTGGTATTCTTTTCAAATTACGACACTGTGTCCCCCAACATACACTTATTCTCCTGTACAAATCTTTTATCCAGTCCAACATTACGTATGGAATTGAAGTGTGGGGGAGTACATGCAAATCTTATTTAAACTGCTTTCGTCTTAGTCAGAAGATGGCCATGCGAGCTATCACCTTCAGTCCACTCAGAACATCTTTTGATCCCCTGTTCCAAAAACTGGGAGTAATGGACATATTTGAATCACATAAACTTTCCATCTCTACATTTATATTTGATTTGTCAAAGGGGAATATGCCACATGATCTAGTAGAATATTTTCAAAGTATTCAACATTCTTATTCAACAAGGGGCAAAAAAGAAGGCTTGTTTATCTACCAAAATGTAAAACCATGTATGGTCAACTCTCACTTTCTTATACAGGAGTAAAACTGTGGAACGCTTTGCCAAAAAAAACAAAACAAAAACAAAACAAAACAAAACTTTCCGAAGCAATTTAGCAAAACACATTAAATCTGTATAGACAATGGTACTACAAATCAATAACGTTGTAACAGTATTTTTATACGTATTTCTTTTGTTCATTATGAAACACGTGTTAAAGGACCAACTCCCACTAGCACCTGTGCTATCTCTTGGTTCTTTTAGCAACCTCATTGTGTACAATATTACCATCAATTGTGTGTTTAATGTAGCTCTTTTTTAATTAAAAAATAGTTTTAATATGTCACAAATGTACACACAAGTAGTTATGTACATGTATCTAGGCTGTATGCATGGTTGTTTAATGTGTATGTACACAGGTAGACCAGATTAATGGAGAACATTCTATATGATATTAGATATAGTACATACAGGCTGACCAGATCAGTAGGGAATTTTCTAGGTGGTATACAATGTAACTACAGTACATGTATGCATGTGACAGGAAATACATTATAGCTCACTCAATCTAGAATGATTTAACCCATTCCAGAAAATTCTGGGAAGTGCTGGCTGAGTGAGGCACTGCCCTTGTAGCCCAATGTGATTGGTAGTTAATTTTGGCAATGATGTTATGCACATATTAGGAAGTGAGTCATCCAGGATTCCTGGAATTTGGACTTGCTAGTATGTTCAGGTATGTAGCCCCAGGTTGGAGAAAATTACAGAATGTACCAGAAAGGGGTGAATGGATAGTATATAAGCAGGAGAAATTCTGAGGTAGGCAGAGTACCCAACACCTCTGCTCTGAGAGTTACGTCACTTCTGGCTCTGAAGCGACTTGTTATAGTCAGTCCTGTGTTACCTGCTGACCTGCTATACAAACTGTGTTTGTGGAGATAAGGCCTGGAAGACATTTTGCCTGCGGAAATTAATTTGCCTACGTTGGAGATAGACTCCATATTTTAATGTCAACGGACATTGTTACGGCAAAGCTGTGACGGGCTGGATTCCTCGCTGGACATTATAAAGTGAATCATCATTCAACGCATCAACTGGACGTGGTCGTCATAACTTTTGGATTTTGCACGTTTCGCTGTGGACATACATTGTGGATTTTACCCCGGATTAATAACGAGGATTATCACAACCTGCGCCTCTGGATTTACGTCGAAGGTATCATTCATCGGTGCATCGTGGATCATTCCTTTGTGCATCGGGCATCGTATTTGGACATTTCCAGGGATATTGCATGTACTAAGTGTAAGTGATTTCATCACTAATTGGTAACTGTTTCTATTGATCATTATTGTACTGATGTGAACACTGATTACGAGTCTGTACCCATAATATCTCTGTTAATAAACCGCCTGAACATTAGTTGATTGTTTCTTTTGTGCGATCATTCTCAGAGTGATTTTGGTCGTAACAAAATTGGGGGCTTGTCCGGGAAGTGAATTTAAAGCCAAAACTTAGAATTTGGAACGTTCCGGAATCCAGAATATTGGTACAGACAAAATACCAGTTGAGTTGATTGTTCAATTGTATACTGTGTGTAATACATTGTGACAATGTCAATCAGTACAATGGATGTTCAGGCATTTGTTCAGAGGACAGATTTGTCCCTCAAAGATTTGCAAAGGTTACGCAAATGTGATTTGACTGCTATTGCACAGCATTTAAATGTTGATGTTCCACAAGGTGCAAGAAAGGCAGAAATTCTTGACTTGGTAGCTGGTCACATGGAGCTCAAAGAAGAAATTGACACTCCAAATCAAGCTCAAATGTCAGATCAAACACGGCTTGAGCTTGCTAAATTGCAAATGGAAATGGAGAAAGAGAAGATGAGATTAGAAATGGAAAGAGAGAGGGACAGAGAACAAAGAGAAGTGGAAAGGGAAATTGAAATGAAGAAAATTGAAGTGGAGCAACAACTGAAATTGCGTGAGATGGAATTGACTCATGCACAGACTGTTGGAAATCGTGAAAGGGCTCCCTCTGAATTTGATTTGGCCAAGAACATTCGATTAGTGCCAAAGTTTGAGGAAAACAGAGTTGATGCATATTTTGTGTCATTTGAGAAGGTGGCTGACAGTTTGAACTGGCCACAGGAATTTTGGCCCTTGCTCCTTCAAAGTGTGTTTGTCGGCAAAGCAGCCGATGTGTACTCATCTCTTTCCAAAGAGCAATCACGTGACTATGCTACAGTCAAGAAGGCAGTGTTGAATGCTTATGAGTTGGTGCCAGAGGCGTACAGACATAAGTTCAGAAATTCGTATCGCAAACCAGGCCAGACACATGTTGAGTTTGCTCGTGAAAAAGAAATAATGTTTGATAGGTGGTACAGGTCCCTGAAAGTGGATCAGGATTTTGATAACCTACGTGAGGTTGTTCTCTTGGAAGAATTCAAAAAGAGTGTTGCTTTCAGTGTGAGGTCGCATTTGGATGATCACAAAGTGACAAGTTTGCATAAAGCAGCCTTGATGGCTGATGAGTATGAGCTGACCCACAGAAATGACAACAGACCACCTTTCAGGAATTTCTCTGGAAATAAGAGAGACAAAAATCAGTCGAGCAATCCAAAGAATGCTGGTTCTGAAAAAGGCACGAGTTCTGAAACTTCATCGGCACCAAAGCCTCAATCTGACAAAGGGTCCAGTACAAGTGCAAATGTTATCAAATGTTTTCACTGTAACAAGACAGGGCATGTAAAGTCACAGTGTTGGAAGTTGCAAAACAAAACAAAGAAGGACATGGGATTTGTCATGTCAAAAAGTGTCCTACCCGAAAATAGTGTCCCGTTCAGTGAAACCCAGGCCATTGAAAGTCAATCTCCCAAATTCAAAGATAGGACTAAGCAGGTGGATGAGAGCTATCGTAGCTTTTTGTTTGATGGTGAGGTGACCCCATGTACTTCTGGTGAGGCAGGTAAACCAGTAGTCATCCTGCGGGATACGGGGGCCTCTCAGTCGTTGATGGTGGATGGTGGTATGACTTTTCCACCAGATAGTGCAGTGAATGCAAAAGTCTTGATTCAAACTGTTGATGGCAGTTATATGTCAGTTCCGCTGTATAGAGTGGATTTGAAGTGTGACTTAGTCTCTGGTCCTGTGACTGTTGGAGTTGTTCCTGAGTTGCCCATGGTAGGCATTGACTTTTTGTTGGGGAATGACTTGGCTGGGGACAAGGTGGTTGCGTCTCCAGTTGTTTCGGATAAACCAGTGGTGGTTGCTGAAACTGAGCAGTTGCAGGAGGAGTTTCCTGGGATTTTCCCAGATTGTGTTGTGACTAGGTCTCAGGCTCGTAGAGCTGTTCAAGATGATGCGGATTCTGTTGATGTGGAGGAGAATTCCGGTGTTTGGTTGGCAGAAACCTTTTTCAAGGATTTGAATGATGGGGTTGCTGTATTAGGCTCCAAGGCTAACAGTGATGGGCTGTTTAGCAAGTCTTCCTTGGTTGAAGCACAGCAGGCAGACTCTGAGTTGAAAGGCTTGTCTCAGACGGCATGTTCTGAGGCTGAGGCTGAAAAGGTCCCTGAGTGCTATTATGTCAAAGATGGCATTTTGATGAGGAAGTGGAGACCTCCCCATAGGCCAGCTGATGAGGATTGGACGGTGGTCCGTCAAGTTGTTGTCCCTCCCAGTTACCGCAGTGAGATCTTGAGGATTGCTCACGAGTTACCTGTTGGCGGCCACATAGGCGTCAGAAAGACAAAGGATCGGATCATGAGGCATTTCTATTGGCCAGGGTTGAATGTGGATGTGGCTGAGTTTTGCAAGACTTGTCACATATGTCAGGTGGCTGGTAAACCACAGCATTCAGTGAAGCCGGCGCCATTGATTCCGATACCTGCGTTTGAAGAACCATTCAGTCGGGTTCTAGTCGACTGTGTTGGACCTTTGCCTAGGACTAGGTCAGGTCATAAGTACCTCTTGACAATCATGGATATGTCTACACGGTTTCCAGAGGCTATCCCATTGCGAAATATTACTGCCAAGACTGTGGTAGATGCTCTAGTGCAGTTTTTCACTAGGTATGGGTTGCCCAAGGAAGTGCAGTCTGACCAAGGGTCAAATTTCATGTCAGGCATATTTCAAGAGGTGATGTATCGTTTGGGTGTGAAGCAGCTGAAGTCGTCAGCTTATCATCCCCAATCCCAAGGTGCGTTGGAGCGCTACCACCAGACCCTAAAGACAATGATTAGGGCATTTTGTGAGGAGTATCCCGAGGATTGGGATAAGGGCATCCCTTTCCTGCTGTTCGCAACGAGGGACTCCCCAAATGAGTCGACGGGTTTCAGCCCATTTGAGTTGGTGTACGGTCATGAAGTTAGGGGCCCACTGAAGCTCATCAAAGAGAAATTCATGACTGAGGATGATGAGGTCCACCTACTTGACTATGTGTCAAAGTTTCGTGAAAGGCTTTCAAAGGCTTGTGAGGTAGCTAGGGAACACTTGAAAGTGTCACAAGACTCTATGAAGAGAAAGGCAGACAAAAATGCCAAAGCCCGAACCTTCAAACCAGGTGACAAAGTTCTTGTACTGCTGCCCATACAAGGTGAACCACTGAAAGCCAAGTTCAGTGGCCCATACTGTGTCAAAAAGAAACTCAATGATGTGAACTATGTGATCAGTACGCCAGACAGACGAAAAGATCAGAGGGTGTGTCATGTAAACATGCTGAAAGAGTACTATGAGAGAAAGGCTAGTCAGCCTGTAGGTGTAGCTCAGGTGGTAGAAGAGGAAGTAGATGAAGAGGGAGAAACTCAAGATGAGAATGGAAGTGAGCCCTCTAGTGCCAGGTTGTCTAACTCAGAGATGTTAGGGAAAGCAGATGAGGCACTGAACTACCTACCTGAAAATCAGAGGAAAGATGTGACTAGTCTGTTACATGAGTACAAGGAAGTGTGTAAAGACAAACCAGGCTGCACCCCTCTGGCTGTACATGATGTTGATGTAGGAGATGCTGACCCTATCAAGCAAAACCCTTACAGACTAAACCCGAGCAAACTGCAAAAAGTAAGGGAAGAGGTTCAGTACATGTTAGACAATGACATAATAGAACCGAGTAAAAGCAGTTGGAGCTCCCCAATTGTCATGGTGCCCAAACCGGATGGGTCTCAAAGATTCTGTATAGATTACCGAAAGGTAAACGCTGTGACGAAAACAGATTCTTTCCCCATTCCCAGACTAGAAGACTGCATTGACAGGGTCGGAAATTCTGCATATGTCAGTAAAATAGACCTTCTAAAGGGATACTGGCAAGTGCCCTTGACCGACAAAGCCAGGGAGATTTCTGCCTTTGCCACACCAGATGGCTTGTTCCAATGCAAAGTAATGCCATTTGGCATGAAAAATGCTCCGGCCACCTTCCAACGGCTGACAAACCAAATCATTGCCGGACTTGACCACTGTGTAGTATACATTGATGACATTCTAGTGTATAGTGACACGTGGGAGGAGCACATTACACACTTGCGGCAACTTTTTGATCGACTCAAGGAGGCCGGATTGGTGATTAATCTGGCAAAGAGTGAATTTGCAAAGGCCAAAGTGGTGTATCTCGGGCATGTAGTCGGTCAGGGACAAGTATTGCCAAGAGAAGCCAAGGTAGAGGCTATACTAGGCTTTCCCATTCCCCAATCCAAGAAGGAGTTGCTCAGATTTCTGGGCATGGCTGGTTTCTACAGGAAATTTGTACCGAATTTCAGCACTGTAGTCACCCCCCTAACAAACCTGCTGAAGGGCAAGGCAAAGTACACCTGGACTGATGAGTGTCAAAGAGCCTTCGAGAAACTAAAAGCAGTCCTTGCTAATGAGCCTGTTTTGGCAGCTCCTGACTTCCAAAAGCCATTCAAAGTGGCAATAGATGCTAGTGATGTAGGAGTGGGAGCGGTTTTGCTCCAAGAAGATGAAGAAGGCACTGAACGTCCGGTTAGCTACTTTTCCAAAAAGTTGAACGCATACCAAAAGAAGTACTCAACTATCGAGAAGGAGGCTCTCAGTCTCATCCTTGCCCTCCAGCAATATGAAGTGTACTTGACCAATAGCAAAGGGGAGATCACGGTCTATACTGACCACAACCCCTTGGTCTTTTTAGACCGGTTCAAAATGAAGAACAACAGACTGTTCAGATGGAGCATGATGACGCAGCCATATGCACTCCAAATCAAACATGTGGCAGGCAAAAATAATGTAATTGCTGACGCTTTGTCAAGAGTGTAACATGAAGAGAGTATCGAAGGTGAAAAGTTTTCACCGCATATCACTTACAGTGTACATTGTATGTGCTTAGCATATCCATTAATGTATGCAAAACAGTTTGACATGATTGTATATGTATAAGCTCCGAGAATCCAAGCAATATCATTGTAAATAGTATCCATGAAAAGAGAACATGGAATTAATGCAGCTATTCAAAAGGCATGTGATAGTATGTGATTATTGTTGCTTGACTTGGATTTTACCTCACATTCGTTGTAAGTAACAATGAGAAATTGTGAAGGTAAAAGAAACCCTTGCTACGGCAAGGCTTTCTTTTTCCCATGGGGGATGGTGTCACAAATGTACACACAAGTAGTTATGTACATGTATCTAGGCTGTATGCATGGTTGTTTAATGTGTATGTACACAGGTAGACCAGATTAATGGAGAACATTCTATATGATATTAGATATAGTACATACAGGCTGACCAGATCAGTAGGGAATTTTCTAGGTGGTATACAATGTAACTACAGTACATGTATGCATGTGACAGGAAATACATTATAGCTCACTCAATCTAGAATGATTTAACCCATTCCAGAAAATTCTGGGAAGTGCTGGCTGAGTGAGGCACTGCCCTTGTAGCCCAATGTGATTGGTAGTTAATTTTGGCAATGATGTTATGCACATATTAGGAAGTGAGTCATCCAGGATTCCTGGAATTTGGACTTGCTAGTATGTTCAGGTATGTAGCCCCAGGTTGGAGAAAATTACAGAATGTACCAGAAAGGGGTGAATGGATAGTATATAAGCAGGAGAAATTCTGAGGTAGGCAGAGTACCCAACACCTCTGCTCTGAGAGTTACGTCACTTCTGGCTCTGAAGCGACTTGTTATAGTCAGTCCTGTGTTACCTGCTGACCTGCTATACAAACTGTGTTTGTGGAGATAAGGCCTGGAAGACATTTTGCCTGCGGAAATTAATTTGCCTACGTTGGAGATAGACTCCATATTTTAATGTCAACGGACATTGTTACGGCAAAGCTGTGACGGGCTGGATTCCTCGCTGGACATTATAAAGTGAATCATCATTCAACGCATCAACTGGACGTGGTCGTCATAACTTTTGGATTTTGCACGTTTCGCTGTGGACATACATTGTGGATTTTACCCCGGATTAATAACGAGGATTATCACAACCTGCGCCTCTGGATTTACGTCGAAGGTATCATTCATCGGTGCATCGTGGATCATTCCTTTGTGCATCGGGCATCGTATTTGGACATTTCCAGGGATATTGCATGTACTAAGTGTAAGTGATTTCATCACTAATTGGTAACTGTTTCTATTGATCATTATTGTACTGATGTGAACACTGATTACGAGTCTGTACCCATAATATCACTGTTAATAAACCGCCTGAACATTAGTTGATTGTTTCTTTTGTGCGATCATTCTCAGAGTGATTTTGGTCGTAACAAATAATTTATTCATTTTATATTCGATATGTCTTTAGATTGTTTAGACAGTTTTGTATGTTATGTATTAGTGCCGATGTTAACACAAAAGTGTAGTGTTAAATTACCATTATGTATTCAAACTTTCTTGTATATATGTTATTGTTGTTATAAGTAAACTCAAATACACTCAAATAAACTCAAACATCAAACAAAGAGTAAGATTTCAGATTTTGTATACGCTAACCCTTTGTCATCACGCTGGAAATCACATCTATCTACTGATAGGAGGACACACAGAAAGAGAGAAATAGGGAGTGAGAGATCATTAATGACATTGCAACTGATTGACAAATTGTCCTACATCGACTGAAATAAGCACTGAATTGATCAGTGTTTTAGTAGTGGACATGATAAAAAAATCATGGGTGTACATACTCGAGCAGGATTCGAACCTACGACCTCCTGATCACCGGACAGGCGTCATCTCCACTAGACCACCGAGCTTTCGCCCGACAGCAAGTGTTGGTTCTAATCCTTATACCATGCAGCGGGTACTGCTTTGTTATTCAAATTCATGAAATTCTTCCGTCGAGATGTTTTCATTGCAACTGATTGACAAATTGCCCTACATCGACGTAAATAAGCACTGAATTGATCAGTGTTTTAGTAGTAGCCATGATAAAAAAAAAAAAAAAATCATGGGCGTACATACTCGAGTAGGATTCGAACCTACGATCTCCTGATCACCGGACAGGCGTCATCTCCACTAGACCACCGAGCTTTCGCCCGACAGCAAGTGTTGGTTCTAATCCTTATAGCATGCGGCGGGTACTGCGGTAATTATTCAAATTCATGAAATTCTTCCGTCGAGATGTTTTCATCGCATGACATATAAATATATATATATATATATACCAAGTTCATGCTGTAATCACCAACAGTTTATTTCGGCACACAATTTTTCCCGCGATTCTCTTTTTTCTTTCAAGTGTTCAAGTGTGCCGAAATAAACTTTTGGTGATTACAACAGGAACTTGGTTTCTGTTTTATTTTCGATGATATTTTTTACGCCAACACGTGGACAACTTATTTCATAGCTCATCATAAGTTAATGTCTAAACGGTCAACCAAACTGTTTTCCTAACTAATAAGCTTCAAACACTGTCATCCCATGGAACAATTTCCGTCAGAGCTCTTGGACAGACTGCCATCAGACTACTGTCTTTAAAAAATCAATTAACCCCATGGCTTCACATACCGTGCCACGACCCTTTGACACCGCACAACATAGCAGAGAGGACACTGTTCTACAGTTTTCAGATGTATCAAATAGCTATACACATCATCATTGTTGTTGTTTTGGTTTTAATGGCGTGTATCACTCAAGATTGAGTATTTACGCCAGATTCTTTTTTATTGCTATGTTTTCCTTTGTTTTTTTCTCAAATTAATCTATTTCATCAATTTCCTCTTCATAATCTATTTCATCACTTTCCTCATCATTGCAGAAAGTCTGTAGCCTATTTCCAGGCGCTTTGACTTTACTGGATTTTACTGGTTGCTGTTGTATTATATACTGATATTCTTGTTTTGGTTCCTTTTGCAATTATTACAACTATGAATCAATTTTGATGACAATCGTGACTGTCAAATCGTTTCAACAAAAACATATTTTGCTCCTTTAATTAATAGAAATAGTAACGTGAAGGTTTGGGGATGATGTATGTACGTTAGCTGATAGAATATAATTGTTACAGGGTTTCGCGAATAACGTAAAACTGTGAAATATGATAAGTTTCTTACTTTTCATCTAATTTCAATAAATCTTTTTTTTTTAATAGTACTCAATCTGTTGGATTTGAATAGAATGGCATTTCCTTTAAAGGTCACAACCGTATTCGGTCACGCACCCTTAGAGCAACGGCGTAAATCCGTACTGAGGAGTGGGGGGGGGGGGGGGTGAGGGGGTGATCGGCGATAGTCACCATCACCATGATTACAAGGTCATAACCGGACCGGCGCAGCTTGGGGGGGGGGGGGGGGGGAGAAGCTTGCCCCCCCCCCCCCCCCCATACACACACACACTTTGCAGGGATCAAATCTCCCACTCTTTTCCATGCAAAGTGGGAGGGAAGTGGCAGGAAAAATAGGAAGATTTTTTGTTCTTGTTTTTATTTGTTTGTTTGTTTTTTTTTTTTTTGTTGTCAGCCGACTTTCGGCGGAAAATCAGACTTTAAAAGTATGAAGACTTTTTTGTTGTTGATTCTCTTGTCTTTTGATGTTCTTTCTTCTTGACTGACAGGCGATTTTGACCCCCCCCCCTTTCAAAAACGTAGCGCAGTCCTGAATAATGGCCAAATAAATTCAATAAAATGCTAATATGGATATCCATTTCTTTGTATAATAACGTAGTAGATATTGACAATTTTGACATTTTACAGTCCTAAAACTGCCGTTTGTACCTATATTTTTTCGCTCTAAAAGTTAAGGCGGGGGGGGGGGGGGCGCACCGGGCACAACTGCTGGCAATTACTGCTAGCAACATCAGGAGAATGGCATGACGATTAAATCCGAGCGAGCTTGAAAATTTTGACATTTTACAGTCCAAAACTGCCGTTTGTAGCTATATTTTTTTCGCTTTGAAAATTAAGGGGGGGGGGGGGGGGGAAGGCGCACCGGGCGCAACTGCTGGCAATTACCCGGCAGCAACATCAGGAGAATGGCATGACGATTAAATGCGAGCGAGCGAAGCAAGGAGGCTTAAAATTTTGGACATTGTACAGTCCCAAAACGGCCGTTTGTAGCTATATTTTTTCGCTTAGGAAATTAAAGGGGGTGGGGCGGACCGGGCGCAACTGCTGGCAATTACTGGCAGCAACATCGGAAGAATGACATAACGATTAAATGGGAGCGAGCGGAGCGAGCGAGCTTGAAAATTTTGACATTTTACAGTCCCAAAACTGCCGTTTGTACCTACACTTTTTTTCGCTTTGGAAATTAAGGGGTGGGGGCGCACCGGGTGCAACTGCTGGCAATTACCCGGCAGCAACATCAGAAGAGCGAGCTAGCTTGAAAATTTTACAGTCCTAAAACTGCCGTTTGTAGCTACATTTTTTCGCTTTGGAAATAAAGGGGGGGGGGGGAGCCCGGTGTGCTCCCCCCTTTTTTTTTTCTTTTTTTTTATTCACGTTCCATATTCCACATTTCGTACAAGTTTTATATTCCATTTGCCATGAAGCAGAAAAGTTTTTTTCACACAGTGGTCAGTTTGAACCAATAATGCACAAATGTATAAGGACATAATGATTTAACGTGTAATATGAGGAACCCACTAAAAAGCAAAGCTTGTAGGATGTGGGTTCCAAAAATATAACATAGGGTTTTAGTACAGTGTATCAAAGTCAGAAGTGACGTAACATGCAAAATTCAAAATATCGAGAATATTACTATGTTTACGGGATGTACAAAGTATAGTATATAATGTTTTATGATTAACTTATGGTATAAATGCTTAGAAAAGTAGCAAGTTAATCAAACTGGTGAGGTCATCCGAGCAAGGCATCATTTAAGTATATGCAACAACAACAAAAAAAAAATAAAAAATTAAGCGATTACGGCGAAATAATTACACATAGGATTTTAGAAAATTGGCTTTGAGATTTTTCTTAAAGGAGCTTAAAGAACTTGAGTGCAACCGAACCGAATCTAACTCATTCCAGAAAGAAGGGCCGGTAGATGTAATTGTCTTAAGGGCTAAAACTGTACGAACAGGAGAAAAATGATAGGATTCACTGTGTCTTGTAGGGTAAGTATGAATATCACTGTTTTTCACAAACATTGAGGAAAATATACTAGGAAGGTCACCAGTATTCAACTTATACATGAAAATTCCAACATGATATAAATACAAATCAGAAATTTTTAACAATTTACTTGAAACAAACAATTCATCAGTATGATCAAAAAATTGTGCTCGATTTATAATCCGCAAGGCCTTTTTCTGAACCAAAAATAACGAATCAATTTTAGTCTTTGAGCAGTTCCCCCAGGCTAATATTCCGTAATTCAAGTAAGGTAATAATAAAGTTGTATAAAGAGAATGCAATATTGGCTTTGGGAAGAGATATTTCAGTTTGTGAATAATTCCAACATTCTTGCACAACAATTTACATAAATAATCAACATGTACCTTCCATGAAAGGTTACTGTCAATATAAATGCCTAAAAATTTTGTTGAATCTATTTGATTTAATTGTAAACCGTTCATTAAAACTAAACCTGGAAGAGATTTTATTGTGTTACTGAAAACCATATAATTGGTCTTATTTATGTTAAGCGACAATTTATTTGCCTGAATCCACTCAAACACCAACTTAAGTTCATTATTCAGAGAATCGAGCAAAACATAAGGATCTGAGTGAGAATAAAAGAGACTTGTATCATCTGCGAACAGAAGAAAAGACAGCAGAGAGGATGAGTTACGGAAGTCATTGATGTATAAAATGAATAAAAGAGGACCTAAGAGGGAGCCCTGTGGAACACCACAACAAATCGAGTTTGTATCAGATTCATGATTATTTACGGAAACAAATTGAGATCGACCGGTAAGATAACTTCTGAACCACTCCAAGGCCCTTCCCTGGATCTGCCACTGGTAGTCAAGGGTGTCGGTTTATGTTTATGATTGGGGGAGGTATGACCAGCGAGGTGGCGTCGAAGTGACCAAGCGGGGGAAGTATGTCGATAATCTGCACTTTAGAGCATACCCTTATTGTTTGTGTTTGTGTGTGTGTGTTCTATATGTATGGAAAAGTTAGGAAATAACCCAGTATGTAAAGCAACACTGCAAAATCAATGATCTAGCTTTGATATAACGAAGCGTATTAAAGGTACAAAGGTTTACATTCTACATCACATTGCGCAACATTGCAGCGACTCTTTTCTGCCGTTCGGATGTTCAGGGGGGTGTTTCATCAACGTTTGTCAGCGCTGACAAGTTGTCAGCGCTGGCAATTTCAGCAAAATCCTCGGTTTTGATTGGCTGAGATGCTCTGGTCACTGACTGTTACTATGGTGATTGTCAGCGATGACAACGCGCTGACAAACGTTGATGAAACACCCCTGAGCACACATGCGCACATCCTGCTTATATTCTGAATGCCAACCAGGAATCACGCTGAATCACAATCTTTTGTCGGCTCCGGGCTTTTTGAACAATGTTTCACAGTAGGCCTATATACTTCTTTAATTATGGTTAAGAGAAAGAGAAATCTCAGAAAATAGTTATCTTATTTCTTGATCACCCTTTCATGTCGATTTGAAAAGTAGTTTACTAAACCCTTGAATTACCATTTTGGTAAGTCTTTTTTTTTTTTTTTTTTTTTTTTTACCAGCGGATGGGGGGGGGAGGGGGGGGGGGGGTAAATGCCCCCCAATCTGCTGGTAAAAAACAAAACAAAACAAAACAAAATAACCCTCCGTTAATTGAAAGTATCTAGATATTATCTCCTCCCACCCAAGGAACATTTGCATTTCTTTGAACTGAAGTAACAGACCTGGTGCACACTTTAGATGAAACATTTTGAAATCTGTCGGCCTATCCCCCTCTCACGTGAGGGAGATTTTGTATTTTCAGAATTGAAATTCAACCATCTTTGGGTGAAATATTTAGACAGTTTTCTATCATGTCTATCAAAAGAGTAAGAACATTTCCACATCTCGGGAGTTACGAGGAGGAGCAAAATGATCTGTTTGTCCCCAATACTTTTATGGGGGAACCATCCCCCTCCCCCTCCATCGACGCCTCTGCATATTATGAGGGAGCTTTCGTAAGTGAAAGATCTGCTGCACACTCTTTGATAACTATATAAGGAAATAAAACGTCAATCTCAAAAGTGTACAAAGTCTATTGAAAGGGACCCAGTAGCGGAGCTTTCGCATATTTATGATTGCAATTCAGCGAACCGGTGCATAATTCTGGCGGTAGTTGTACAATCTTCCATAAAGAAAGTTCGAGATTTGTCCTCATCTCCGGAATTGCTTGGGGGACAAATGATTTGTCTGCCCCCAACATTTCCGTAGGGGGGGGGGGGGGGCAAATGCCCCTTTGCCCCCCCCCCCCCCGGAGATAGATTCGACGCCCCTGATCATCCCTGTATGGGTATGGCCATAGATGTATCAAAGTCATCATCGTTTCAGGAATGATTCAGGAAATGGAGGGGGGGGGGGGTTCAATTATAGCGGTAGAGTTTTTGTTATTGTTTGTTTTCGTACATAATTTGCAGATGGTCCCGAGTTGCTCGCTTCATAGCATGTTTACATGTAAGCCTATGCTATTTGACGTTGTCAACGTTTGAACCATACGTTATGTCGATACTACTTTCTTCGCGAGCGAGCGAAGCGAGCGAGCGCTTGAGAAAATTATGTATACATTATCCTACAAGATAGAATACTGTTCGGCTCTGTTACCTGTCTGAAGGCGGGCGTACGAACGTCATGCAATATGCCAAAATTGATACAATCACATTTCCGCTGCCTCCATTTTTTCCCCTCAAATTTCAGGGGGGGGGGGGATGATTGTACAGGCCATCCCCCCCCATCCCCCCGGGATTTACGCCCATGCCTTAGAATTCCCCAAGAGAGACAGACTCAAAAGTGATTTGATGACAATTCAGTTCATAGTAAAACATGTCATAATGTTCAGTCTGTTTAACCACAACCATTTGGCATATTCTGATTTAATGTTATTGGACGGACTTCGGCATTCATCCAGCTGAAGAGATCCTGATGACCTCTAAAAAGTTCACAGTAAGAAAGGAAAATTACCTTGCTAAGAATACATTCATTTCATTTCTGACTGGTAAATAATTCAACGCCATCAGATGCATTTCGGTAAAGGTTGGCTATCAACAGAACTCATTCACTTACTGCATATTATAAACATACATTTTGAAAACATCGACGGGTTTACAAAAGATACTATATTTGAAACCTTTCATAATTCCTATCATATACAACATGTGTGTAACGAGTGGAATATTCCAACAGAAAGATAAACAGACAAACAGAGAGCGAGAGACAGAGAGGGAAAGAGAGAGAAGACAGGGAAGGAAATGATTAGAGACATTCAAGTACAATTCAATGTCACTGCTTATGACTGTTCCGTTTTTTGTTTTTGTTTTTTTTTCCCTTGTCAACGGAGCCATCTGAATAATGATCCATAACAAAGATAAAAAAGCATTTCACATTTTTGTTTTTACATAAGAGTTTTTGATATAATGAAACGTCAAAAAATGAAGCGATACTGAAGCACACGGTATGTTACACTGGGTTGTATTACATGTATTATGAGAGACTTTAGAGATTCATACGTTGTAGATTTAATTGGTCTGTTTTGATACAATGAAACGTCAAAAAATGAAGCGATACTGAAGCACATGGTATGTTACACTGGGTTGTATTATGAGAGACTTTAGAGATTCATACGTTGTAGATTTAATTGGTCTGTTTAATCACGGTTTAGTTATCGTATCAAGCAAGGGAAATCACTTACGTTAATCTCAGCATTTTCATCAGTCAAATTTCTGTCGTAATTCCAGCTCGCTTCTATCTGCCGAGAAAATACAGCCACTGCCTCAGCGTTGTATTCCCGCAAGAAATCTATCGCATCTTGCAGCGTGTTGCCTTCCCGAGTAACTCGTCCGCCGGTTTCTCCTCCCTGGCCGCCATGAGGAGCGATGGCTTGGACATTTGCAGCCAATGAAAGTATCGCGAGGAGGCACAGAGTCAGAGCCATGGTTGTTTTATGCCTGAGAGCAAGGTGAGGCAATGCCAAGGTACTTTCGCTGCACAGGAAAACTATCGGCCTCGACTGAAAGCAGGCTGTTCCCATTATCGGCTCGCCCTCAAGTACATTCACCCACAAACATCAACACACATACACTAATGGATCCTGTGTATGGATCATACACACCGACTCTATACATGAATACACACACAGAAACAAAGCTTGCGATTAAAGGGAAATAATGCGGTATTATGTCGAGACGAACCTGGCCGTAATTTTCGGTTAATCACGGTAGGTTTTTTTTTTTTTTAATTTTCTTTTAAATCAAAATACGGGCTGGAAAAATAGGTCAAGTAATATTTCAAATAAAGAAGAGTTAATAACACAGGAAACAGGATATTGCAACTTTCGATCTTTTATCATTCCGTCCGGTGTAATTCGAGTAACAAAAAATATTTACAATTGTGATAATTCAAATTTGGCAAGGGATACTTGAAATTACAGCTTTGCAAATGAATAAATCATCACACGGCTGCAGCTATTCAGTATTTAAAATGTATTCTGTCCAGTAGCTGCTCTTAATTGATAGCTGAAAAGACACTGGGGGAAATGCTGACACGTATTAGATGCCGTGTCTACACAAAAACTTGGTGATTCGTCTTCTTTTTGTTTGTTTGCTTGTTTCTTTTTCCACAAGGAACATTTTGAACGTCATTTCTCCATAACGCTTGATTTTTAATAGTCGTTTCATTGAAAATACTAAGTCAAATGCAAAAACAAACAAACGACCAATATCCCCGTAAATTCTCAAAACAAAAGACAAATTTTCTGAACGTCTGAATGCAATCTTTGTAAATAATTTCGCCTGAAAGGAATCAGTTAAAGGAACCAAAACCCAAAGAGAAATGTGGATTGAGTAAAAGCAGCAACATTAGTAGAACACGCATCAGTTAAAGTTTGAGGAAAATCGGAAAATCGATGCAAAAGTTATTAATTTTTAAAATTTTGGTGTTGGAACCACTGGATAAGGAGACTACTAGAGTTCATGACGTCATGTTTGGACAACAATATAAAGAAAATATAAAGTGAATTCCACAAAAGTTCATTTTTCATAAAAATTGCACATTCCGTCAACTTGATACTGACATTTAAGGGTAGTAATTATTCCCCTACTTTCTGAAAGCGGTTAGTGAAGTGCTCTTTGATTACGCTAGAAAAGTGAAAGGCTGTCGTATCTTCAAGCTATATGCTTATTTGACGACAGTCTTCTACATTCACACTCCCAATACATGCGCCATAATTCAGTCAGATCATTAATTTTGATTCACTTTATCCCGAGTGGTTCCAAATTGACGTGTTCTCTTATTCTTTTCTTTAATCTGTACACGTATATCTCAGTTGTGTTCGGATGTACACACTGTATGTTTTATTGTCTTGAAAACAAAAATAAATGACTGTATTTCATTTGTAATATATATTCAATGCCGAAAATTCCCAATAAATTCATTTGAATTGAATTGAATTGAATTGAAAGCATGTTGAATTTTCTTTATATTGTTTTCTTTATATTGTTGTCCACACCAACAGTTTTAAAATTCATAACTTTTGCATCGATTGTCTGATTTTCCTCAAACTTTCATTGATGTGCTCTACTAATGTTGCTGCTTTCACTCAATGCACATTTCTCTTTGGGTTTTGGTTTCCTTTAATGCTCTGTGCTTTAGTGTAGAGAAAGCGAAAAGGCGAGTAAACGCGTACACCCGGCAAACTTCCCGGAACTGGCGCATGACCTTTGAGTCAGGTTCAAGGTTCCTGCTGGTCGGCATGGATATCGCTTTTTCAGATATCGCACCTGTTAAAGGGATCGTATAGTTTTGGTTGAGAGCTAACTTCAGGTTTCTAGCATTTTTTGGTGAGATAATGAGAAATCTCTTATGAAATGTGAAAGTGCATGTAATTCCAAGAGGAATTCAACATTTATTTGATGAAAATTGGTTTTGAAATGGCTGAGATATCCAAAACAGAGCAATCGTAATAAAAGGTGGGACCCCCTTTTGTTACGATCGTTTTGTTTTACTTTGTTTTTGGATATCTCAGCAATTCCAAAACTTATTTCCATCAAATAAACTTTGAATTCCTCTTGGATAGTATGCTCTGTACTATTTCACAAGTGGTTTCTTGGTATCTCGCAAAAAGTTAAAAACCTAATCCTCATCTCTACCAATACTATACTATCCCTTTAAAGTGATGGACACTTCCGGACCCCATGAACTATACTTCACCGATGATATGGGAATAGATTAGCAAATGATTCCTGAAATGGTGGGGATTCGCAATATAAATAAAACCTTGTTCAGTGTTGTTGAGTAATGCTTGTTAACGGGTAAAGTCGAAATCATCCAACCCAGATGCTAGAATTACCTTCCTTTTGCTTTAGAGCACATAAAACACAAACAACACATCACTTATACCAGAAGAAAGTAAAACGAGAACCTGAAGTTCGTGTACAATGCACACCTGAGACAATTTGAATGGACACACTTTAAAGCTGAAATGAAGGTAGTTGGAACCAGAATAAATATCACTGAATCTTTCTTGAGTCTGTTGATGATATTGATTTTTCAAGACAAACCTGTAAAGGGGGAAAGTGGGAAAGAAAGCCAACTGCAAAACACTCAATGATTCATGATTTTCCTCACACTGCCGTTAGAGGGCGGATATATATTCTGTATCACGCAGAAGACATTAGAAAAAGGGACAAGGATACAGAGAGAGAGGGAGGGAGAGATGAGGGGGAGAGTGAGAAAGAGAATGGGGAAAAAAGAGGGAATGTAAGATAAAAGCCTTACTTATCGCAGGCCCGGTGTGAGAAGCAAACAAATCAGTGAGCGTCATTTCCCGACCAATGGCCTAAAGATCTTCGGAGGCTATACTAATGGATAAGTTGTATTGCAGTATTCAAGTGGTACCGATTATTTTACAAAGAAGAAAATATTGAAAGACGTTTTCGCATTTTGAATTGAATGCGACAGACCCTGGCTGTATTGCAAGGAATATGTTTGCTTGATGCATTGTGAGCGCATAACCGGAAAATATTTCGTAAAGAAAAAACACACCCTTTCAGGAGCAAAATAATTGAAGTCAAAAACTCTTAAAAGAAGAAATAGCAGCGAGAAATGCTTGATACTGAGTCTAATGTGGCTATTCTCTGTGCCATCAACAACTCCTTTAAGCACCAGCCGTCTGACAGAAAGTAAATTTAAGTCACCACGCAAGTCTCTAACTGGAATTTTATTGAATATAACAATGTGAATACTTTCACTTTCTTCTGAAGAATAAAGATACAAAGATGTATTTGGCATTTGACCTTCGCGTCGTGTCAACGTCAGGTTACTTTGTTAGGAAAGCGAAAGGGAGAGGTGGAAAAACTGGGGAAAAAAATATCAAAACTATAACGTTTCGATTCAATATAGCTCACACCTGCCTGAATTTATGAGTCATGAAACTGCCTCCCAACTGTATAGATTTTCTTTCTTAGGGACAGAGACTCATACACCCATTATTATCCATGCAGGTAGTTACACATGCAGCCAAACAGACACACACGTACACACAGAAATCGATATACCAATTCGTAACTTCTTTTTCTTCGTTGATAACATGACAGACATTTTTTTTTTTCAAATACGTTGTATAAATGGTGCACGGACGGCTGTCGGAAAACCAGAATTCACGTTCTTAGATTTACGAAAATAGTCACGATTAGAAACAACTCGTCGGTCAGTGGTGTTTTGATGACATTCTATAGTTGACAAGACACTTTCTATTTTGAAGCGAATAACCGTCAGCACGAACCCCTGTTCAGCTCACCAGGTAAGATAAAACCATATTTGTTTATACTTAATCTGCATTATGTCAAGTATGTATCTTTCTTCATCGAAATTATCACTGCTGATACCTTGTCAGTAAGGACGAAACTCTTACAGTATATTCTTCACTCCAGGCAAGGACAGAAGGATGTGTTACAGATAACGCGCTTTATTCCATGGGTAAAAATTATTAAATAGGTGTACTGAGATCTATCGTTTGACAGACAGTACACCCAAAAAAAAAGGCTGTTCGTCTGATAAGGTCTGTTAATCGCCAGGTATAAGTCTGTCTAACATAATTTCTATAATTTAAGCTATTTGAACAAAATATCTTATAAGAATCTCATACATGATTATGTGACAAATGAAATTCAAAATGACAAACAAGTTCTGTGTGTTTCTTTCCTTACTACTAAAAGAAAAAAAAAAGCATAATAAATGCAAAACTGGAGAGAATTTAAGATTGTTGATGAGGTGAGTATTAACATGAACCATGCAAACAAGTGCCACTATATTAGAGATATTATGTGAATGTAATTATGTAACAGAAATAATGCATTGATTTATATAAAACTAATATCTTTACTTTCAAAAGCAAACTTGTGATTTGATTTATTCACCTGGGGGTTATTATTCTTTCCAGGTTTAATGTTATGTGATTCCTTTATTTGTAAGTTTCTCAAAACATAATAATTCCCATGAAAATGTAGAACCGTCCATTGCATTGTTAGCTAAAATTATGATAATTGGGAAGAGGATACTACAGACTATATTTTTGGAAGTTCTCATCCAAAAATGATTAAATTGACGGAAAATAGATATCCTCTCTTAATTGAATTTTGTCTTCTAGGCGATTGACCGAAAAAAAATCAACAAACCAACTCCTCATCGAATTTTATCGACGTGTTTAAAGCATCGAGAATTTAATTGAAGTGTAAAGTCAGAGTATGTATGATAAATACGGTCTCATGAATTTGTTACACCCCGCGCTCACCGTGAAATAAATATAGATGGTGTAGTCTATGCATGGAGTTTAAAAGGGTGCACGTCACGAGACCGACACCCACGAGTCATGCAGTCCACGAGTAATACAGCTCACGAATTATTCAGCCCATGAAATATACACCTCACGAGTCATACAGCCCATGAGTTCGACACTAAGCTAACAAGGCCCACGAGACCAACACACTAAGCTCCGTGTTATATCTGTCGAACTCATGAGCTGTTTTTACCTAGTGTCGAACTCGTGGGCTTTATTTGCCTCGTGTCGAACTCATGGGCTGTATGACTCGTGAGCTGTATGACTCATGGACCTGTTTTCAATGTCGAACTCGTGGGCTGTATGACTTGTGGGTGTCGGTCTTGTGGGATGACCCCGTTTAAAAGAACTGAGCATGACAATGGATAGTTTAGGGCGATTGAACAATACTTTATGTATGTTTTGAATTGACTAAAACAATAATATTTTCACATCTACCTATGATGTGAAGATCTGTTGAATAATCTTTTCACTGTCGTTATTGCTTAAATTGTTCAGAAGATGCGCATCCTGCTGGAAACAAAATAATTAAGAAACAAAAATTGGAATCATACAAATTTGGATGAAGTAAACAAAGTCTGAAATTGATTTAAAGGAACTTGATGTGGATTGACTGATAAAAAAAAAAAATGATTAAAAACCCAGGACAATTGACAATGAATTTTCCGTAGTGCAAAATTAACAACTTTTGTATTAATGTGATTTACATGAGGATCCTGCCTTGAATTAGACTTCAATACCTATTCCCATCAGAGGTTGAAAAGTGATTCATCTTACGGTTGATACAAATTACCTCAACTCACCTCTATATGAATATCGTATTCCTTTATACTTTAGATATTGCTGAAACAAGGGTTCTTCAAAAGCAACACATACACTCAAACGATCGGAACAGGTCACTCTCTAATCATGATTGATCATATTGCGATAAACGTTGAAAAAAAACTGTCAAGTATGAAACTCTTATCTACTTTTTAGGGTTTCTCTGATCCTTCCCATGCAGAATCTGGGACTGCTTTATGCGGAATCGGCTGAGAGACTGATAGTTTGATTCAATATTGAGGAAGGCAACAAATAATGGGCCAAATTCTGCAATTTCTTGATTTAGGAGGATTATTCTTTGTAGTCATGTCAACACAATTGGTGAAGGGCAGTCTTCAACACTTCGGACATTTCAGTTCGACATTTTCAAGTCTGTCTATTCGCTTGGAAGAAGTGGAAGAAATGACACTGGTCGGGGAATTGCTCAAATCTCAGCTTGCATCGACCACTGGAGCTCACAATCTAACAGATGTCCGTACTCATTCCGTTTTGAACAACACCTTTTCGATCGAATTAGACAATGAATTTAAAGAGAAGCAGACAGCGTGGACGTGGTATCCATTACAGTGGTCATGGTGGGTCATCTTACAAACCCTGGCTGCTTTGTTAGGAACAGCTGGGAACCTCCTGGTAACCGTCGTTTTGTTTCAACGCCGATCATCAAATCGATCCACCGATGTTTTGGTCGGTGCGTTGGCTGGAGCTGACCTGATCACATCTGCTCTCACGTTCCCTATTGCAGTTGAGAGGAGTATTCCAAATACTTGGGTAGGGTTGGTGTACTGCAAGGTCTTTGATTCAGAATTCTTCAAACTAGTAGGAGCGATCGCTTCTTCCTACACACTCATGGTAATCTCGGTGGAGCGCTACATCGCCGTCTCAAACCCACTCCACTTCAGGCAAATCTTCAGTCCAGCTCGCTTACGACTGTTCATCATGGCCGTGTGGATTGCATCCTTTGTTTCCATGGCAATCGCCTCTATCCATCTGTACGGTATACGCAATAATAGATGCGCCTTTTTTGTGCACTCATCCCATTTCACTATGTACGTAGGAATATACTTCTTCATCATCAGGATGGTTGTTCCCTCTGTAGTCATGGCGATCACTCAGGCAATGACGGCAGTACGTCTACATCGTCATCAGGTTCATTTTCCTGCCACAAGTGGTGACCAAGGGATAAATCTCAATAAACCCTCTTTTCACGTTGTTGCTCGCAATCGTGTCATTAACCTCATGTTCCTCGTTATTTCGATCTACATCATTTGCTGGAGTCCTAGTCAGATTGGTTTTCTTCTGTTCAGCCTGGGTTTACTACCAAACAGTTACGTTCAGAACCCTCTTCAGCTTGCTCTCTTCACCGTAGGATCTATGAACTTCTTCATAAACCCAATTATCTACACGCTGTGCCATCCTCCTTTCAGGGCTGCCATCCGGGAGATGGTGACTGCTTCGGGGTCGGGAGGTAAAACATCCCTCTTCGGATCTGCCCTAGGCGCTACGTCAGCGCCTCTGAACATGTAGGACCGAAAACGAGGTAAAACAACTCTGACCATGTTGCACGTAGGATTGATATTTTTGTAAGGAATCTATAGAATGTGTGTAGTCGTAATGTCTGCTGACGTCAGTGTTACATGCTCCTTTTGATATGTACAACCACATAGGCACCAACTAAAGTAGGCCTATACTTGCATTGTAATATATGAAAGTGCTAATTCAGTGGTTGTAAAGATGGTATCAAAGGATACCGCTGGCATGGCGGAAATTTTCAACGACTTTTTCTCTTCAAATGGAAAAAATCTTACTCAAAATATTCCTCTTTCTAGTAAATCTTTTAATGATTTTTTAGATACACCTAACTCCAAAACTTTATTTTTTGACCCAACATATAAAGAAGAAATAATAAAGATTGTTGCTAATTTGAAAGAAGGAAAAAGTCCTGGCCATGACGGGATTGATAATTATTTGATAAAAAACATAATTCCTCAAATAGTGGATCCCTTAGTACACATTATCAACTCATCGCTTACAACTGGCCATGTGCCAAATAGCATGAAAATTGCGAAAAATTCCTATTTACAAGAAAGGGGAGAAGGATGATGTCAATAACTATAGACCCATAACTTTATTATCTTCTATTTCTAAGATTCTTGAAAGAATAGTTTATATCAGGACAGTACGTTTTCTTAAAACCTGCGACATATTCTCAAACTTTCAATTTGGATTCAGGGAAAATCACAGCACAACACTCGCACTACTTGCCCTCATCGACAAAGTCACACACGCACTCGACACACTTTCACACACAATAGGTATCTTCTTGGACTTCTCCAAGGCCTTTGACACGATTAACCACGGAATACTTCTCGCCAAACTGTCTCATTATGGAATACGTGGAAAGGCCTTGGAGTGGTTCACGAGTTACCTATCAGAAAGATCCCAATTTGTACATGTCAACGGCTTTGACTCTCAAAGTAAAACAATTGCATGTGGTGTCCCACAAGGGAGTTTATTAGGCCCATTGTTATTCATTATTCATATTAATGTTTTTTATAGATCCTCGGAGAAACTATCATTCATATTATTCGCGGATGACTCTAACCTTTTTTTTTTTCTCACCCTGACCCAAACTTTTTAATAAGAACAGTCAATGAAGAACTGAAAAAGGTTATACAATGGATATACGCAAATAAATTGTCATTAAATATTCAAAAAAACAAAAGTTATGCTTTTTAGTAATTCTTTAGATAGCCTCCCAGGCAAAATAACATTTGATACTACTCCCTTAGAAGAAGTTTCTTCCTTTAAATTTCTTGGTGTTTGTGTTGATAACAAGCTTTTATGGAGGAATCATATTGATAACATATGTAAAATTATATCACGTATACATTGGCGTAATGAATAGATTAAAATATTATCTTCCTTCATCTGCATTATTAACTCTTTATTCTAGTTTGATACTACCTTATTTAAACTACGGGATTCTTGCTTGGGGTAATACATATCAGATGTTACTTGATAAACTTTTTTTATTGCAAAAGAAAGCGCTTAGAATTGTTTTTAATTTACATACCCGAGAACATACAGATGTTTTGTTTTATGACCATGAAATATTAAAAGTAAATGATTTGTATGTGTTTCAACTTGGCCAGTTCATGTTTAATTACAACAGTAACTTTTTACCTAAAATATTCCACGATTCATTCCATCGAAACAGTCATGTTCATAACTATCCCACGCGACGATCCGACGAATTTCATCTTCCATTAATGAGAACCGCACATGCCCAAAATACATTTCTTTATGCCGGACCCAGACTTTGGAATAATTTAGATAATAGTTTAAAAGATTCCCCCAAATTTGTTACATTTAAATACAAACTCAGAAAACATTTACTTTCTACTTATAATCTTAGATAATTTAAATTGTTTTAATTCATGCTTGAGCTTTCACCTGCCCTGATGTCGCAGTACTTGGCGTGTTCTGTGTGCAGACTTCTCTTCTTTCTTCTCTCCTCTTCCTTTCCTGTCTTTTGTTCTTCGTAGACTTGTATTGTTACCGTCTTCTCTCCTCTCGGTACTGTCTCGCGTCTTACAGTGTATATACGTGTGGGTAATCGAATGTGTGTACGAACGTGTTGTCCTTGTCATATTTTCCCGGTACACGTGGTTCAGTGAGCAGTGTCCGGGCAGTAGCATTGGTATTCTATATTTTTTCCCAACCGGTGTATCTCAAAATAATTACATGTATATTGTTATAGAATAGTATATCATTCACTCATTATTTATCTAGCGATCCACGTCCGACAAGCTTTGCATTTTAGTGGATCACTATTTTCCATAATCGAATTTATTTTCCACTCGCCCACGAAGTATTAATACAGTGTTTTTCCTAAATATTGTACATGTTATATGTTGTTCTATAATTTGTCTCGTATATATATTACATGAATCTGTTGCAAACGTTTGAACAATATTATTTCATGACATGTATACTTTGTACTATGTTTTTTTGATTTTCGATGATTTGAAATAAACTATGATTGAATTGAATTGAATTGAATGGAAAGGATAAACGTAACAAATATTAGATCACCTAGAACTCGTAACCTTGTGACAGACCCATTTTGATCAAATTTACAATATGATTATCAAACTTGACCATTCAAAATAAACTTGTTTTTTAATGCACCGACATTTTTTTTTTAAAATTGTGTTAGCCTAATCATAATCAGACATTGGAATAGGGTGAAAGTTAGCTGCAAACTAGCAAACAGACATAAAAATATTTTCGTTATACTCTATATATCACAGTTTACTAATGTCATTAACTTTCTAAATAACTTGTGTATTTCCTATAAAAAAATCATAGTATAAAGCTATACCTCTATCACTGCTACCTTACAAAGTAGTTGATCGTAATTGTATCATCACAGGTTTTCTTGAGCACTTAGATCCCGTCCATTTATGCTTATTTTATATAAGAGCACCTAGAGTGACAGACATGAATTTGTTTCAGTACGGCTATTTTTTAGGCCTATACAGCGTGTCCCAGAAAAAAACGAAACCGGGTTTCCATACAACTTTTTACTATTGAAATCATACTTTTTTTTTTTACGAGCTATACATCAACGGGATGATAATCTTTTCTTCTTTAATTTGATGTATAACTTAATGTTCATTGTTCATGCATGACTGAGTTAGAACAATAAAAAGTGGTGCTACCAATTTTTCATTTGCACGCGCAAATGGTGATTTTAAGTGAATTTTTCAGACTTTTAGCGTTACGTTTTCGAAAAATAAAGTTCTTAACCCAAAAATTCATATTTTCTTCTTTCATATGAGACCTTACGCGTCAAATATGAATAACGCATGCTTGAGAAAAATCTGTATGAAAGCATGCTTCATTTCTGCCAATTCTGTGGATAGTCGAAGAAAACAAGCATTCAGCTCTCCCGACATAGCATTAGACAATGGGCTCATCATTCTGCACCATTGAATTCACACAAAACAACCGCAGTGCTACAGTGAATGTTGTGGGGGGGGGGGGTATTTACAGAGGATGCTGTATGAGACGGACAGCCCTTTGTTGTCATTTATTTAGAATAAGCTATGAGACATAACCAATAATTGAAGACTAATATCGTGAGTATTCTCAGGTTGCACGCAGTCCAATGGCTATACGGGAAATCGAACAACAATGATACACATTTTGATGATTTTATACCTTATTTCACTGTTTTTATTTCTCTCTACATTTCCATCACTCGTGCTTTAATAGTCCTTCATCACTGACAGGGTTTTGAAGTTTTTGAAGGGGAAGGGGAAGAAGAAAGAGAGTGTTCTTCGCTTTATTTATCACTGAACTTGCGCTTCTAACATTTCAAAGGTACAAGTGCAGGGCAAAAAGTCGTCTTCTGTTTTGTTCTGTTTTGTGTGTATGTGGGGGGGGGGGGGGGGGGAGGGCTCGGAAAGCTTTTTCAGTTACTTTCATCCCCGTCACATTCCGCTGATGAACAGCCTTGCTCTGTGGTTGGATCATGTGCTAATTTATGACCCTATTCCGAACCGTCTGTAGCATTCCCTTTTAACCCCTCCCTTCATGTTTGTGTAAATTCATTGAAGCATGAAGGCCATTGTTATCTGCCAAGTCGGGCAGGCGTCGGGAAAGCTAACTGACTCCTTGATTACTATCCATCTTTCTGAGTAAAAATGGACACATATTTCCAAAATAAGTTTTCTCGAGTAGGTGTAGATCATTTTCTCCGCATGAGATATCATTTGAAAGGAAAAAGAATGGATATTAAGGCCATGATTTCATTTTTTACAAAGGATTGCCCAAAAAGCCTTAAAAACTCATCAAAAGTCGCCATTTTCTCGTGCAAATGAAAATTTAGTAGCATTACTTTCTATTGTTCTAACTCAGCCATGCATGAATTATGAACAATGAGTTGTGCATCAAATGAAAGAAAAGAAGCAAATCTTTCCATTCATGCATATCTCATAAAACAAATATATCATTATGATCGCAAAAAATTGCAATGAAACTCGGTTTCGTTTTTTCTGGGACACGCTGTACAGTATTTCACTAATATTTAAAGATGAAATGCTTAATTGCCCACGTCATTTTTGCCACTTTTCCTACTATGGTAACAAAAACGTCATTTCTTACGGTTTTTTTTTTTTGTACTCTACCCAACAAGACGATGTCATAAGTTTTTTTTTTTTTTTTTTTTGCAGCGTAATCTAAACACAGGAAAAGATTTGAGTTCTACTGGACGCATCTGGTCAAAGTGTCTAATTAAATGTTATTACACTGTACCTGCTGCCTGAATGGGTTAAGTTGTAGAACTCTGAAATTCTTGCATCCAATTGATACAGCTGTGGAAACGTTTGTTACTGTTTTTATATAAATTGTGATATACATGTATATACATATATATATATATAATATATATAAAAATATATATATATATATAATATATAATATATATATATATATATATATATATATATATATATATATATATATATTCATATGCGTCCCTGGAAGAGCGAAAGCAAAACACCTTCCTCTTTCACTATCGAGCAGAAGTCACGCGCACACGTAGTTTATGTGTCACATTTAGCTGTAGCGTTCTATCATACCTTTCCTTTAAAACCTCGGGTTATTATTTTTTTTTCGCACGTCACTATGCACAGTAGAGTTGTTTGCATAACAATCACATGATAGGAGGGACCTTGTGTATTATTATGAGGATGATAGAGAAACCAATAAACATGATCGAGGAAAAAAAATCGTTTGAATATTGGCAGCGATATTTTACTGAACTTCTACTCGTGTTGACAAATCTGACTGTAATCAACAATTTCGTATAATAAATAGAGCATGCTTGAATGTGCCTTGAAACAGAAATACAATGCATATTGTATCAAATATTATATACACACATGTTCTTCAATTCTTTGATGCACGAGTACCCCTTTTTTAACGATGTTTATGTGTTTGTGCTTGTGAAGCATCTTTCAATCATTCTGTCCAATACGCTTAGTCTTATAGGTATAGGCGAACAATTCATGAGTCTGGAAGTGCGATATTGTGATCTTTTAAAAAAGAAGAAGAGAAAAAAGATAACAAGAGGAAGAAACGGAGTGGCTAGAAACAAGGTATGGAAGGATAAAATTCGACACCCATACGAGCTTATTTATCAGACCTTTCCTTGATTCAGCCATAGAAACGCGGACCACTTGACGTGCAATGTAGAAAAGAATGGACCCAAACCGGTTCATCTTCTCTGAAATCTCTCTTACCTCTGTATCTAGCACACACACACACACACACACACACACACACATAAATCAACCCACCTTTGCTATCACAAAGTCCCTTCTTACTGCTAGGAGGTTGATTGCTAATACGCACCGAACAGCTCAAAATAGTGAACCCAGCCGAGAACATGGGACATGTCGGTGGAGTTAACTTGTTTCTTTGTTATTAATCATTTTGAAGGGAGGGGGGGGGGGGAGGAACGCATCCAATCTAAATAACAATTATTTAGAGTCACGAAAAAAAGAAGAGTATTGAAACAATGAAACGCTCATCTTAAAGAGGTAATTGTTTTCGGAAGTCCTTTAATCAAGGTCTGAGTAATTTGACATAAGTGCAGTAATATAAACCACAAAAGTACACGTCTTTCAATATATGTCTTAATTCTTGACTTTCAAGTAATTAGAGCATATCGACATTTTCTCGTCTTCGTTTGTTAGTATTCTCACGTCTTCTTCTTTCTCTTCTTTGTCTTCTCCTGGTTTGATTACATGATAACATCGGCACACAAAGGAGAAGGAGGGATGAACAAACATATTCACAATAAAAACACACATCCACAGAATGAAAACACTCACTTCCATCATTTCTGCAGCCTATCATTGGCTTGGTCATGCCTCTTCCAAAATTGTAGATATATGCATGTTGATATATGCGGGTTTTTTTTTTCGTAGGAACTTGACATCTATTCGCCCTCACATTAGCAAAAAAAAAAAAAAAAGAACACCAAAAAAAAACAACAACTAACAAAAACACACACAAACACACACACACACACACACACACACTCAAAAGAATGACGATGTATGTTACAGCGTGTTAACATGATAATTCACTCATTAAATTTTGTCCAGATTAGGCCGTTTGACCACCCAAAATTTTAATATACCTTTCATTAGAAAAGGGGATAAAATAAAATCCCCGGTACGTTAACTAATGTGCGTGCATTTGAAACATACATTCATTAATGTAATCACTGTATACTGCTGAACGATATTATTAAGGCTGACTATCAACTCTTCATTCTACTTATCAGTTAGTGACAGATTGTACTATGACATTCAATAACTATTCATGGCATTGACCTGTATGGTTTAATCAAGTTAAACTAGTCTTTATCCAGACCTCAACTAAGGATGTTGTTCCATTTTCCCAAATGACCTTTATAACAAAATTCAAGTACTGACTTAAGATTGATACTCCGGAATCGCTGTCCGTCGTGAGTGGGAAAACAACTTAAGAACTAAACGTGGATAGCTTGGAAAGTTCAATGTCGAGGCGAAAACGGTGTCCTCTTGCGCGGCGACGTTAGGTCGTGCTGCGGGTCAACGGCGTAAATCCATACTGAGGAGTGGGGGGGGGGGGGATGGTCACCATCACCACGATTACAAGCCCATAACCGGACCGCCGCAGCCTTTTTTTTGGGGGGGAGGGGGGGAAGCTTTGTGCCCCCCTCCCCCCACACACACTTTACAGGGATCGGATGCCCCACTCTTTTGCATGCTGTATAAAGTGGGAGAAAAGTGGCAGCAACAACATAAAGATTTTTGTTCTTGTTGCTTTTTTTTTTTTGCTTGCTTTCGGCGGAAAATCAGACCTTAAAAGTATGAAAACATTTTTCTTTTTTTTTGGAAATATCAGTGAGAGGGAGCGGAACGACCGAACGGGGGAAGGGTGTGTATGGGGGGGGGGGGGGTATCCCTCTCCCACACGAGGAAGATTTTGCATTTTCAGACCTGAAATTCAGCGATCTGGTGCTCACTTGTGGTGAAAATTTTGTTTTCTTTTCTTTAAAAAAACAATAAGAAAATGAAATATTCACAATATATTACTGAATGACAAAATCGTGGTATTTCAGCTCTTGCTGTGCGACTTCACTGTGAAGGCCTACTAAATAATGGGGCCTATCATCGGCGTAGACAGGATTTGATCTTAGGAGGAGCGGTTATGTGAGGGAACGAATCAAGCGAGGGGGGAGGGTATGGTAGGGGGGTTTCCCCCTCCTACGGTGAAATCTCTTTGCGTTGAAAATTTTGACATTTTTCAGTCCAAGAACTGCCGTTTGTAGCTATATTCTTCGCTTTGGAAATTAAGGAGGGCACACCAGGCGCAACTGCTGTCAATCACTGGCAGCAACATCAGGAGAATGGCATAGCGATTAAATGCGAGCGAGCGGAGCGAGCGAGCATGAAAATGTTAACATTTTACAGTCTAAAAACTGCCGTTTGTAGCTATACTTTTTCGCTTTGGAAATTAAGGGGGGGGGGGGCCGCATCAGGCGCAACTGCTGGCAATTACTGGCAATTACTGGCAGCAACATCAGGAGAATGGCATAATGATTAAATGCGAGCGAGCGAAGCGAGCGAGCTTCAAAATTTTGACATTTGACAGTCCAAAAACTGCCGTTTGTAGCTACATTTTTCGCTTTGGAAATTAAGGGGGCGCACCGGGCGAAAATTGCTGGCAATTGCTGGCAGCAACATTAGGAGAATGGAATAATAATTAAATGCGAGCGAGCGAAGCGAGCGAGCTGCAAAAATTTGACATTTTACAGTCCCGAAACTGCCGTTTGTAGGTATATTTTTCGCTTTGGAAATTAAGGGGGGCGCACCTGCTCACAATCACTGGCAGCAACATCAGGAGAATGGCATAGCAATTAAATGCGAGCGAGCGGAGCGAGCGAGCTTGAAAATGTTGACATTTTACAGTCTAAAAACTGCCGTTTGTAGCTATACTTTTTCGCTTGGAAATTTAGGGGGCACACCGAGTGCAACTGCCGGGAATTACTGGCAGCAACATCAGGAGAATGGCATAGCGGTTAAATGCGAGCGAGCGGAGCGAGCGAGCTTGAAAATTTTGACATTTTACAGTCCAAAGACTGCCGTTTATGGCTGTATGTTTTCGCTTTGGAAATTAAGGGGGCACACCGGGCGCAACTGCCGGCAATTACTGGCAGCAACATCAGGAGAATGGCATACTGATTAAATGCTAGCGAGCGAAGCGAGTGAGCTTGAAAATTTTGACATTTTCCAGTCCTAAAAACTGTCGTTTGTAGCTATATTTTCGCTTTGGAAATTAAGGGGGCGCACCGGGTGCACCTGCTGTCAATCACTGGCAGCAACATCAGGAGAATGGCATAGCGGTTCGAGCGAGCGGAGCGAGCGAGCTTTAAAATTTTAACATTTTACACTCCAAAAACTGCCGTTTGTAGCTATATTTTTCGCTTTTGTTTGTCCCACTTTTATTTGAGAACCATCCCCCCCATCGACGCCTCTATACATATTAGGTTGCTTTTGTTAAGTGAAAGATCTGCTGCACACTCTTTGATAAATTAGGGAATATACGTCTATGTCAAAAGTGTACAAAGTTTATCCCTTATCCTGTGTATAGCGGACCTTTTGCATGTTCATGATTGCAATACAACGATCTGGTGCATAGTTCTGGCGATATTTGGACAATTTTCCATTAAGAAAGTTCGAGATTTGTCCTCATCTCGGGAATTGCTTGGGGGATAAATGATTTGTCTGTCTAAACACTTCCTTTGGGGCGGGGCAAATGCCCCTTTGCCCCCCATAGATTCGACGTTCCTGATCTTCCCTTGGTATGCCCATAGATGTATCCTGACTGAGTCATCAGTCACTGTCGTTTCTCAGGAATGATTCAGAAAATGGAGGGGATTCAATTATGGCGATAAAGTTGTTGTTATTGTTTGTTTGTATGTTTTCGTACATATTTTGCAGATGGTCCCCAGTTACTCGCGTCATAGCATGTTTATATGTAGACCTATACTATTTGACGTTGTCAACGCCTGAGCCATACCTTACAGTGTATGTTGATGTTACTTTCTTCGCTCGCGAGAGAAGCGAGCGAGCGCTTGAGAAAATTATACATTTTCCTACAAGATAGAATACTGTTCAGCTCTGTTACCTGTCTGAAGGCCGGCGTACAAACGTCATGCAATATGCCAAAACTGATACAATCACATTTCTGCTTCCTCCACTTTTTCCCCTCAAAATTCAGGGGGGGATGATTATACAGGCCATCCCCCCCTCCTCCATTTCATCCCTCCGGGATTTACGCCCATGCTGCGGGGACGAATCCTGTGCGTGTATTGCGAACGCACTCAAACACTGTTCTTCCTGAACTATATGAATAACAAATCTTTGATTTCACCCAATGTGCTTATGCAATACGGCCTGATTTCGTAATGTGCATTGATTACAAAACCAACTCTCAAAACATCCTCATTATAGCAGATCACTACAAAGTCACAAAACGGAAAATACCTTAACTTGCAAACAAATACTTTCACATGTTACGATCAACGTTTGAAATTCATCTTATACATTCACTCTTTCATAGCACACTTGAAAGCTACTTTCATACCGAGCTTGAATACAAAACAAAACAAAACTAAAACAGTATTGACACTCTCAAATTATTCGAGGCTAATCATATCTCCATGCCTCTCCTCCGACAAATAATGAGTAAGTCACCTCCGAACTAGCTCCAGTGTGCACAGGACATGACTTTGAACCAAATAATACTCTCAAGTACAAGTCGACTTCTGGACAAGCTTTACAGACTATTTTCCACACTTTAAAATAATAAAATGATAGAAACCTGCACACACAGTGTGGCCTCGGACTCACCAGCCAAACCATCACTATGGCTACAACCTAGTACGTGGCGCCTCAGCCCTCTGGTATAATGACAGGGCGTAGCAACTTCGCTGTCTGGCCAATCTGCCTATAACATTGACTACCAATGCGCGCATCCTCCAACTATCAGTGTGTGCTGAGAACACCAATAGCTGTCTTACACTTGTAAACAGACCATCCACTTAAGTAACTAAGTAATTAATTTATTCATATCAAAATTGGTTAATGAATGGGGAAGTTCATTCCTGCTTCTTCTCTTACATGAGAGAACACCGGGTGTCAAAAAGAAAGCCCCTTACAATGTACTTAACTAATGAATCTCCTAACTACGAATAACGACCTTTTTTGTTTTCTATTTTTTTTTGTGTGTGCAAACTTTAGCATATTGGATTGTGTAATGGCAAGTATAACAAATCTCAGTAATATTATTGTTATCTCCCGAAGTCATGTAACTCCATCAGCTTCAAGAGACTGACAATAGTGTCCTCAGGACACGACATATGGATTTAAAAGTGGATTCCACTGTAAGTACTGCCATGGCTTCCTTCTTCAGTTCCTTACTGTACTTTAAGACTGGAATGATACCACTTTATTGGTAATGAAGTACATAAGGAATCTCTGCCATATTCTTCATTATTTTTTGTAATACCTAGGAAGAGTATAGCTTAGGATTTGTGTTCTACGTCTTGCATATTTTACGTAACAAATACTACAGAATAATAATTACGGTCCAAAAATGCCTTGAAGTCATACAAGCTGAATAAACAGGACTTACAAAAGAATAAATAAACGATTCGAAAACATACTTTTCCTGTAAAAAAAAAGCATATCTTGGTCATTCATATATACAGAAACACAGAGTGTCAAACCTTTGGTATTCCACTTGCATAGAGAATGGACATTGTAAAAAATGATAAGGCTCTTAAGACATAAAGTCATTAAGCAAAACAAAACAAAACACGCACATAAATATACGTAGACACTTTGAAACACTTCAAAAGTTTTTGTTCTCACGCATCTTTCAAATGTTATTTACCCTTTGCAGATGAAACAAAAACCCAGCTTTAGAACTTCAAAAAAGTTCAATGTGAGTTAGGAATAGAAATAACCAATTCAAAATGTATCCACTATTATCATTGTTAAATATTGTTGAATATACACAATGTGGACAATAGTTGAAATAAGATTGTTCCTAAAATAAACTATATACGTATATACATTTATAGTATTATTGAGAAAAAAATTATATCTCCTTATATCTTAGGCTCTATTGGAAAATTCGTAAATGGTACGATGTTTTATGATACATCTAACCTATACATATTCATTAGATGTGATAACTCAAACTTTTTTTTATTTCAAATCACTGCACTCCAAATTATTAACAACAACATTAACATAGGCAAATAAAGCCCCCCCAACAAAAAAAAATAGTTTACTATGACAGAGACTCGTCTTTCACACAACGGCGTAAATCCGTATTGAGGAGTGGGGGGGGGGGGGATAGTCACCATCACCACGATTACAAGCCCGTAACCGGACCGGCGCAGCCTTTGGGGGGGGGGGGGGGGGGAGAAGCTTGGTGCCCCCCCCCCACACACACACACACTTTACAGGGATCGGATGTCCCACTCTTTTGCATGGAATATAAAGTGGGAGGAAAGTGGCAGCTAAACTATGAAGACTTTTTGTTCTTTTTGCTTTTTTTTTTTGCTCGTCAGATGACTTTCGGCGGGAAATTCAGACCTCAAAAGTATGAGGACATTTTTTTTTTTTGAAATTTTTGTGAGAGGGAGGGTGCTGGGGGGGGGATATCCCTTTCCCACACGAGGAAGATTTTGCATTTTCAGACCTGAAATTCAGCGATCTGGTGCACACTTTTGGTGAAAATTTTGTTTCCTTTTCTTAAAAGAAAAACAATAAGAAAATGAAATATTCACAATATATTATTGAATGATTAAATCGTGGTATTTCAGCCTACTAAATAATGGGGCCTATCACCAGTGTAGACAGGATTTGATCTTAGGAGGAGCGGTTATGTGAGGGAGCGAAGCAAGTGAGGGGGGAGGGGAGAGTATGGTAGGGGGGTTTCCCCCTCCCACGGTGAAATCTTTTTGCATGGAAAATTTTGACATTTTACAGTCCCAAATCTGCTGTTTGTAGCTATATTCTTCGCTTTGGAAATTAAGGGAGGGAGGCAAACCGGGCGCAACTGCTTTCAATCACTGGCAACAACATCAGGAGAATGGCATAGCAATTAAATGCGAGCGAGCTTGAAAATTTTGACATTTTACAATCTAAAAACTGCCGTTTCTAGCTATACTTTTTCGATTTGGATATTAAGGGGGCGCACCGGACGAAAACTGCTGGCAATTACTGGCAGCAACATCGGGAGAATGGCATTATGATTAAATGCGAGCGAGCGGAGCGAGCGAGCTTGAAAATTTTGACATTTTACAGTCCAAAGACTGCTGTTTGTGGCTGTATTTTTTCGCTTTGGAAATTAAGGGGCACACCGGGCGCAACTGCCGGCAATTACTGGCAGCAACATCAGGAGAATGGCATAACGATTAAATGCGAGCGAGCGAAGCGAGTGAGCTTGAATATTTTGATATTTCACAGTCCCAAAAACTTTCCTTTGTCGCTGTATTTTTTCGCTTGTGAAATTAAGAGGGCGCACCGGGCGAAAACTGCTGACAATTACTGGCAGCAACATCAGGAAAATGCGTAGTGATTAAATGCGAGCGAGCGGAGCGAGCGAGCTTGAAAAATTTGACATTTTACAGTCCCAAAACTGCCGTTTGTAGCTACACTTTTTCGCTCTGGAAATTAAAGGGGCGCACAGGGCGAAAACTGCTGGCAATTACTGGCAGCAACATCAGGAGAATGGCATAACGATTAAATGCGAGCGAGCGAAGCGAGTGAGCTTGAATATTTTGATATTTCACAGTCCCAAAAACTTTCCTTTGTCGCTGTATTTTTTCGCTTGTGAAATTAAGTGGGCGCACCGGGCGAAAACTGCTGACAATTACTGGCAGCAACATCAGGAAAATGCGTAGTGATTAAATGCGAGCGAGCGGAGCGAGCGAGCTTGAAAAATTTGACATTTTACAGTCCCAAAACTGCCGTTTGTAGCTACACTTTTTCGCTCTGGAAATTAAAGGGGCGCACAGGGCGAAAACTGCTGGCAATTACTGGCAGCAACATCAGGAGAATGGCACAATGATTAAATGCGTGCGAGCTTCAAAATTTGGTTCTTTTTTTTAAAGTCCAAAAACTGCCGTTTGTAGCTATATTTTTCGCTTTTGAAATTAAGGGGCCGCACCGGGCGCAACTGCTGTCAGTCACTGGCAGCAACATCAGGAGAATGGCATAGCGGTTAAATGCGAGCGAGCGGAGCGAGCGAGCTTTAAAATTTTGACATTTTACACTCCAAAGACTGCCGTTTGTAGCTACAGTTCACTTTTTTTGTCCCACTTTTATCAGGGAACCATCCCCCCCCCCCTCATCGACGCCTCTGCATATGAGGGTGCTTTTGTTAAGTGAAAGATCTGCTGCACACTCTTTGATAAATTAGGGAAATATACGTCAATGTCAAAAGTGTACAAAGCGAGCGAAGCGAGTGAGCTTGAATATTTTGATATTTCACAGCCCCCAAAACTGTCCTTTGCCGCTGTATTTTTTCGCTTGTGAAATTAAGAGGGCGCACCGGGCGAAAACTGCTGACAATTACTGGCAGCAACATCAGGAAAATGCGTAGTGATTAAATGCGAGCGAGCGGAGCGAGCAAGCTTGAAAAATTTGACATTTTACAGTCCCAAAACTGCCGTTTGTAGCTACACTTTTTCGCTTTGGAAATTAAAGGGGCGCACAGGGCGAAAACTGCTGGCAATTACTGGCAGCAACATCAGGAGAATGGCACAATGATTAAATGCGAGCGAGCTTCAAAATTTGGTTCTTTTTTTTATAGTCCAAAAAAACTGCCGTTTGTAGCTATATTTTTCGCTTTTGAAATTAAGGGGCCGCACCGGGCGCAACTGCTGTCAGTCACTGGCAGCAACATCAGGAGAATGGCATAGCGGTTAAATGCGAGCGAGCGGAGCGAGCGAGCTTTAAAATTTTAACATTTTACAAGATAGAATACTGTTCAGCTCTGTTACCTGTCTGAAGGCCGGCGTACAAACGTCATGCAATATGCCAAAATTGATACAATCACATTTCTGCTTCCTCCATTTTTTCCTCAAAATTCAGGGGGATGATGTACAGGCCATCCCCCCTCCTCCATTTCAGGGGGGATATATCCCCCCATACCCCCGGGATTTACGCCCATGCTTTCACGTATCCAGTATTGGTCAAGCCATCTGGTATGGACGTTTCATTTTGGGCACTAAAAATCCGCAGCTCAATATCGCTCATCATCTTCTTGACGTTCCCTGACCTCGGAGTAGTGGACGGGTCATCTCTAACTCTCCTGGAGGAACAGAGAGATTATGATATTGGGTGAGAAAAGTTATCAATATACCTCCATTTTCCACATCATTGGTAGATGAATAGACATACGGAAATGAATAAATGAGGTTCCAAACTACTCATCGATGTGTAATGACTAAGAATCAAATCGCTTTATTACATGTATATCTATCACTACCTAGACATTCGTTATGCGTGTAACTCTTGCATAACAGGAGGCAGTTTTAAGGATATTTCAGCGAATAATGATGATGATAATGTGAATAATGATGCTAATGTGCCGAATGTTTGCAGTAACTCAGCAGAAATGAACTATAGGTGAGATGTGTTATATCCAGGGATTCATCTTATGCACGGATCAATCATAAGGAAGCAATACGATTATCAACTATTCGTTTGTGGTTTCGGCAAAAAGCGAAATATACTTATTCACTCAGGAAATAGAAAAGAATACAGTTAACAACAGTCTCGTCATGAGAGTTGCGTATGTTTGCTCGAATTACAGTACATGTACTAAATGAAGCAATTAGAACTCAGGAATGGGGTTTACACTATCACATTTAGTGTCCGACCTGGCTTTTTCTTTCCGTGAAGTGAGGTCATAACTTCCTTTCCGCTGGGGGGGGGGGGGTGGGTGGGTAGGGGGTATTATCTTTGAATAAGTATCATTACGCTGATTGAAAAATTTGAAAGACAGAATTTGTTTTGTTTGACAGAATTTAATCTCATTCTACCAGTCATCAAAACATACCTTGCTTCTCTCCTCATGAATGCTTTCCTCATGAATACTACCACGAAACTGACAGGGATAATGAAGGCAATTATCGCAAGGCCCGCTACGACGGGAATGAGAGACAGATTCGAATCACGAGAGGTTCCTCGATGGTCTGCAGAAATTGGAGTGAAGGGGGAAAGGGGGCAGTAAAGTGCATATTAGATCATGCAGGATACTTACTCGACGATCACATTATACCACTCTTTTTGACATTCACAAATCTCTATCATTTTTAGGTAGAAGTATACATTTTAGAATCCCCTATGTTCGAACGTATGAATGTCAAGAACTCTGCACGTGGCGTCAAGCGAAACTACATATCAACACCAAGATAGCTTTCATAATCATGTTCAATTCATAGTAAATGCATTATCAAATAAAAATCGAACCTAAGATAGGGAAGCTATCTAACCTTACAGCCTCATGTCAATAACAAGAATATGCACATTACATGGATAACAGTACACTGATAAAACACAGTATGCCTATCATTTCCTCTTCTTTCCACATACCAATGGGGCATTAAAGTCTTGAGATAACAGTATAATGATAAAACACAGTATGCCTATCATTTCCTATTCTTTCCACATACCACTGGGGCACTAAAGTCTTGAGACTGGCTAACATTACCACCTCAGTTAATTCAAATACATGGTCGGGGCCAATATCACTCGTGAAAAGATCTACGAGATTCAAATTCTATAACTTTTCTCCTAGATTTCAAGTGCATGCAATAGAAAAAAAAAAAGGTTTTACCATTTAGTTTGCATCATTTGTTTCGAATACGCGTAGAAGCTGTACAGTTGTACTTCCAGCCCCTCACATTCAATTCTGGTCCTGTGAAATTCCATCGCATGCTGATGTGCATCTGCTACTATCACTACTTCTACTATACTACTACTAATACTGTATTACTACATACCTCTGCTACTACTACTATAGTTTACACCGGGGCAGTATCAGTATCTCGCTTCAACAACAATAAACAAAAATAAAAGATGCCAGATATCTGAGGAACCATAATTGTACAAACCCCGACAGTCCATGGAATCCTGCGAGCCTTCAGTCAGGGTAATGTGTCCGGGCGGACAAGCAATACACTCTTCCTCTTGGTGAAGCAGTCTGTCCTGGTAGGTGTGGAGCGGACACGACTGGCAGGATGGGCGGGGAGAGTCCGTGGGGTGTAGGTACATTCCTTGACTGCACGCAACTAAATATTTGCATAGTACGCACATAAAAGCATTATACATATTACCATTCATATACAATCCTTTTTGTTATTGTTGTTGGTAGTATTTTTGCTGTATGAGCTCAGTGTCCCCGTGTCTCACGATCGGTTTTGTACGCAACATTCTTTTGAGTTTAACAGTGGAACTATCTTGGACTCGGTTTACATCAAAATTTGAATTCACTTTTATATACATATATAAACAACACAATTTCAAAATATTAAATACCGGTCACCAAATGAAAGAGAGTATGCTCTTACACTTTACATGTAAATATTTCGAAATCGTAAACACAACAACAAAGTATACATTATCCCAGGCAACCCCCCCCCCCCCCCTCCGGATCTCGGCCGTCGACAGCGCGATCGCGACAAAAATTGGCACACGCATTGCCTATGATGTAATCTAACAAACCATGAAGTTAATTTTTTCAAAAGTTATCACTTACACTAAATTATGCTAATTTATGCATAATGATGCATGAAATCAGACAATTTGGTATAAATCACTAAATAAAGCTCGAAACAGGCACATTTTTGGTGTAAATATTCTTTTTAGTGTCCTTAGCAAATGTAACAGAAAAAAAATTGCACAATCAGAAAAAAATTCCAAAGTATTTTATTGTTTTTTGAATTTCTTTTGCATTACTTTGTTTTTTCGACTTTGTTTTTCATTGTTTTTTCGATGAAATTCGTCCGTGACATTGTTCCGAACAAGAAAATGCATTATTAATTGATTTTGATAAATAAACCCCCAAAATAATCATGCTTTCATAAAATTTGCCTGTAAACACAGTTTGCATTGAAATTGTACACACATTCTCATTTTTGAGCAATTTTGGGTCTGACATGCACGTGCATATTTATGCGCAACTTCGGAACAGCGCACCCGGGCATCGCAAATTTTGTGTCAAAAGATGAGGGAGACTCGAAAAAAAAAAAGTCATGAAACGTCGCGGCGATAGCTTCTCGCGATAGCAATACATCGCGCGAAACGTCGGGGGGGGGGGGGGGCTCGGAGGCACCCCCCCTCCCCCCGGCCTAGTTAGGGTTAAAGTAATATGTAATTATAAAGCTGTTACACTGATCCAAAGTGTCAATATTTATGAACTACATATCTTTTTATTCATTCTGCCAATATATTTAGGTTAACATGCTGTTGTGCACTCTGGATTTCTCTTATGCTGAGGAAAACCAACAAATAAACAATGAAATAAATGAAAATCTGACATTAAATGGAAGACGAAAGACAAGAGATGTTTTTACCTAATTTGATCGAAATACTTTCAAATTCAGTGAATTTAAAAAATACGAACACCAATTAATATTTGACTAGCATATGCCCTACGGGTTGACGACTAGAAACGTTAGCTGCTGTAGGGAATTCGCAGGCGGTTGTCAACTTTATGTTATCTTGAATTTAAAAGGTATGAGTCAATTCTCTGCATTCAGTCTGGAGTAAAAAAAAAACTAGATATATCGCTACGGCGACTGATATGCCTCCGCCATAATGCATGGTTCTCCTAATATAGTATAGTACAATGTCTTGACAATGTCTTGACAATGTGTGATGACAGTTTCACACAATTGGCAAAATATTGAAATGACAGGTTTGACACAATGTGCTGAATGTTCACTTTCCTAGAACTAGGTTCAATTGGATGAGCAGGTATTTGGGGAACTGATGATTTTTACTTGATTTTTGACCCTTTTATAAGTTTATGCATTGAGTAATTTTCAAGGTATTGAGAAAAAGTATAATTTCAGTATCAAATGGGAAAATAGCATTATCTAAACCTTTCATTTGACCTTTGACCCCACAGTTCCATAGAGAATCACTGTAAGGTAGAACATGCATAAATATGTAAGTTTCATGATGATACCTTGAGTTACTTTCGAGATATGGAGGAAAAAGTGCAATTTAGCACTTTCACTTGACCTTTTACCTTTTGACCTTTGACCTTTTGGCAATTCCCCAAAAATATATATTGGGTAATACATGCCATACATCAAGTTTAAAAAAAACAACCCTTCAGGCATATTGCATTTTAAAGAAAGTAGTGCTATTTTGAGGAGTTGACCTTGACCTTTGACCCCCTTGACCTTTGACCCATGACCCCCAACTTCCCTAGATAATCACTGCCCGTCGGTACAAGCATATATACTAAGTTCCATGAAGATACCTTGAACCATTTGCGAGATATGGAGAAAAACATGAAATTTCAATTTTTTTTTCCACAAAATAACCTGTGACCTTTGACCTTTGACCCTGTGACCCTAAAATTCACACAAAGTATTATCCCCCAAGGATATACCCTCATACCAAGTTTGATGTAAAACCACCACACGGTTCTTGAGATATCGACAAAAACAAAAAAAAAGGCATAAAAAAGCTTTCACAAATGAAATAGTCAGATCAGTAAAACACATAAGTGAAGTGACTTGTCTCACCAACACAGTCAGTGACGTCTTCCGAACCAGATTGAAGAGTGACGTAACCCTCAGGACAACCAGTACAACGTGCTTGCCCCGTCTCGTTCTGGTACGTGTTACGGGGACAGGGTCGGCAAGGTGCAGCCCCCTCTACCGTCAGATTCTTTATGTCATGATACATTCCTTTAGAACAAGCCACTTTTTTTGTGAAAACAAGAAGGAAAATGAAAAAGAAAACCAAGAAAAAAGAATGAGGACGACCTCGGATATCGCACTGATATGGTATACTTTAAAGCGTAGTTCTTTCTTTAAAAAATATGTTATATGAATTTATGTCAAAATATTATCGGTCAAATATTTCTATTTTTATCATTCTTGACCTTTTTTAGAATTATTCTTCCTGTCAGATAATCGTAACTGTCATTTTCATCATTGCTGTCGTGATTATACAATTTGTCATCACTGATTCTGTTGATATACACGTTTGTTACCAATATTCGATGCAATAGGTATTATCTTAAAATACTTTAAAAGACAAAGTGAAAGGTCGGATGTATTGAATAGTTATGAAATATTCGTACTAATACAATCGGATGACTTTGTTGACGAGAAATCGATGGTAATCATGCCGTCTGGGCAGGGAAAACACTCCGTCTGTCCCTCTTCATCCTGATAAGAATTTGGTAGGCAAGGAACACAGTAACTCCGCGTCTCATTCAGCACATACTGGAACGTTCCAATGGGGCACAGAGCTGAGATAGAAAAAGAGGATGTTGATTGTAATACACAGTATTTGCACACTATTTGAGAGAGAGAGAGAGAGAGAGAGGGGGGGGGGGATGCATGGGGAAACTGTTGCGATAGATAAAAAATAAATATCTGATGACGAATTTTGCTCTTTTCAGGATTTCAGCATGGTTATTTTGTTCTATAAATCACAGAATTAATTAAGGTTCAACTTGTATGAGGCAGCAAGGATAGCAATGACTACAATAAATATGGAAGTGCTAATAATAAAGTAGAACACAAAGAACAATGATATCGCTCTGGGAGTATTTTGACATTATGTATCGAATTTATCTCCTTTCAACAATTTAATAGATCATGAATTCTTCAAGACAGAGCTATAAATATGTAGGAAAAGTGACTTTCTCACTGACGATAAGAGCGGGTGTACAGGCTAGACTGAAATAATCAATGTAACTATGATCTCATACCTAGGGAAAAGTCTACGCCGTATGAGAACTAGCTTCGATTTGTTTCACTCGTTACACTGTTTCATGCGCTTGCATTGGATTTGTATACTCGATACTGTGTGAGATATGAGACAAACTTTGTTGCAGACCTTACAATCTTTACGATGAGCGTGACTACTATTGGAGACAACTTAAAAACTTGGACATAGGTCTTATAGTGGAATTATCGAAAACGTCTGTGTAGGCCAAAAATCAGAACACGTTGTCAATGATGTATATACAATGCAGTTTTAGTGGGATATTTACAGCAGCCACCAGCAACAGTCTCGCCGAAGCCCTCGGGGCAGACGAGCTTGACTTGTCCCGTGACGGCGTCTGGATCAAGGGCATGTTGTCGCCCATTGATTGTCAATGTCAACGATCCGTTAGCCATGAGCGTGAGCAGACGTGAGCGCATTCTGTCGTATGTCTGCGCACCTGTTGACGGAAATTACATCGCAGTTCAAGACGATTCAACACCATTCTTCTCAAATTATTGGCATGTTAGGCTTATCCTTTTTACCCTGAAATTTTGTTTTCTCAAACATTCAGGTACAAAATGATAATATGATAAAGATAATAAAGACAATAATACAAATTTGACAGGCAGCTACAAAACATCTAAATAATATGAATATGATTCCAATTAATATAATATTAGATACACAAACTTTAGTTTTTCAGACATATTCGTCTACTTTCTTCGCTAGCTTAAAAATTTTATTTCTGACAAGAAATATGATTTAAAGTAATTTGCGAACAAATAAAACACGTTGCAACACTTTCTGTAGAACCATATAAAAACACTTCTGGTAATTTGAGTTTGATTCTGTAACATAATTTCTGGAATTTGAGCAATATTTTGACATGATATTGATTTTGATAGTTTGCATCTTGTTTATTTCAAAGCTTGCATTTTTTTTTTAAATTTCACTTTAATCAACGTTACATGTTGGCTTGGATATGCAATGGAAACGAACTATGCATACTGTGACTATGGTGTATGTTGACTGCACTCGTCTGGGTGAATAAGAAATATACCCCTGCATGTATTGCTTAATATCCCTCCCCCAACACACACCACACACACACACACACACACACACAAACACACACCCACACCCCCCTCACACACACGTGGGGGAAGAATATAGTACAAAGTGTTTTTTTTTTAGAGTCTGCCCACATTTCTCTTATTTCGAAGATGCTTTTAACCCATACCAGATTCCCCGGATGTTGACGAGAAATTCTTCTTGGCGACGACAGAAATCCTGACAGGTTCATCTACCACTGCTCGTTTTCTGCGATTGACACAGTTGCTTATCTAATGAGTGTGTGTGAGCGAAAGAGGGAGATGGGGGATAGAGAGATGAGAGAGAGAGAGAGAGAGAGAGAGAGGGAGAGAGAGATTAAGAGGTAGAGATGAATGGGGTATTGTCATGTTGGCTTACGCAAATATACATTTACACATATCTTTATATATATATATATATATATATATATATATATATATATATATATACTTGTATATACGTACGTTGTGTTACATAATTATGTTAATACACATATACAGTACTCTTATAGTGATATTTGCATGGATAATTAGTTCGCTTGATACCTTAAACAAACATTAAAATCAGGCATTGCTCTTAAATGAATAGCGTACTAATTATAGCGTTCTATTAGAATATGGAGAGTATTCTTTTTCTATTTACCTCTATATCTTCAATTTGACAGTCCAAATCCAGGTCACAGCTGAGAAGGTGCGACACATTGCGGAGGGTGGATGTAAAAGTCTGTTGTAGTTGGTCCCTTGAGGCATCCGAGGAACACGAGGCATCGGGGTAGGTGAAAACAACCGATGCCTCCAGAGAGTTCGGAGACTCGATCTCTGCACGAGTTTCAAACACCATACGACATACGCTAAAACTTGAGCTAAATCTTGTTGAATATGGAAAATATCATAATTGAGAGGAACTAAAATCAAGGAGAGTTCTTGAACTGTCGTGAGGTTGCGACACAGGTCTTCCATTACACATCAGTTAAAGGAGACCTCCAGGTGATTTTCAGATTTTTACATTTGAACAACTATAAATTAGTTATACTGAGGACAGAGTTTCAGAATTTGTGATAATTTGGACGAAGAATACGAATATTTTCAAAATTTAGAACAAATTGCAATGAACAAGGATGATGACATGGCAGCGTCTCCATAAGAATGCATGAGTTGGGGCTCATGGAAGCAGAACATAAGAAGAAGACATGCATAGATTATACACAGGTGATCTCGCAAGCAAGCGGTATTGTAATGGAATTACACTGCTACATTTCTGAATATGTGAGCCTCCTATGTCATCAGCCTTGTTCAGGGTAATTTGTTTAAGGTTTTTCAAAGTATTGATTCTCTGCTCAAGAACCACAATAAATTCCACAAATCCATACATGGAGTTGTCGATTTATGTACTACATGATGTGAAATTATGAAAATCGTCTGGAATATCCCTTTAAATATACTTTACTCATGTTGTATTTCGGGTATGCTCCGGTTATCATGCGGTCATAAGACAAACCGAAATGACATTTAAATGCAGCGCTGTTTTAGTTCCCTGCTAAAAGCGACGTTGCTGTGGAATTTGTGTAGGTGTGACACTGCAATCGACATTGGGAGGCAAATCGCACCCCCCTTGTGCATAATTCGTGCAAGATTTTCAGTATAGGGAATCTTTCAGTCATGATAAATCTGTGATGACGATAATTTATGGCTATCCACGGCATTTGTTAGAACATAATTATAAGCTTAAAATACTGACAGGTTTCAAAGAAACTATATGAAAACACCTGCAATGCCTTGCTCCACGAGATGAAACAAGCCATTTTTTTTTTTTAATCTCAAGACAATACGCATGGTGAATGATGCGAAGTGTTTCGGCACATTAGCGAAGCACTTTGTGATGTGAGTGTTTTCTGTTCCAAACTTAGTTACAAGCCCGTACAGAACTCACTTGTGTGAATGTTACCTCATCCTAGATGTGCTTTGGACACCTGCGTAAACTCTTTTGAGCATGTATGGGGAGCAGTCATTCAACGGCATAGTCAGGATTTCATCTTGGGGGGGGGGGGGGGGGGCGGTTAGTCTGCGAGGGAGCGAAGCGACCGAGCCCGAGCGAGTGGAGAGAGCGGGGGGGGGGGGGGGGGAGGGTGTGGGAGGGGGTGTCCCATCTCCCACGGTGGTGAGAACTTTTTGCATTTTGATGTTGCAAATGGTGCAATTTGATGCATGTTTTTGCGCGTTTCATCGACGTGAAACAGTCCCACTTGTTTAAGGTAGCAGTTTATTTTGATGTAGATTATCATTGAACAATTTGCCTATAAAATGGTATAATTTCAATACACTTCTTGTATTGATTCTTTTCACCGAATATCATGAACGCGACTGAACCCGAGTGAGCGGAGCGAGCGAAGGGGGAGGGGAGGGTGTGGTGAGGGTGAAAACTTTTTGCATTTTGATGTTGTAAATGGTGCAATTTGATACATGTTTTTGCGTGTTTTAACGAGTTGAAACAGTCCCACTTGTTTAAGGTTGCAGTATATTTTGATGTAGATTATCATTGAACAATTTGCCTATAATATGGTATGATTTAAATACACTTCTTGTATTAATTCTCTTCACTGAATATCATGAACGCAACTGAACCCGAGCGAGCGGAGCGAGCACGGGGGGAGGGGAGGGTGAGGGAGGGGGTGTCTACCCTCCCACGGTAAGATCTTTTTGCATTTTGATGTTGCAAATGGTGTATTTTGATGCATGTTTTTGCACGTTTTATCGACGTGAAACAGTAACACTTGTTTAAGGGAGCAGTATATTTTGATGTAGATTATCATTGAATAATTTGCCTATAAAATGGTATCATTTAAATAATCTTCTTGTATTAATTCTTTTCACTGAATATCATGAACGCGACTGAACCCGAGCGAGCGGAGCGAGCGAAGGGGGAGGGGAGGGTGTGGGAGGGGGGTGTCCCCCCTCCCACGGTTTTTAGAATTGAAATAAAGCGACCTGGGTATAGCCACAGTCTACTTCTATGCATGGCGGAACTGGAGGGGGGGGGGGTAGGGGCGGGCGAGCAGGGAGAAGGCGTGGGTGAGTGTTATCTCCACCCTTCCCTTCCGATGGAGCTTTTGCCTTTTTAAGGTTGAAATTGAGATATCTCGTATACGCATATTGATGGAATCAACATTTGGGAAATCACACACACAAAAAAAAAGGGGGAAAGGGTCGATTAAAAGGGGAAATTCCCCTTATACATGAGGGAACCTTCAGCTTTCGGAATATAAGCGATAAGTCTTGTGCACTCAGAATTATTCATAATTTTTTTTTTTTTTTTGTAAATCTAAAAAGTGTACTAAGCTAGGGAAAGAGGCACAGAGGAGGAGGGTTTTGGAGGGGGATACCCCCTTCCAAGCACGAGAGATTTTGCACATTTTGAATTGAAATTCAACGATCTGGTGCACACTTTGAGTGAAATATTCACAAAAATATCTTATTTGATGAAAGGTTGCAAAGGAGACCCGCTTCATGTGCATGCATATAGTATACACGCATTTTTTTTTCCGCCTCCCAAATCCCCGGTCCAAATTTAAGGGGGGGGGGGGGAGGGGGCGACCGCCCCCCTGGCTACGCCAATGCAGTCACTACCATCATTATCATCAGTATTATTTTCACGATTAGGCCGAATAGTCGTTACTACTACTTCTGCACCTGAAATTATTACTACTCCCACCGCCTTTTTACTACTACTACTACTACTACTACTACTACTACAACTACTACTACTACTACTACGACTACTACTGTTTTTCACAACGTACTCCTGCAGGCCGGCAAGGTGCCAAGACGGTTGAAGAGACTCTGGTGACTCCAGGCAAAGTTGGTGGCGGGGCCGCACGTGTAGAATGGCTTGACAGGCTGGACAAAATCATGTTCTGAATCGTCGCATCGAATCGTACAGTTGTGTGTATTGTTATTCTTGATGCAGTGAACGCTGCCATTAACAGGAGCGATCAGAGGGGCACATCCTACATGTATATGGTAAGTAAAGAATTAGATAGTTGGTAATGATCATCATCAAGTACTTACTTCCGAGAAGACTGTAACTTAATACAAACTAGTGATGGCAAAGTACAACATATATTCTCACTCTGATCGCTGTTTTACAGCAATGATGAAAAAATCGAGTTAATCTTATAACATGTGTAGGATCAGTGCATTGAGACAGCCGCTGCAAAGCAACACGAGCTCCAACGTTATTCTTACATCAACAAAGAGAGAAACGATCTCAAAAGGAGAAATTAAGTCACAAAAGAAATCGCATCGTTCATATTACAGCAACTAGACTTTCCTGTTTAGATGATCAACATGTATTGATACTTTTAGTTATCTTTATCTCATTATATGGTATTCAGTAATTCCTTGAATGTTGTTCCATATGATATAAAAAAAAATGATTTATGTTTAAAGCAGGTTAATAATACAAAGTTTTTAGGGCTTTGGATTGACCAAGAATTATCCTGGAAAACTCATATTAATTTTGTAAGTAAAATTTTGTCTAGAAATATTGGAATCTTGAATAAGCTCAAACATTTCTTTCCTGTTCATATTTTGCAGAGTACATATTCTTGTTTAATATCTCCACACTTTATTATGGAATTTTGGCGTGGGGAAATGCAATTCACTCATTACTAGATTCCCTTCTCCGTATTCAAAAGCGTGCAATAAGAATCATAGACCACGCCGGATATTTTGCCCATACAAATTGTTTTTTCCATCAAAACAGAATTCTGAAAATTCACGACCTGTTTTATTACAATCTCGGAATTTTCATGTATAAACTAACAACTAATGAATTACCATCTGTTTTTATCCACATGTTCAAAAGGAAACGTTCTTTCCACTGTTATCCCACTCGCCAGAGTGACGCCTATCACCTTCCCCGTACTCGCACTATTTTTGCAAAGAAAACAAATGGACCCAGATATTGGAATGATCTCCCTCTAGATATCACTTCTTCCTTATCTTTATTCACCTTCAAACGCAAATTAAAACAGTTATTACTTAGTGGATACACACTACCAAGTTTTTAGCAACCCTTTTATGCTCCCAGTCTTTTGTCCTTGTCCGCAGCACCAAGTCATTCAAGTTATTTCATGGTACCGATACATCATTTAATAATATAGCATTTTTGTTATTCAAAGACTGCGAGATTTGTATGCAGTCTGGTTTGTGCGATATCTATGTGGTTCATTAGTTTATTACTCATCGATTTTTTGTACTTGTGTAATTTTAGTTGGTCAAGACAAACATATCCGTTCTCCGTGTAAAATTATATGCCTATGAACTCGGGAACCTACAGTTTTACAAGCTTTAAAGCTTTTATGTAGGCCCCATCATATTTCTTATACTTACTAGTGACATTTTCACACGATATTACCTTGTACATTTGTGTCAAGTATATTTTTTTTCTTTTTTTCTACAATCAAAAGACACGATTGTATATATTTTGTATTCTTGTTTTGTTGTCAATAATTTTGTAATGTCATCATTACTGAGAAATGGAAATATGAAATAAATTTGAACTTGAACTTTTTACTTGAGTTTACCTAAAAGTTTTTATACATCAATGGCTGATTATTTCACCTGGACATTCATTGGTGTTGCATTCCTCAATGGAGATGTTTGATCCTGAACACGACCTGCCGAACTCGTTTGGTGGAGGGTTGATACACTCCCGGCTCCTCTGACGCATCCCTCCCCCACAGCTTGCTGAACAAACTCCCCACGTTGACCAGTTTCCCCAATCACCGTGCACTGCATGCGGCAAATTATAAATCAACGAAGAACTTGGTACAACGTGAATTAACTGAAAACCTCCAGTGTAAAATAATTGCAACACACCTATCTGATTTCTCAGGAAAACTTGGCTCCTAATCAGAGTCAATCAAAATAAACATAATACTTTGGTGTTTATTCATACATACACTAATTTATATCTATAGATCCAAGGCAATCAAATGCATATGATTTCATGTTTGGATTCGGGTATTACGCATTGTCCTGCCCAATTGACATTCTGTGCTTTGAGACTTATTTTGTACAAAAGCATGAAATCAGTGTCATACACGGACCGAAACATAATCGAACTTAAAATCTCAATGGATAGTAGAATACATGGTAAATTACCTATGGGGACTTCACAGAAGTCACCGATGTAGTCTTCATAACAAGAACAGACTACCGTGCCATTGACTGAGGAGCACGTGCCGCCATTTTGACAGGTATGGTCATCGCAAAGATCAGCGCGAGTCTCGCAGAGCGAACCGTTAAAACCCCGCGGGCAGATGCACTGGAAGGCATGAGGTTTGTCAAGACAGGTCCCTCCATTAAGGCAAGGCGAAGACAGGCATTCATCGATATCTGAATAAACATATGGATGCATAAGTGGAGTATGTATTATGCACTGATCGACTGTAGCAAATAGTGTACCAAAATCTTACCACGTGTTTGTTTGGTGTTTTTTTTTTCCACCAGTGAGTTCTATACTTTGACTACATCTTGTTGTAAGTTCTTTCTTTAGCGCAGTGCTAAGGATTCACTCAAAAACACTATGACGGCGTAAGGCTTAACGAGTTGTGTTCTGAGTTGTTGTTGTTGGTGTTGTTTTTTTACCTAGGATGCGCGTTCTCTCGTACCTCCTTGGCTTTTACTGTGGAACTGATATCCAGTCGATGATTGCGGGATTCCAGGGTTTTAAATTTCTCTCTGACACAATGTTAAGCACTTCAGAGTCAGTTAATACTGAAAACAAAAGAAAGCGTTCACAACTTTTCTTTGAGATTGCGGCAGCTGCAACAACAATAGAAAAAAAGTACGTGTACATGCTTTCTACTGTCATTGAACCCAATATGAAGAATACTTGGGAAAAATATGAAGAGAACTTGGACGATACATAAAGGGAGGATACCCTCATCCGAGTTTAACCATCTTACCGTCACACTGTGAGGGTGTGTAGAACACATCTTGGTAGGCTTCATCTGTGGCCAAATCGGTCCAGGAGAGGACGTTGCCGAACACACCTGGATGACATTTCGTCTGGATATTTGCCAACAACGAATCATCTACCAAGCCACTCCACATATTGAAGTCTGATATCTGAATGGTCTCTGTGAGTTATTGTACCAAATTTTAAGTAGATATGAGTGAGTAAAGCAAAGGTCTTAGAGACATCACAGATTTTGGATTATGAATTAAGGACAAGATTGTCACTGCATTGTGGTAGGAACAGCTTTGGGCAGTCCCGTGTGTTGTTACACGCTGCATTAGACCCTTTTCATTTTGTAAAGTTTTACCCCTTACTACAATTTGCTATAACATTACAATGTTGTCGGCCATTTCCCACTTCCAAAATAACTTCAATTGGATAAATGATTAAAACGTCAGAGTGCAGGTATTTGGGGGAACTGATGATTTTTACTTGACTTTTGACCCTTTTATGAGTTTATGCATTGAGTAATTTTCAAGGTATTGAGAAAAAGTATAATTTCAGTGTCAAATGGTAAAATAGTATTATCTAAACCTGACCTTTGACCTTTGACCCCACAGTTCCAAAGAGAAGCACTGTTAGGTAGAACATGCGTAAACATGTAAGTTTAATGATAATACCTTGAGTTACTTTTGAGATATGGAGGAAGAAGTGCAATTTAGCACTTTCACTTGACCTTTGACCTTTTGACCTTTGACCTTTTGGCAAGAAACTTCCCACAGAATATTGGGTTATACATGCATACATCAAGTTAAAAAAAAATCCTTCGGGCATTGCATAAATATAAGGAAAGTAGTGATATTTTGAGGAGTTGACTTTGACCTTTGACCCCCTGACCTTTACCCATGACCCCCAACTTCCCTAGATAATCACTGCCCATCGGTACATGCATACTAAGTTCCATGAAGATACCTTGAACCATTTGCGAGATATGGAGAAAAACATATAATTTCAACCTTTTTCACAATGTAACCTTTGACCTTTGACCTTTGACCCCGTGACCCTAAAATCCAAACAAGGTATCATCCCCCCAGGATACACCCTCATACCAAGTTTGATGCAAAACCACCCCACAGTTCTTGAGATATCTACAAAAACAAAACGGGACGGACGGACGTACGAACGGACGGACGACCCGAAAAACATAATGCCTCCGGCCACTTCGTTGGCGGAGGCATAAAAAAAGAGACCAACGGATAAACATTTGACGTCTTGCAGTTAAAGAACAGTTGATGGGGGATCCATCAACAGAGATAATTTAAGGCTTTGATTGAGAAAAGGGGCTCGAAACTCACAAGCTTTTATTTGGTTAATGGGACAACATGACGGTTACTAATAGGAAGCAGAATAAACGACACAAAACGGAGCACACGAATGACCCGGACATTGAAGGACTGTCTTTAGTAATGTCCACAGACAGCATACCGTTTATGTTTAAACTTTCAGCTCCTATGGTGAACGTCAAAGGCTCGTTGAAATCATAATATCCCGTAGTTCTGGGACTCGTGGAGCTGATAACAAGAAGTCTATCAATGTACAGGGCCCAATCCCCTGACACGTCATACTGTAGGAGGATGGAATGCCATTTGCTGTCGCACAAAGTTGACAGTTCGCCTTCATCAATGTACCTGGTAAAGTGTATGCAAGACAAACAAACAAGTATTGTGTACTTGACTCCTCAAAACAATACAATTGAATAAACAAATGGATGAATATATGCACACACACACACACACACACTCATATCATTCTTTGCAAACTTGAGACTCGAATAACGTACAACATGCATGTTAAGAAGAGGTCAGAGATCAGCTTCTCAACCTACTTTTGGACATTACCATTATGATTTATTGACTGCAGATAATTCTGAAGGTGTTTCGTTCCAGATCGCTAAAAGAGCGGCAGCTTTGACCGCCACGCAGATATTGATTAAAGGGCTTATTTGAAACAAAACCAATTATACGTGATCTAGGTAGAAGAAAGAATATTTATTCGACTTACATTGATTCAGAGGCAGTCATCTCGCAGTTGTCGTTTAAACGGAAGGTAAGATTAACGGTAAGCATCGAGAATATCTGCATGACCCGGTATTTTGAGAGGTTGACATGAATCCAAAAAGCGCTGGTGAAATTTGTTGTTCCGGGCGATTTAGTGGTCATATGATTAATAGATGGCCTACTCTTGTCCATGAGCAATTCGTAGTTTGAAGGAATCTCTGTGAATCGGAATAAAAAAAAAAACAGATTTGAGTGTCTCTGTCCAACGCCCATGTAATGGTAGACAAAACTCTTCACTCGCAAATAATTCATCTATGAACATTTTCACAGTATGTTGTTCCTATCCAACACGTAACACTCAAACATTGTCTTCACGCATTTCTTCTGGAAATTCTGGGTTAAGAATATTCATATGAAATTATATTCTTGCTTTTTTCAAATCGATTTTCGCCCACACGTGGATTCTTGTGGTATTATGAAAAAAAAAATTAGCGAAACGCGTTTTCTGCTAGCGAATGATGTACTGTACCTGCTGTAAGTTTACAGAGAAGCTGTCACTTCAGATCGAAAACAGAGGCCCCAATATTAAGCTTGGCTTACTGGGGATCTTCCTGTATGGTACCTTGACTTTTTTTAATCATTATGTTTCCGTTCTTTGTCACAATGATTTGCTTACCTGTCATGTGCAAAATCAGCCATGAATTATCATGAACCATATGTTCATTTCTGAAAGTGATCAAAGGTGATTATAATTGTACCATACAGAAACAATTAAATGAAATGAAAATGAAAAGGTATATGTTGCATACCTCTCTCGCATCTGTCTCCTGTATATCCGGGGAGACACATGCATGTGAACTGTCGGAAGCCATCCACACACGTGGCGTTGTTCAGACATGGATTCGGCAAACAAGCTGCTATCTGCTCTTCACATAACAAACCTCTGTGAAAAAAACAACAACAGACAGAAGTTGTGAAGATTTAATCATCCGTGCCATCGCTGTATCCACTGTCGTCACTTGTCGTATAGAGGGATTAATGAATCCTCGGTCTCTGACAGATGTTTGTTACACACACACACACACACACACACACCCACATACACACACAGATATATAGTCATGCTTGCGTGTGTTGTGGTACGTTTGTGTATCAAGTTATGTCAATGTGAATGTGAAGACCTATATCCAACATTACTATAGAAAATTGATTTATACATAGTATACTGGCAGTGTATTGATAAAACGATTTGACAAACGACTACAAACAGGTTAAATAATATAAGATTCCAGTTAATACTGAATGGAATAGCTTTGCTTTTTGCTAATATGATATATTCATCTATTTTCTTGGCTAGTCTAAGAATAATGATAAAATGAGAACAAAACTTAGAGATTTCTTTTTGTTTCTGGCAGAAATTTTTAACATTATTTCTTCTGGAACCAACTGTGTATCATTTCAATAATTTTAGACGTACACTGTTCTCTTAATATTCCTTCCCCACTTCCGTCTTGGTTTCTTATCTCAGTCCTTCCTTCCTTCTAAAAAAAATTATTTCACTTTTACTTATCTGCATATAATATTCTGTATCTCTGGGGAACTTAATGAACTATATTGCTCTGCTTTCTTGTAGGTCCCACACAACATTTAATGTATGCTTTAACCTGTTTCAATTTTGCAATTGATATACATTATATCTACAATTTCAAATAACCCGTATGTGAGAATGCTGATTATGTAAATGTTTGTGATATAAACTAAATTGAATTAAACTGAATAGTGTCGACATGTCCTGCACTCCCGGATGCTTGAGAAAATTTGAGTGCATCTTAACTTAATTTCTTTTTTTTTTTCTAATATATTATGTACAGTATGTGGTGCTCAGCTAATTTCCATGTGCATGGCAGTCTTAAAAAAAATAAGTTGGCTACAAGAATCCCATGATAAAAACCCATGCCTCCGAAAAATCAAAGTCCAGTGACTTAAGATGACTTTGAGGGTGGCAGATGAATGCATAGTAAATTGTCTTTAATACCGATATCCTGGTAGGCAGTGGCATGAAAAACCATCTACTCCTTCTATACAGGTTCCATGGTTCACACAAGGGTTGGACGCGCACTCCTGAACATCCAGCTCACAGTAAGTTCCCTTGAATCCTGTGGAAAGTTAGGTGAGCAGGCAGGGTTATCACGAGCAGTGACTTTCGATTTCTGCTGATTATCTTACGATTTACCGGTTTGGGGTGGGTATTACAGACCCTGTAAAGCGGGGATTATGGAGAGGGAAGGCTGTCCCGGCTCGGATGTATTCGAGAATCCCCGTAATAACTGTGTAGGGCCTGTTAAAGCTTTATCACTGTGGTCGCTGTGTAAGCACATCTAATAACAGCCGAAGAATCTCCGCTTGTAAGAGAACCGTTACCGATTGCTTTCATGCACATATTGACCGACCAGTGCTATTCGTGGTAGGGCAATTACCCCCTGGACAATTACCCCGACCCTTCCCTCGATCCTAACCCTAATCCTTATCCTGAACCTACTCGTAACCCTAACCCAAACTCTGACTCTAATAACCTAACCCTAACCCTAATCTTTACTCTGACCATATCACTAACCGGTATTCAGCTGGGAATAATTGTCCGGGGGGGGGGGGGTAATTGCTCTAATATGATTCAAATGTACTCCGATGGGCAGCGAATGACTCCGGCCAACAATGAATTCCCACGCTACTGGGTCTGTAACTTTTCATTAGCTCATGCACTAAGCTGTAATATTTCATTTGATTATACCTCTCCTCCTCCCGCTTGACCTACTAACTCTTTGTATGCTGCATTTGGATGCCCGACTCAGTCGACAGCTCGCTAATTTTGCAAATTTTGCTCAAAATTAATGCTCAACCAAATACAGCTTTGTTGTGCCTTATTTCTTTAAAAATGTCTTCCAAAAGTGCTGAAGCGTTTTGGTCTCAAAATGATGTAGCACATTTAGGGGTTTGCACTGTGGCACACAAAGAGATAAATAAGAATGACAATCCATCCAAGCGTAACAATGTTACAGTCCAAATCAAAACCAGAGGAATGCAATAATGACTAGATTTACTCAATTTTACCTTCCTATTCACACTCAGTTTTTGAACATTCTCTATAGAATGAAAAAGTGAGCATAGTGGGACTGACAACGGACCATTACTGGACTGTGTCTTTAAATATGTTTTAATTGCAAAAAGAATTATTCAAAGTTTAAATTAAACAACCTACCCAAAGATTGATTATGTACCGTATGACCCCCCCCCCGAACAAAAAAAAAAAAAAATACAGCTGGACCCTCTGCAACGATAACGTTAAAAACAGTTTATGAATCCAAATACAATTTCAGAGTATAAAGCTATAACTTATTTCCACATCATACAGAAAACCCCATCCAATTTGCTTCAGTGGTCAAAGAGAAATGAGAATCTTTGTAGAGCATGTCAGGAATCCACTCCCTCCAAGTCCTGTCCATTGTGTTCACACATTAATATGCAGTTCCAAGAGCATCTAAGTGGTAAACTTTCAAAGAAAGAGACCCATGACACGTTTTTACACCGATCATCATTTTTCTGTGACCACTTAACCGAATCAAATAGGATTTTCTGCAAAATTTAGATTAGATGTTATAGTTTTACACCCAAAAATTGCATTTTGACGGTTTAATCAGATAAAAAGCTACTGTATCAATGCAGAAATCCGACTGTACTTTGTTTGGACATACTGTATATCAATGCCGATATAATATCGATATAATTACTCTGAATCTGACACACAGCCGTGGGCAAAGAACTAAAACGTACAAACCCCTGCAACATCTGTCTTTTTTTAAAAGTAGAACACAGCAGACTACAATTTAGACTCCTCGTTCTTGAATCACCTGGTAGACATTGGCAGGTGAAGCTGAGGACTCTGTCTTGGCAGGTTGCTCCATTTTGACACGGGTCTGACACGCACTCATCAGTTTCTTCTTCACACAATTCGCCCGACATACCCAATGGACATCGGCACCTATATCCGTTGATCTTGAAATCGGAAACAGATTTGACCAGAGAAATAATCACACGGTACTTTAATATGAATGCCATAGCTTGAACTTTGGAATTCTTAGGCAGATGATGTCACTAATTAGTATGGTAGCCATATTACATGATATTGTGTATCATGTTGGCTCTATAGAATACCGCATTATGTTTGCTCTAAGAATACTTGGATAATGTTTAAATTGTACAACACCAAACATTTTAAATTCCACTTGTAATTTAGATAATGAATGGACATAACAGCCATATAATCAACCCTTTCGGCGCCAATGAGTCGAATACGCATAGATCTCATACACGTAGGACCTACATTTGGACATGGAATCAAATGTGGCACTAAGAGGGTTGATCTATGACGTCATTTCAAGCTCCAGTCAACCCATGTTTCTCACATAATCGGACATTCTTTTTGATGAGAGTTACAACACCAAACGTGCGATAAACGTTAGTTTTTGGCAAACACGCAATAATATCAGCAACCTACCAAGGATGGACTAGGCTTGCCTGGTCCTATATAGTCATTATAGAACTTTGCCAGTAAACAAATGACTGTGGTCTAGACTGTGGTCGAGAAACATTGTTATTATGCTCCGTACCTGGTCTTCACAAACGGATCCAGCCGCACACTTATGAGCTGCACAATCGTCGATATCAGTCTGGCAGTATGGCCCGGTGAATCCAGGCAGGCAGTTACAGTTGAATCCGATGCTCTCATTGAGGACACAGAGACCACCATTTTGACAGGGATTGACGTCACAGTGAGTGGTGTAGAGTTGACAGAGGGTTCCAGAAAAACCACCTGGGCAGCGACAGGAGAACCCGTTGACTTTGTCTACACAGGTGCCTCCATTATCACAGGGGTCATCGTAGCAGTCGTCTGTATCAATCTGGTCATATGCAACAATATTGAGGTTTACACAACGATCGTAGACGATGCCACTTTTTAAACGTCTCTACATTATCTGCAAGTCACTTTAAGTTGTTCAAGCTTTTATTAAAAAAAAGAAGATATTTCTTGATATTCCCGAACAGCATAAAATCGGTTTTCATACTGTATTGAGGACTCTGACATTATTCAACTTATTTTTTTTTGAATTATTATATGAGGTGGTGAAATGTTTCTTATTCCATTATTGGTTTATCTTCTTAAGAAGTTATTTACTCATTTATTGTTTTTATGAAATATCCCTGACAGATTGCGCTTATTTTCAGGTCATTACGATCTCCAGAAAAAAACCTCAAAATAAAAAAGAATTTTATGAATAATTATGTCATAAGTAATAGAATAATGTACCTGCTTTCTTTCAGGGTAGCCTGTTCGGTGTTACATCGTTTTGTGCTACCAAAGTGTAATTATTTTATTATTACCCCAGCAACATCAGATGGCCATTTATACATCAGGGTCAAGAGGGATAGTGGATGGGATGAAACATCTTTCGAAAGATGAACGAACCCATGTAGAAGCCTATTCCTGTTTACAAATCCAGAGCCTTATTCACTATACTGCAGTCCTCCCAAATAGGGAATACTACAAAGTAATTCAAATCAAAAAGTTTAAAAAGTAAAAAATAAAAATAAAAATAAATCAAGAGAACTGGTAAAAAAGATAGTGATAAACATGTGCTCATACGTGGTTATAACACCCATTTTCTGAAAACAAATCTTCAATGTTATGAAACGCAAGTTAAGAAACATTCAGCGTTTGCCTTTCAGTGTATGTAATGCTCAAAAATGACCTGTCACTGCACTGTAAAAATCTGGTGTTAAATATGAAACATCGAGCTAGTGTTAAATTTCTGGAGCTCATTTGTGATGTTGAATTAACACCTTCGGGTGTCACTTCAAAATATAAAACTAATTTTTAGATAGGTAATTAAATACTGTTTTTTTTTTGTTGATTTGGAACTTCAATAAACGAACAAGAACTTTCTGATAACGTATTTGATCTTTGAAAAAAAGGTATAAACACATATTTACACCATGATAACACCAGTTGGTATGGACTCCTATTGAAACAGGGCTGGTGTTACACCATTGGCATTGACATGCAATATCAAATCAACATCAGATAGTGTTATTGTTGAATCAACACCAGCGCAGTGTCAAAATATCACCAGCTACAATGTCAAATCAATACCTGGAAGGGCCAGGTGAACACTTTTCAACACCATCAAAACGTACTTTCTATACTTGTCGGTGTTGTCCTTTACTGACACTTTATGGGTGTTACCATTAACACCCATGGTGTTAAATCTAACACCACTCTTTTTACAGTATGTATAAATATAGTTGAATTTGATGATTGGTTTCTCTCTCTTACGGAACACAGATCGCCCTCATAGCCAGGTAGACAGTTACAATGGTAGCTTCCCCAGCCATTCACACACTCCGCTGTGTCGACGCAAGGTGATGGGAAGTCATCACTGCATTCATTGACGTCGCTCTCACAGTGTATGCCGGTGAAGCCAGGTTTACAAACACACGTGTATTCGTTATTGCCATTCAAACACTCCACGGTGTTTTGTGATAGACAAGGGTTACTTCGGCATTCGTCACGATCCCTGTGGCAATATTTCCCCGTGCTGCCCGGATAGCAGTCACATCTTGGGTAATAACAAAACATTCAACGAAATTTCAGGTGTCCAAAGGTCGGAGAAAAGAAGTGAAAAAAGAATTTAAGGGTAACAGGGTACACATATACACACAAACACACACACACACAAACACACACACAAACACAAACACACACATACATACATTTAATACACAAAATTATTATACATTCATTCTTTTATTTGAATGTAATAAATCGTTTACGTTACAAAAACGGATTTCTGGTTTTATATCCGCCCAGATTTGCCATATCACATGCATTGGCAGATTTTTCTTGCTTGTTGGAATCGCTGCAAAGCCCCAGTCACATAATGCTCTGCGTCCGGCGTTACGTCCAAAAAAGTCTTTTTTCCGCGGACCCCCGCGGATCCTTTGCCGTCACCAGAGATTTGTACAAAACATGCGGGCAAAAAATGCGGGCGATACGGACAGATACGACCAGATGCGAATACTTGCGTCCACTTGCGGATATTCTTACGAATTGGCACATAATAGTTCTGAACACTTGCGGAGAGTTGCGGATATTTTCGGATAGTTACGGTAGTTACAGATTATTATCAATAATTATGGACAACTTGGTTTTCTCTTACGATTCCTGCTAAGTCAGTGTATTATGACAGGTTATCACATTTTGGACTGTCTTACATTGTGCACTGGGGAAAACTGAAGTTGAATTACGTACAAGTTGTGAAAAAATCGTAATCCTTTAATTTGCTTTACAATAATAAAAGATATATGAAATTTTGAACTTGAAGTGTGATTTTGTTTGTGCAACTCAAATATGAATAAACGTCATAAATGTAAAGAATATATGTGACCGTGCGTCACAAAACGAACAAAAAGTCGCACACACTGACTTTGTGTGAGGACTGAAAATAGGTGAAATGGGTCAACCGAGCCGATCTTGACTTGGCTACCCTGGGTAAATAAGGCCTTATCATTATTAATAATAATAATAATAATAATAATAATAATAATAATAATAATAATAATAACAATAATAATAATAATAATAATTTCAGTTTAATCTGATAATCCCCTCATTGTTGTTACTCCGGTGATTTCCATCCTGTTTTTTGTCCCATTCATCGCACAACCAGCACGGCTTGATAAAGATTAAGCGCTTGAATAGACACTGTACTTCAGAGCCTCTTTTCTCAGTTTACACTTTTTTGAGTGTGTGCATTCTTTCCACTATTTAGATAGGTTAGGAGAGTCCATTTGATTTGAGTAATACATCATTTAAAAGCTTAAAGTCTGCTCTTTCAGAATATGCTCTCAACTGAAATTTCATGTGTGGTGACTTTTTGTCTGTTTTGCGGTGCAGGGTCACATATAACATCACTATACAATATAGATCGAAAAGTTCAACGTTAAAGTAAGAAAATATTACTTGCAGTCATGGAATAGACAAACTGTGGTTACGCTGTCGTGGTTCAGCGATATTCATGACTTACTGGGTCATGTTAAGGAGATATTTATGATAAAGCAATGCTTATTAAATTTACAGGAAAAAAAAAGACAGCAAAACTTTCAAACACCCCTCCCACACCCAAGTACAATATCAAGTCATCTCTTCAAGTAATGTATTTTCTGTTTGAATTTCTTGTATGCATGTCATTTTGTAATGCGCAGTAGAGTATATTATTGTGGTAGCTGCGCAATATAAATGTCCTTTATTATTATTATTATTATTATTAAAAAAAATGTAATACACATTCGATGGAGCGTAAAGTGCATGGGTAAGACTATATAGAAATACTAAATTCGTTCTCATTTTATATAGTTGCCCCTGTCCCACACCTTCCCCGGCCAGAAAAGTGAATAAAATGCTATCACCCCATCCTCTACCCAAAATATTGCTTTTTTCGAAAAATATACATTCGAAGAGTACAAGAAAAAAAGTTCAGCACCAAGAGTCAACCGATGTCATTGGTATACATGGTATATGGGTGCCACTTAAAATGACCATTAATTGTGGGAGAAATTTCATAATTTGACCATGCAGTTCTGCCTCTCCACCGCTCAGACTATGTTGTATAGCATTCCTTCAGGTAAAGGCGCTGCAGCTTGGCAACAGGAGTAGTGTGCCTTCCCTCGAGTCTCTGTGTTCCCATGAGAGTGGAAAACGGAAAACGTGGAAGGACGTAATTGTCCGCAACATCCGTAGCTGTCCGTAAATATCCGTAAGCGGACGAAACTGTTGTGATACGTTAACTTGCGGTTAATTTCGGATACTTACGGTGGACGTAAGCGAACGCAAACGGACGGAAGGTAAATTTTTTTTTGCGGATGGTCTGCGTCCAAGCCACGGATAGTTACGTTCAGTTACGGATAGTTACGTTTGGTTACGGTTACTTGCGGAAGTTTGCGTCCGTGGCGTCTCTCTGCGAAATTTTGAACATTTCAAAATTTCGCAGGTTCGGCGACGTCATTTTGCGTTTCTTTACGGATGAGTTACGGACAGTTACGTCTACATACGTCCCTGCGGATGCCTGCGTCCACGCTGCGGCTCCCTGCGTCCACTCATTCGTATCTATCCGCGGCGGACGTAATCCATCGTAAAGCACTGTGTGACTGGGGCATAAAGAAAGACAGACAGAGAGACAGACCGACGGACAGACAATACCTGTAGGTTGTTGGTAAGTTGACACACAGTTTTCCGAACAGAAGTCAATTTGCATGTCACAAAGGCGTCCTGTATAACCAGCCTCGCATAAGCACGCAAAGGTCAGGAGTCCATCAATGCAATCACCGTGAGTACAGGGGCTTCAGTAAAGATACAAACACACATTAGAAAAGCAGTTTTCAGAAACAGAGATCAGCGGGCACGAAGGTATAACATTGCATAATCATTCTCTTAATTTGAACTGCTTACCCATTTTAATTTCCGGCTTTTATGAAATTATACAAGTATTTTAAGGTTATCATGCTAAATACGTGCGACTATTTTCACTTTGCATCGATGAATTTCCACTACCACCACAAAGGAGCTCATTAAACGTTCATATTATAGTCCTCCGGTTAACTGATGCTTAGTACAGAAATAGGAGAAATAAAGGTCACATTTTAAACTTGTTTGTACAGTTGTATTTCATCATTCCTTGATTTTTTTTTGGAAGAAATTACTTGTGGTTTAAATCAAATCAACTCACTTATCAGCACACCAGTCTATGTCGTTCTGGCAGTTGGTCCCATTATATCCTTCAGGACAGTGACACTGGTAAGAATCTGTGAGATCGCTACAGGTTCCTCCGTTCTGGCACGGTTTCGACAGACATTCGTTAATTTCATTCTCACAGCGGGCTCCTATGAAAATGACAACCATTATGAACTATAAGAAATTTACTTTCACATGAGCAGTACCTTTCATGAATGCCAGACTAAATGATGTACAACATGAAATGCTTATAATACATTTCATACTTATATGCCATACTAAATTCCACTGCAGAAGTTTCACTGAGCGCCAGCGTAGCTTTGAACAGCTTCCTCATTAACGTAAGTAACACACAACAGCGACCAGTCATAGGTCGATTGTAGAATAGTCAAATAAAAAAAAATTACAACAAAATGAAACAAATTATGCTTTCATACAATTTTTAAAAGAGGTCGTAAAGGTTTTCAAAACTAAAGCTGAAAATGGAAAAGAAGTTCACGAGTTTTTTCCCAAGCCTTTCTTACCCTGATACCCAGGTGGACAGTGGCATTCGAAGCTGTTCTGATCCCCAGTGCACGTTCCGCCATTACTACACTGCGTCTGGGTACTGCAAACATTGAGTTCTTCTGTACACCACTCCCCCGTCCAGCCCACTGAACAGGTGCACGTGAAGCCATAGGACTTGCTGATGCACACACCATTTGGTCCACAAGGGTTGTCAGTGCAGTCGTCAAGCTCGTTTTCACAGTTTGGCCCTTGGACGAAATGATTGAGATAACCCTGTGATTATCGTATTTACAATCTGCAACATCAATTTGTCTGCTTTGTCACTATACGTGTAATTGTCTTCTAACACGGTTCCCAAAATATAATGGTGTTAGCTGGGTAAGCTTCATGTATAATCGGCTTACATTTTTAAGATCTCAACATGGACTACGTTAAACACAATGTTAATGATATATTTTCTGATTATCTCTAAGCACATACCCAAAACATTGTTTCAAGTTTGATAAAAAAAAAACACTAACATCATAAGGAAATTATCCAGGTGAAGATAGGCAATTAAATCACACGAAAGTTAACGTCTCCCTTAATTTGAAAAATAGCAAGCTATTTACATAACAAATATAATAAATATATACATATTTGTTTTCAGAAGCAAATACCAGTTGGGAGTTTATTCCATTTGTGACTGATTACCCATGTTTACGCGAAAGGATTTATTTCATTAATTTACTCATATCACAGAACTTAGAATTGTTACCATTGAAACCGAGTTTACAGGAGCAGGTGTAGCTGGTTCCATTATTTATGCAAGTTCCACCGTTGGAGCATGGTTGGTACTGACAGTTATTCTCTGGGATATCACAGTCTTGCCCAATAAATCCATCAGGACAGACACACGAGTAAGCCAAGTCCATGTCGATGCACACACCTCCGTTTAGGCATGGCTCATCCGTGCAAGCTGTTCTGGTTTCCTCGCAGAAATCTCCTGTAAAATCGATGGTACATAGACAGACTGCGGTCCCTCCGAGTTCACTGCATGTACCCCCGTTCGAGCACGTGACATTCGCACAGAAATCTGCGTCTATGTCGCACAAGAAACCTGTGAATCCTGGAGTACAAACGCAGCTGAAACTACCGATGAGGTCCAGACACGAAGCGCCATTCTGACATGGACTACTCTTGCATTCATTAATGTCTCCTGAACAGTTTTTCCCTCTATAGCCTTGGACGCAATGGCACTCGTACCCACTAGGGGTCAGCTGGGTGAGGGAGCAAGTTGCTCCATTCTGGCAGGGGTCAGGCTGACACGGGGTGATCTCGACGTTGCAATCCTTGCCAGTAAAGTCATCTTGACATCGACAATGATAATCTCCGTCAAGATTTATGCAGGTTGCATTGTACCTGCACGGCTCAACTGTCAAACACTCATCAATGTCATACTCGCACCTTAAACCTGCAAGATTTAAAAGACACATTGAGTGACAGGGAGATTGGGAGAGATAGAGAGGGAGAGAGAGAGAGAGAGAGAGAGAGTGCGTGTTATAGGTAAAGAAGGAAATGGAAATGACAAAAAGCATAGGAAATATCCATTCTATGCAAACTGTGTGTGTGTGTGTGTGTGTATGTGTGTGTGTGTGTGTGTATGTATGAATGTATAGATAGGGGAGATAACATGATTTGAGAAAAGAAATTACTTTGATGGATCAAGCTACACTTTAACCATGCTACATCAAACTTGGTTTGGTCACTGTGGCATAGCTAGTTGACAAATCATGACTAATATTATTATAATTACTATGAATTCCATCTATTCTATCCTGTCTTCTTTTAAATGATAAACAGGCTAGTCTGATTCAGAGCCGAATCTAGTTAACAATCTACTTGACAATATAGCTAGTTGACAAAACATAAGTAATATTATTATAATTTGTTTATTTATCTATCTACCCAGTCTTCTTTTACATAATACACAGGCTAGTCTGATTCAGAGCCGAGAGACCTACCTTATACAACAGAGCGCCTGTGACGTTAAACTGCATTGTACAATAATGAATTTCAGAAATAATGATAATGAGCAACACATAAAGCACAAGAACGTTACTGAATAATTACATTATCTTTACAAAGGAATCCCCAACACACACACATACCCGAGTAACCTTGAGTGCACAAACAATCGAAGCCATTGAGAGAATCATGACAGGTCGCTCCATTAGCACAGGGGTTCGATTCACATTCATCAATCTCTTTCTGGCAGTTGATACCCGTGTAGCCAGCCATGCATAGACAGCTGTAGGACGGACCAGCGTTCACGCAAGTAGCGTCGTTCAGACATGGCAAAGTCTCGCAGTGATCAACATCTGAAAAATGAAGAAGTCATGGAATTATCCATAGAGATTCGTTCAGCATTGTGTATTTCTAGAAAATGCCTTTCACGTGACTTCACACATGTCATGCATGTCATGTAAAATCATATCACCATAACTTAACACAATAATTGATCTAAATGAAGATGATGCAAGAAAATACTCAATGCACAAGCAGTGGGCAAAATGGAAAAAAAAAGGAAAACAATATCACAGAGCGTTTAACCCTAACTAGGCCGGGGGGGGGGGGGGGGGGCTCCGAGCCCCCCCCCCCCCTCCACGTTCCGCGCGATGTATCGCTATCGCGAAAAGCTATCGCCGCGACGTTTTAGGACTTTTTTATTTCTAGTCTCCCGCATCTTTTGACACCAAATTTGCGATTTGGTTCCAAAGTTGCGCATAAATATGTACGTGCATTGCTCAAAAACGTGAATTTGTGTACCTTTTCAATGCAAACTGTGCTTACAGGCAAATTTCATAAAAGCATGATTATTTTGGTGTTTTATTGATTAAAACCAATCAATAACATATTTTCTTGTTCGAACAATGTCGCCGACAAATTTCATCGAAAAAACAAAGAAATACATAAGAAATTAAAAAAAAAAACAATAAAACACTTAAGAATTTTTTTTTCTCTTACATTTGCTAAGGACACTAAAAAGAGTATTTACACAAAAATGCGCCTGTTTTGAGCTTTATTTAGTGATTTACACCAAATTGTCTGATTTCATGCATCATTATGCATAAATTAGCATAATTTAGCATAAATGACAATTTGAATAAGACTAACTTCGCGGTACTTTAGATTACTTTAGATTGTGTGCCAATCTTCGTCGCGATCGCGCGGTCGACGGCCGAGATGTGGAGGGGGGCCTGGGAGCCCCCCCCCCCCTCCCGCTCTATCATCTCCTAAATAGCCCAGCCTAGTTAGGGTTAAAGTTGTGGAGCATTTCCCTTACCGCTGCACAAGGAAGCTAGCGAGGTCCCTTCATGACGAGTAGTGGTGTTTCCTGGGCATGGAAAGCAACGTGACTGTTGAGGCAAATGTTGGTAGCTACCCACTGGACACGGTGAGCAAGGGGCAAATCCTGTCATCGAAAAGGTTCCGGCTTCACATACCACTGTGTAAACCACAGAAAAAGAAAAGAATGGATAATTCCGATTTGATTCTTGCTTGGGGGAATACATATTCGACATTGTTAGATAAACTATTTCTTCTGCAAAAGATGGCGCTCAGAATCGTTTTTAACCTTCATATCCGAGCACATACTGACAAGCTTTTCCTTGAGCACAAAATTCTGAAAATAAATGAGTTGTATTTGTTACAACTTGGTCAATTTATGTTTAATTAAAACTGCAATCATCTACCCAAAATATTTTATTCTTTATTTCACCGTAACAGCCACGTACATAATTATCCCACTAGACAATCTAAAGAATTTCATCTTCCCTTAGTTAGAACTGTACACACTCAAAATACATTTGTTTATACCGGACCCAGATTTTGGAATAGCTTAGATAATGATCTAAAAGAATCCGTGAAGTTAATTACATTTAAGTATAAACTCAAAAAACATTTGTTTTCTAAATATACCAGTTAATTCTGTTCAATGAAAAAACACGTCATGTTTCACTTTCCCTTGAGATTTTGTAGTGTGTCCACAGACCTTTTCCATCCCTCTCCTTTTCCTTCTCTATTCTTCCCTGCTACTTTTTCCTTGTTCTTCGTTGTCCAGTATCTGTCTGAGTGCATTTCCTCAAATTTTGTTATTTCTGTGTATTGTGTTATTGTTGTTGTCGTCGTTATGTTTTTTGTGGCCGATTGCATATCTTTTTCCATTCAATTTTCCTGGCACACCTGGCCCCATAGTGTCTGTGCCACAAATGTGATATGTTATATAGTTTATACGATTGCATCCTAAAATCCTAGTAAGTATTGTTCATATTATCAACATCATTATATCAATTAGTAAAATGTACAATAGTATGTAGAAGAATTTAAATGAATATGTCTATTTGGTATAACAAATTGGTGCTGTTGTTGTTTTGTTCCAGTGTTCCACGTTTTACAAGCGTGGCTTTTTTAGTGGAACACTGTTTTCCATCATTGTGATTATTTACTATTTTTGTTGCAATGACAAAGTGCATTGTTTCTTTTTTACGACATCATTCGTGTATAATATACTTTATATTGTATTGAAAAAATCCTTTATCGGACGAGTGTAAGAGAAATGAAAAAAAAATGTATCACTTTGGATTATGTCAACTTTTTCTTTTCTTTTCTTTGTGATGATGGAAATAAATAAACTATTGAATTGAAAAATTGAATTGATTAGCCCAGCGCATTGTGTTAGGCAGCTAAGATTACTTCGAAAATCAGCAGTCCTAGCCAGTGTTCGAAAATATTATAACACACCAACGCAAAGTTCATGAATCACTAACCAATATCATTCAATCATTCGACAGGTACCTAAATTGCATTTTTCTGAAGTTTTTTTTTTAACAAAATACATGTAAAAGACCATGCTCACCTTGGCACTGATCGACATACGTTGATCCTACGTGTGTAGTGGTTGTTCCAACCGGACAAGAAATACAGTCAGTCCCCAAGACACTGGGTTGGTAGCTCCCGATGCGACACGGGAAGCATGGCTTGACACCTGATTCAGAGCTGTGCCCGGGGTGACAGACATCTGAAAGTAGTGAAATTTTAGATACACTGTATAACAATAGGCCGCAACCTACCAGTATAATATTGTAACAATAACTCCGTAAAATAACTCATTAGGCTGAGAGGGCAAGTTTTCAACTGAAAGCTTTTTGTGTCGTGCATTTCAAAATAATGGAAAACACTCTGAGAAAGCAGAAAGAAACTATATTATCACTTCATCTGTGGACGGAATAAAACAAATGATACTCTAGTCCCATCAACAAATGTGTTTCACGTAAGTATGATAATTCTTTGCAGCTGTAAATTCAAAGTATCTGTAAAACTCATAGATTCAACGATAACGACACATTTCCCTTCGGTCATAACTGGTCATACTTAACAATTTGTGGAGTTGGTAATGCGTGCTGTGACTGAGATTCATCCTTCCCACCTTTGCATGCTGAAATGTTCTTTGCACCCTGTCCTTCTGTGGATTGTCCTTCTGGACACTGTCTGCAGCTCGTCTGAGCCTCTGCGTCTTGGTACGAGCCCTTTTCACACTGTAAACAGTTTCTGGTCTCGTTCGAATAGTATGTCCCTGGCGAACATGGCACTATTGTATGTTGAATTAAGCAATACATGTCAAGAGATGACAAGGTCAAACAAAGACTTTTAGAATATGATAATATTCTGTAAGGTCGAAGAGGCCAATAGGCACGAGAAATATTCGTTGCTACGCAACGAAAGTGTAGGCCCTACCCAAACATCATTAAACATATGCAATATATGCAATAGAGGGAAGGAGAAACAACCTCAAACAATGACTTGGAGTATCATTTTGTAATATTGCAGAAGGACGCGAAGCCAATAAGAACTTTAAATATTCCTTGCTACGCAACAGGAGTGCACCCATCATTTCTTTCTGTTAATTCTGTGTTTTGTGTTGCTATTGTTGTTATTGTTGTTATTGTTGACGTTATGGTTTTTTTTTTGTGGCCGATAGCATATCTTCCTTTCCGTTCAATTTTCTTGGCATACATCGCCCCATAGTATCTGTGCCACAAATGTGATATGTTATATAGTTTATATGTTTGCATTCTAATATTCCAGTAAGTATTGTTCATAATATCAGCATCATATATCAATGAGTAAATGTACAATAGTATGTAGAAGAATTTAAAATGAATATGTTTTATTGGTATATCAAATTAGTGCTGTTGTTGTTTTGTCCCAGTATTCCACGTCTTACAAGCTTGGCTTTCTTAGTGGAACACTGTTTTCCATCATTGTGATTATTTACTATTTTTGTTGCCATAGCAAAGTCCACTGTTTCTTTTTTATATCATTCGTGCACATACTTTATATTGTATTTAAAAAAAAATCCTTCATCAGACGAGTGTAAAAGAAATGAAAAAATTGTATCACTTTGGATTATGTCAACTTTTTCTTTTCTTTTTGGTGATGGAAATAAATACACTATTGAATTGAATTGAATTGAATAAAATACAATCAATATAATTATACATGCTTTATAAAAATCACATCTGGCAGTCAAAGGCTGAATTGCACATGTTTACAAATATAAATAATCCTTTATACAAGTAGATACCACAGTACTCTTAAATAACAATAATTCGAAGTTATGGGTTGAGAGTATATACCATGATAGACCTGCATACAAATAAAAAACTTTAAAGCTGTGGCCAGTGCATACAAGTCAGCAACTCAGATATGACACGTGACCCTATTAAAGACATACTACTTTTTTTTTCACACAGTGCATATACTGAAAACTATTTCACTTTCGTTATCTTAGCAACTATTGCAATGTATCGCTACTGTTATTTTTTCCTATTATTGTTGTTTTCTCTGTACAATTGTATGCGTTGTTTTTGTCACTTAAGAAAGTGAGATTTATGTTTGTATATTGAGGAAAAAACGAATAAATATGAACTTGAACTTGATACTCAGGGCATCATCAACAACAACAACAACAAAATAAGAGGAGTTTAGATTTGACCATCATCAAAAATACCTATTCGAAAGGCCACCTGTATGGCACACACAGGACATCTACCAATATGTATGGCACACACAGGACATCTACTAATATGATCGAGCAGAAATTTCCCATCTAATAACCACTGAATTCACGGTTGTATTCACACTTGGCTTAAAGTGCATGTTTGCTCAAATATCCGCAGGTGTTTCAGGCCAAATACAGCTAACTAGAAAATCACCCTGTCTGAAAGTGTTTTTTTTTCTTCACACAATTGAGGTTATAACAAACCAACAACAGCAACAAGTATGAACAAAAATTCTGAGCATCGAAAATGGTAAGAGACAAAATGTCTCTTAAAAAAAAAGAAGGAAATCTGCAACTTATATCTGATGCATAAAAATGATTGCTTTGTTCGTCATTGCTGTGTAATGATGATAGTCCATGTCCTGTATGTTAAGATCTTTGCGTTGCTTACGTAAAATTTGATTTACAGATAACTGTTGTATCGACTTCTTAAAGTGATATCATCAACAATTTACGCCGCTACACAACGATCCGTATCTTTTTAGCCAACATGTAGTGATTTGGAAAGTTATGAAATTGTTTAAGTATTGACGCCATACCACAATTATAGTCATTATTGTTGGCCCAATATCCGGCATCACATTCGCCTTGGATGAAGGTGTGGTCGAAGCTGGAAAAACCTATGTCTTCTTCATCCGTACCAAGGTCTAGTTCGAACACGTCCTCATCTATCATTTCCTCAATGAGGTCAAGCAGATTTTCCTCAGTTTGCAGTGATGATTGGTAATTCGTCTCGTTAGCCACGGCGATGAAATTGGTCGATATTTCGAATTCAACAAGGATTCTGTGAAATAAACGTAAACGTTCCTTTTTTATCCGATCAAGATTTCGCAGACTTGATCGAATACAAAAAGACAACTGATCTAGAAAGATAATGGTAATAATTATGTCTGTCAATATCGTGAGAAATTCTCTGTAAAACAGAGGGGTTTTGAAATAACCTCTCTTAATTTCAACATGAACTGATCGTCAAAAATGTCAAGAGATGTATGTATTTAGTAGAGTAAGGTTAGCAATGTACCTCTGTGTCTCTTAAATGAAAAGAAAATGGACCAGCTAGTATAAGGTCATTTGTACCAACAGGCAAAGAGTTCTCTAAACACATCCAAAAGTTGTATTTACCTGCGACGACGGGCTGTCATCTTTCTCAAACGATGGCTAATTGGCAGCTGATGATTTGGCGCCATCACTCGGATGTCACACCTGGGTGATTGCTGATTGGCGCCACATCATCAGTTGCCAATTAGCTATCGTTTGAGAAAGATCAGCCCGTCGTCGAAACTGTCACAGGTAAATACAACTTTTGGATGTGTTTGAGAACTCTTTACGTATATCTATCAATCATCCAAATGCGCAAACCATGATTTCGCATTGGTATCAATGTTTGTTGGTTTGTTTTTACTTTATATCATGCGAGGAGAGTCTTACTGTTGAGCTTGCAGGACCTGTCTTCGGTGGCGTCCATTTACGTTAGTCACGTGATAACGTCGGTTCTTGGACCTCTCATAGAACTCCCCGAGTTCCGGCAACTGCACATTTCTCCTTCTCCGGTTGATGTTAGTTCCACATCTCACTCGAACATTTTCCACCAAGCAGCTATTTTCAGCAGAGCATACGTGTTTGGTAACCAACGCAGATCTGATGTTCCTTAAGAATGCCTCTTTTATGAGTATGCTTGTGTCATCATTTACGCAAGATCCCTCAAAGTAAAATTCAACCGGAAGTTGCAAACGCCTCACATTTCGGGATTCTGTGAAGGAAATAGTGCGTTTAATTTGTTGAAAGAAATATACAAAGTGAGCCAATAAAAACTACGTACAGAGCACAAATCATTACACTCTCAAAATGTCAGGTTTTGTTTGCTTGTTTTTGTTTTTTTGGTATAGAACTGAAAACAGAACAAAAAACTATTAAAACAAAAATAGTCACAAGAAGTAGATATCAAAAACGTGCAATTACGATTCTAGCGATTGTTAGTGTTTCATCAAAAGGGTGGCTACGATTAAGCGGTGAAAACAACACGTAAATTTTTTTTATATTGTTTTTTAATTGCTCGGTTTTTCCGCTTGCTCGGTTCTTGCTTTAATCGGATGGGAAATTAATTAGGCTATGTCAGCACATGTTTTATTGTTGTTGTTATTTTTGTTGAGTCTCATTCTCTAATGTTCTCTCCTAAATTTGTTCAAAATTTCCTCTGTGTTATTTCTCAACGACGATTTTTAAATGTTGAGGAGCCATGGCAAATATTTTGTTTACTTCTGAAACCATTACACCCTGTGCACGTACAAACATGACATTACGGTTGTTTTTTACCCTTCATGTGTTTTACCTGTGCAATCTAAAATTGTGGAATGTGGTTGCCACCGGCCAGAATGGGTACACACATACTGCGTTGTTACGGTTAAACCTCGTACGTAGGGCACGTCGTAGCGATCATTGCAGAACGTGTTACAGAACACGCCCCCCAGCCAGCCGTCACACGCGATAGCCCCATTGGCTGGGGCGTCAAGGCTCGGACAGGGGTGCGCTAGGACAGAAAAGTTTGACACACAGGTGGATAAAGAAATTGTATCCCAAAATTTGTTACTCGTCAGTTAAGGAACACTCCACAATAACAACGCCAAATAACATCTAACAATTACGAAAGAAACAAGGACTCAAGCCAGCTAGAGTACTGCCAAGTGAGACGTAAAGTAAGGTTAGTATTATGTTTGTCTTTGATAGGCTACTTACGGTTTTTGTTGAGAAATATTTTCCATGTTGATTTCAGGAAATGGGCAACGTAATCTTCTTCTGTTTTTTTTTTTTTAACCGGGGAATAATTGGTTGTATCCGTTTCTAACTCAGTGTCTCTAAGTATCATTAAGGCCTTATCATTATTGGAAGATATACTGTTTTTGCACTATCAAGATTATTCGTATGCTACTTATCTACGTTTTTTAAAACTCATTTGTTTAGTTATAAGTTTTATTTTGTCTCTATCGATCTGTTTATTTAATAATCAAGCTGTTTGCTCAACGTATTTAATTGGTAGAGCAAATTGCTACGATTACGAATCCAAGTTGGGTCCAACTCCATGATACAATTTGCAAACAAAGGGGTAAAATAACCCATATTTGGAACCAAACATAAAGAACAATATAATTTATAACAGATAAACTTTTGATTCATTCATCACGTCCATTTCTACAAGCTACAATATCATTGAGACTCGCATCAAACTCTGTCTTTCCAGTTTTGTTGCAAATGTAATTCTGGTAATAACATTTTGAGTCATGGTGATATTCGTGGTATGATTTTAATCTTTTCCATCAAAACTTCCTGTTTCTAAACTGAATGTATCCATGCATTTATGAAATTATAGAATGATCATACTCACGTTCAATTTCTATGCGGAAGCTGCATACGGCGGTCTTTCCGTTGTCTAGATTGGTTGCGCTGCACGTGATTTGATGATTACCAAAATGGAAACATCCTTTACCGTTGTCATAGTTACAAGTGATGTCTAAGTCGTCTCCAGTAATCTCGTGGAAGACGGGTTGTTCCCACGTGACACAAGTCGTCTGCGTGTCGCTCATTAAACTCATATTCGATGGGCAGGAAAGCAATACTGGTGACAGCTCGTCTTATATTAGAAAAAGAAAATCAACGACAAGCAAATGAGAAAATCATCTATTCACCTTTTGCTACCAAATATGTTGGCCGTATATTTCATACCCTAAAGGATCTCAAACATGGATAAGAACCAATCATGTAATCCCTGCAGTTGCTAACACGCTAATATCTGCACAACATCCCTTCAAAAACAAACCTAAGACACATATAAGCAGCAGGATGATTCTATTTTGTCCAGTGATTTGATACCAGATCAACATCTCAATTACAGACCAAGTTAAATGTACATCTAAGTGGATTGATAAAAGAATGAGTAAGTAAAGTTATATGGCGCCCGACCAACAACCACAGCATGATAAACACTATTTAAACACTCTCTCATAACAATCATATGCCTATATCATTGCAGGAATTTACTTATTTCCGTACGCATTATGAAATATCCATGTAAAACAATATGCATGATTCAAACTATTTATCATTTTTCTGTTGAAATTCTCACTCATTATGATTGTTTGTTTTTTTCGTTGTCAAGCGGATAAAGCTGCGACCAATGCCAAGAAAGCCGAAAGACGAAACCTATTTCATTCGTTCACTTTATACAGGTGGCATCCAACCTTCGAGTAAAAAGACGTACGGTGAAACACCTTGCATTTACAAATGTGTCAATGTCACATTTTTTTGGTACTATGAGAGCAAAGAGTTTATCTGGCATTGGGATTCTGTCAGTGTGTGTGTGTGTGTGTGTGCGTGTGTGCATGCGCGAACTCATGTAGGACCCATATGTGTATGAATACTTATCATTATCATCACTTCGATTGATAAAAGAGATTCCGTCCGGCCTATTCATACCTCTGACTGCAACATTGAATTCACAGGTGGCGTTGTTCCCTGCTTGGTCAACAAAAGTGGACGAACAGTGGGTATCTTCAGTGAAATTGTAGGGAGAGGTCAGACCAGGGGGCCAAGTGATAACTTGGAGTGGTCGTCCCCCTGTGTCGATAGCTGTAGGTTCTCTAAATGTGACCTCCACGCCCCAAGCTTCGGTGCGATCCGCTATCAGCGTTAGAGGACAATAAGTCACTTGTGGCTTGGTTTTGTCTACATAAACAGAGAAAGCGTAAAGAAATTATTATCTACTTTAACACATATACTGCACATTGCCTACGCAAGCAGCGATTGAAAACAATGTCACACATATCTCTTAGAAAATTGGATATACATTAAAAAAAAAACCTACCAGTTTATCATCCCAATTATTTCGAGCCCGTTTTCTTGTGGATGCATCAGTGAAGAAAGCCTTTGACTCAGTAGACCATGAACTTTTACTTGGAAAGCTACAAGTATGTATGTACGGTGTCAGGGGGAATGCATTAAAATGGTTATGTCAGTGGTCGTACACAGCGCACCTCCTTAAAGGGGGTCATATCGGAAAGTACAAGTGTATGTGTGGGTGTCCCCAAAGTTTCGATACTTGGGCCACTTTTGTTTTCAGTTATGTTAAATGATCTCCCCAATTCAGTAAATAAGTGTGAAGTCATGCTATGTGCAGATGACACGGTTCTGTTTTATAGTGAAAATCATGCCCAGGAGATTGAAACCATGCTAAATACTGAATTTTTCGATGTCTTACGTATTATGTCGTCCTTATCACTTCAGTCAAGTTTCATTACAACGTATTTCTTATTCCAAGGTTCCTCGATTTTATTTTTCTCAATTTACTTTGTCTTGACTATGCAACCTTATTCTCTGTTACCAAAGAAAGTGAAATGTTTATGTTCTTTTCGAAAAATGAAATAAAGCATGAATGAATGAATGAATGAACGAATTGCACAATGTAAACCGGTGGTATGGACAAAATTGTTTGATGTTGAATGTTAAGAAAACTCAGTTCATGGTGATAGGAACATCAAGAAAACTGTTATTTGCAGACCGGCTGAAACTTGATATTGATGGTAACGAATTGGACAGAGTGAGGGAATATAAGTACCTATGAGTTTGGATGGATGAATCAATGAGATGGCAAAAACAAGTCGAAGAATGTTGTAAAATTGCCACACGACTAGCACTGGTGAGACGCCTGCGGAAGTATCTAACCGAAAGTAGTGCTAAAATCCTGGCAAACTCATTAATCCTACCTTACTTTGAATATTGTTCTTGTGCATGGTCAAACTGCTTACATAGTCTTAAAGATGTGCTTATCAAACAACACAAGAAAATGGCCAGAGTGGTAAGGAGAGTGGATCACACAGGGCCAACCAGCCAGGTGCTTGGAAGGTTACAATGGACGACGCTTGAAGAGAGGTGGCGTTTTAACACTTGTAAAGCGGTCTTTAAGACACTTCATGGCAACATGCCCGAATATGTACGAGAACTCATTACGCCCCTTGGAAACACACATTCTTATAGTACGCGAAGCGCAGTTAATAATGGCCTGATAATATTACAAGTAAAAACTCAAGCAGGAAAAAAATCTTTTTCACATTATGCACAGTGGCGTATCTAGGGAAAACGGCGCCCGGGGCAAGCGCGAAAATCGCGCCCCTAATTTTTGAAAAAGTGTTTAACCCCAACCCCATCCCGGTAGGGACTTTAAACAAAGTCCACATGATATGCTTTTTCAAGCACTTTAAAGGGGTCTTTTGGGGGTGATTTAAATGTAATGAATTTTGATAAATTTTAGCGAGCGAGCGCAGCGAGCGAGCCGAAAGTACTCTAAATTAGTACGCGCGAGTTAGTCGAAATTTGTATATTTCCACGTCATCATCACGTTTTGTTCTTTTTTCTTTTTTCTATTGATAAATTTTGGCGAGCGAGCGCAGGGAGTGAGCCGAAAATTTTTGTATTTCAGCTTACAAAACATGGAATTCTTGTCATTTTTTGCTTATTAAATCTTACAATTCTAATCAAGATATAGTGACGACCTTACAGATAACGATTTATACCAAAAAACTGAGGATTTATGATACTAGTACTCTAAATTAGTACGAGCGAGTGAGCCGAAATTTGCATATTTCCGCGTCATCATTTCGTTTTGTTATCTTTTTTGATTTTTTTTTGCGCCCCCCCCCCAGATGTTCGTAACCGTTGGCGTACTCTCTTGATCCAATCGGCGATCGCTTCAGAACGAATGAAATTGCAGCCGCTGCTCCGTGTAACATTTTTCCTGCTTAATATAAAATGACATGTGTGAACACAATAGACATTGTCATTTTGTGCGTGTCATCGTCACGTTTTGTTCTTATCTTCTTCTTTTCTTTTTTTTTTTGGATAAATTTTGGCGAGCGAGCCGAAAATTTTTGTATTTCAGCTTACAAAACATTGAATTCTTGTAATTTTTTGCTTATTTAATCTTACAATCCTAATCAAGATAATAGTGACGGCCTTATAGATAACGATTTATACCAACAAACTGTGGACTTGAAAAAAAAAATAATCTAAATTGTACGAGCGAGTGAGCCGAAATTTGCACATTTCCTCGTCATCATTACGTTTTGTTTTTATCTTGCTTGATTTTTTTTTGCGCCCCCCCCCCGTATGTTCGAAACCGTTGGCGCATTCTTTTGATCCAATTGGCGATCGCTTCAGAACGAAAGAAATTGCAGCCGCTGCTCCGTGAAACATTTTGCTTGCTAAATATAAAATGACATGTGTGAACACAATTAACAGACATTGTCATTTTGTCCGCGTCATCATCACGTTTTGTTCTTACCTTCTTTATTTATATAAATTTTGGCGAGCAAATGCAGCGAGCGAGCCGAAAATGTTTGTATTTCACCTGACAGAATATGGAATTCTTGTGTGAACACAATAAACATTGTCATTTTGTATGCGTCATCATCATGTTTTGTTTTTATCTTGTTAGCTGTGGTTTTCTGCCCCCCCCCTCCCCCCCCCCCAACCATTCTCCCTCCCCCCTTCCGGGCATTTTTTTTTCTTCTTTTTTTTCTTCTTCTTCGTTTTTTTCTTTTTCTTCTTTTTTTTTCGTTTTCTGCGCCCCCAAGGAGTGGCGCCCGGGGCACGTGCCCCCCTTGCCCCCCCCCCCCGATACGCCACTGAAATTATGCATCATGTATTTGGAATCAGCTCCCCGCTCAAGTCCGAAACGTCACCTCCCTTCAAGCGTTCGTAACAGCATACATATCTCACTTGGGGTATTTTTGTATAATGTTAAGGTATCATTTTCCCAATAATGTGAACTTGTGTATTATTATCGCCAAAGATTAATTTTGCATTTATATATTCATATAGAGTATTGATATTGTGTTAATGTTATGATGTAAAAAGGGATGTCCTTGATTTGTCATTTTGTGTATGTTGAACTATTATATTTTGTCATTCTGTTGCAAGGCCCCCTAGGATAACAGTGTGTAAACCACTGATGGGGCTACCCTGGGTAAGGAAAACTGAATAAATGAAATAAATGAATAAATAAGCCCTATATTCAAATTGATTTGGAACTAAGATGGGAAGTTCCGCTCTTGGTACTGCACACACATTAACACGACCCTTAGACCAAACTAGGGAATGGCGCTAAACAACCTTGCTCCAGAAACTGTCAAAAGGTCTGCGTTACATACATCTCGGTGTGTACAAGTTACAGACTGGTTACCAGGTATTTGAGCGCACATCACATACACAATAGGGAGCTTTAGATTGCGGCGCGGACGTTTGAGACGACGAATGCGTTGGACATTCTCCTCTCCCCTTGCGTCGTGCAGAAAAGTAGATTATGCTGGGACGCAACGTATAAGAAAACAAGGAAAAGTAGAAATTACGCGGTGCGTAATATATGTCCCCGCCGGAAGTAGCATTTTGTAGCAAAATGTACAATATAGGTAAAAAATCAAGGTCAAAGGTCAAAGAAGTCAAAGGTCAAAATTCTGTGTAGAAGTTTTGAAGCGCTCACCTAGTGCCATCACATAAAGCAAACGGAATCAAAATCGGGTAAGAAATGGCGAAGGAGTAGCATTTTGTAGCAAAATGTACAAAAAATGTAGGTCAAAAATTAAGGTCAAAGGTCAAAGAAGTCAAAGGTCAAAATTCTGTGTAGAAGTTTTGAAGCCCTCACCTAGTGCCATCACATTAAGCAAACAGAATCGAAATCGGGTAAGAAATGGCGAAGGAGTAGCATTTTGTAGCAAAATGTACAAAACAGGTCAAAAATCAAGGTCAAAGGTCAAAGAAGTCAAAGGTCAAAATTCTGTGTAGAAGTTTTGAAGCCCTCACCTAGTGCCATCACATAAAGCAAACGGAATCGAAATCGGGTAAGAAATGGCGAAGGAGTAGCATTTTGTAGCAAAATGTACAATATAGGTCAAAGGTCACGACTGAAATTCTGCGTAGAAGTTTCAAAGCTCCCATGTAGTGCTATCATATAAAGCAAACAGAATCAAAATTGGCTCATAAATGACAGAGAAGCAGCAAATTGAAGATTTTGATCACACACGGACGCACACACGGACGGACACACGGACGGACGGACGGACACACGGACACACACACGTACGGAGCCCGTTTCATAGTCCCCTGCTCGAACTCGTTCAGCGGGGACAATAAATTGGTGCCCCATATGGTCGGTGCATGAAGTAGCTCTCTATGTCGTGAATTGAGTGGACATAAAAATAACCCAGAACGCGTCGTGAAAAACTAAGACGACGCGAGCTAAAAATAGATCGACTTGATGCGCGTTTTTGTGCATGAGCAGAACACGTTTTTTTTTTTCCTCTGAACGTCCCCGACGCAATATCTAAAGCTCCCTTACATGTCATGTTCTGGCACAAGCGCACATTCCTTGACGTACACAAATATTTTGACACCAAGTGGATAGGTATATACAAGTATCGTAAAAAAGAGAGATCTGTCTGGACTTCTTTGTAGTAACTGACCCTCGCATCGTGCGGTGGACAAGGCATCGAGTGTCCTGGTCCACTGTCCGTCTTCTCTGCACATCAACACGGCCTCGTCACCTATCAGAGTGAGTCCGACGTGACAATAGAGAGCGCACTGCGTGCCCTGCCTGACACCTGTCTCATCAAGACAGGTAAGTGGGTTCACCTGTACATCCGCTGGAAGATGGAGTGGCGGGCATCTCACGTCTGACCAATGATGACATAAAAAATAGAATTAGATGGTCGTCACAACTATGATGTCAATTTGAGGACAACAGATTGTCTCTCAACTTTTGGGATAGCTGATCAACTGACTTTGCGAAGTATTGATATTAGGGTGAATGTGTATGATTTCTTGCATTCAATTAAGCATCTACACGAATTTCTTGCATATTCTATTGCATTGTGTCTGCATATAGCGCTCTCTCTTTGTTGTTAAATTTGGTGTTAAGTATTGAAAACTGTTTTTTTTTGTATTTGATTGCGCAAAGCTTTCTAAAAAGAGTTTCGTAATCTGTAAAAAAGACGTGTCCCCCTAATAGATTCGTGACAAAACATTTTTGCAAGCAGCACAATAACGTAGTACATGGAACAGCGACAAAATTCGTCGTTCGGAGTTCGGCAGCTGGACTTCATTTTTATTTTTCATTATTATCATTATTATCATTTTTTAGGTCAACAATATTCTGCACTTGATATAAATAGTCAAATGCTAGCCATGAATGGAATGACTTTATCCAATGCGAGGACCTACAAGAGAAATTACTCTCTGAACTGATTTAAACATTAATATTAATGTGGATTATCTAAGGTTAGTCAAGAAAAAGCGACATGTCTACCTTGGCATAATGGCGCTTCCTCGACATCCCAGTACATCATGGTTGCATCAAATTCACAAGTGATGACACTGGAACCAATCAGCTGATAACCACGTGAACACGCCACGTGACAACTTGAACCCCAGGCTGTACTACAGGTGCCGTTGAAGAAGCTCCTTGCAGGCAAATCGTACTGGCGACATCTGCGCACTGTATTTGAAATCAGATACAGATATGAAAGAAGTGATACTGGGAAAGCACTCTGAGAGCGCAGACCCCCGCCAAGCAGCAACTTTCCACCGATGATCTTGCTCTTCCCAAAGAGATTTTTCTTCTCTCCACCACTGGGTAATTTCTAAGCTCTTTGAGCTCTTTCATAGAGATCAGTGATTTCCACCCATAGGTATACATGCTGAAAAATCGCCTGAATTTCCAATAAAGAAGCCTTTGTTACGTCATAAACCCTCAACTGCGCGGTGCGCCTCGCCCTAGCAGTTGGCAAGAAAGTTTGAAAGTTTGAAAGTTTGAAAGTTTGAAAGTTTGAAAGTTTATTTACTCACAACCCAAACTCTGGGTATCGGAGTCCAATGAAAAACATGTAGCACATTATTATATCAATAAATAATAATTGCAAATAACTTTGAAAAGTGTACAAAACAACTATAACAAAAAGAACAAGAATGAAATGCGATTGATGAAAAGAAAAAAAGTGTACAGAAATATACAATATATACAAGATATATGGTGAAAAAAAACCCCGCCAAAACAAAACAAAGAAAGGGAAATATGACGAGAGAGAGGAGGGAGAGAGAGAGAAGGGATATGGAGGTGAAGAGGGAGAGTGAGAAGGACACAAGACTGGTCATAAGATATACGAGTGACTTTTGGTTCAGGAAAACAGAAAGAAAAATAGAAACAGAAAAAAAAAAGACATACGGAAATGAATTCATACGCTAAGTGAACAAGAATGAAGGAAATATGGAGACGGGAACGAGAAGAATAAGAAGAAGTAGAGAGATGGAAGAAAAAAGGAGGAGAGAGTGAAAAGACAAATAAGTTGTATATCAATAGTAAAGAAGGCACAGCCTGTAAAAAAGGCATGTAGTATTTGCAAAAAGGATAAAAAAATACTAATAATCTAAACATGTGTCATTATATAATTACAAACCTTGGTTAAATTGGAAAGGACTGTTTTCTTTTGACAATTAAGTAATTGATCCATCTTCATAGTGTTTGGGTATTTCCAGTAGTATTTTTTAAGTATTTCTTTCGTTGTTCATTAAAGAGTCTTCACTGAAAAAGGTAGTGAAATTCATCACCAAATTTCTCTTCATTACAAAGGGTACAAAATCTTTCGTTTCTTGGAATCTGATTGTATCTTCCAGAAACAATTGGCAGTTTATGATTAGCGCAACGGAATTTACATAAAATTTTTGCCTGTGAATCATTAAGGTGTCGAAAATACTTTTCAAAATGAAGATCCTGCTTAAAAATTCGATAATTTAAACATTGAGAATTTTTGTCTACATTACTATGCCACTCTTGTTTATAAATATCATTTAATTTGGTACTAACTAAACTTTTGAAGCCAGCTAAAGTGAGATGTGATGCTTGGCTGTTCCAAATTGCAGTTAGACCTAAGTTGTTAAAGGACAAGTTCACCTTCATATACATAAGGATTGAGAGAATGCAGCAATATTAGTAGAACACATCAGTGAAAGTTTGAGGAAAATTCAAAAGTTCAAAAGTTATGAATATTTTAAGTATCTGCGCAGTCGCTGCTGGAAGAGAAGACTGCTACAGTGTATGATGTCACATGCGTACAACTATATAAGGAAAATAAAAAGAGAATTTCACAAAACTTTAAATAAAGTGCACATTTCTTCGACTTGCTACTGACGTATGTTAAGGGTAATATTATTCCCCCTGCCTTCTGAAAGAGAGAAGTCAGGTGTTATTTTGTTATGCGAGAAAAATGGAAATATGTTGAATTTTCCTTATTCTTTCTTTATATCGTTGTACTCATGTGACATCACAACCTATAGTAGTCTTTCATCCAGCCGTGACTGAGCAGAAACTTCAAAAATTCATAACTTTTGAACGGATTGTCCGATTTTGCTCAAACTCTCACTGATGTGTTCTACTAATATTGCTGCATTCACTCAACCCACATGTCTATGAAGGTGAACTTGTCCTTTAATTATTTCTTTTATCCTAATTACCCATGTCATCGAATTTTCTTGCCTCGCCGATAAAACATATTGAAAATTATACAAGACATGCGCTATCTTTGACATATTACTGTTAACAAGTTTAAACCAAAACATGAACATCCGAAGGGTCACTGTCTTTTGTAATCTATCTTTACCTATTTCTCCGTAAACCATACAATTCGGAGTTCGCTTATGTAATCCAAGAAGTTCCTTACAATATCTACAAAAGAAAGTTTCAATTTGGGCGAGGTCTTCAAAACCCCAAATTTCACTGCCGTAAAGCAAAATAGGCATGATAAATGTTCAAATAGCTCTAGTTTTACGTCGATTGGAAGGAGGAGAGGTAAAATTTTACTTTTCATGGAATACAACGCTCTTTTGGCTTGGGTTACTTGTATGTTTATCGCTTTCTTAAAATCATTATTATAATTGAACGTCGTTCTTAACTAAACATAATCATCGCAGACACAAATTTTGTCATCTCCGAAAAGAAAGGTAGGAGCTGTTCTAACTTTTCCACGGGAAAAAATAACTATCTTAGTCTTAGCAGTATTAACGGTCAGATGCCACAATTGGCAATAATCAAATAAAGCATCAAGAGCTAACTGGAGTTCCTCAGCATTATCAGCCAACACAATCGTATCATCTGTATATAGTAATGTGAATAAATCAACAAACATATTCACTGCTTCGGTAGAACACGTTTCATTGATACCTGATGAAAGAGAATCCAGGCCAAGGTATCTCTGAGACAGAAATGACGAGAAATCGTTTAAATACAACGAGAAATATTATTGGTGATAAATTCTCGCCTTGTTTTACACCTATGTTACTCTTAAAAAAAAATCTGATTTACAATTGTTATGAAAAACGTAGGATTTTGACTTTCTATAGATATCCTTAACGACCCGGAGTAATTTACCATTAATTCCATGGTCAAACAATTTCAACCACAGTGAAGATCTATCAACCAAATCGAATGCTTTTTTGTAATCAACAAAAGCTGTATATACCCTTTTCCTTCTCTGTAAATAAAAATCAAGAATAGCATGTAATGAAAATACATGGTCCATAGTTGAATATCCGCATCTAAAACCAGCTTGTTCCTCTCCTAACAGGCATTGTGATTCTACAAACAAAGTTACTCTATCATTCAATACTGCCGTGAATAGCTTCCCAACACAGCTGAATAATGTAATACCTCTGTAGTTGTCAACACAATCTCGTGAGCCCTTCCCTTTATACAAGGGTTTTATCAAACCGTTTACCCAATCTGTTGGGACAATGCCACTGTCGAATACAAGATTAAACAATTTGGTTATCAACTTGACCAAGTTTTTTGAACTATTCTTCAGAAGTTCATTCAAAATCAAATCAAGGCCTGGTGCCTTGTTATTCTTAAGTCGTTTCATTTGATTTACAACTTCCGATATTTCAATCTCTCTGTCTAATTCTTCATTTGACATATCATTAAGCAGTGCTTCAATACCAGCATCATAAGATCGTACGTTACCACTACCCAAACTTTTAAAATGATCATAAAAATCATGCGATGATAGTTTTTGAGATGTTTCACAGTATCTATTCTTCCTATTGATCAGTTTCCAATAATCTTTCGGAGTTGAATTTTTTAAATTCCTTAACGCTGAATTTAATTGCCAGGTATGATTTTGCTTCTTTAAACGGATAACACTTTTGTACAGTTTACTTTTACGTTTCATTTCACTCTCACAAAATGATCAGTTTTAGTTCGACGGAAGACATTTCTTGCTTGTATAAAATCTTTTCTTGCATCAGAACATTCCTTATCAAATCAAGGATTTGCGTGAAATTTGTTTCGGCGTGCCTTGAAATTCTTTGCTTTAGACTCAATAACCATATTACACGCAACTGCAGCATCTACATGTAAATAGATATTACGTAGATTACCAGCGATCTTATCCATTTCACTTTGAGAGATGTTTCCTTTAGTAAGTGTCTCTATGTAATCTATTGATGCAAGTATTTCTGCATCATCAAAATTTTGAACGAACATATTTCTTTTCTTATCCTCCCATTTGATCCTGATTGACTTTTCATCATTACAATTACCTACGTCTGTTCTAAAAACATTATAATTTTTAATAGATCTTTCTACAGCATGAGCAAATTTATTGACAATTTCAAGTGAAATCGGACAGTGTTTGTCTGATAGAAATTTATCAAAAGTACCGATGGAGAAATCTTCAATTTTTGTGAACACTTCGGGAGATGCCAAAGCATAATCAACAGTACTGGCACTGCCACATGTTAAACGACTAATACCGAAATCATCACCGAATCTGCCAATCACTATATGTATATCCATATTTTTGCAAAAATCTAATAATCTATGACCGTTTGTTGCGACACGGATTGTCGCCCCTACACGGATTGTCGCCTCCTGCTCGGGGCGACAATCCGTGACGCTTGTGCAGTTCCCAGTTTTTGACCTCGAAGGCGACAATCCGTTTTGGCGAAAAATTTGTTTTGACACGGATTGTCGCCCCGTCACGGATTGTCGCCCCGGGCTCGGGGTGGTTCCTCCGGTGTTAAGCTTTGGTGGGATGGGTATGACTGGTAAGTTATGCGTATGCGTGTGTGTGTGTGTGTGTGTGTGTGTGTGTGTGTTTGGAGTATGATAATACAATATGTAGAAACTGTGCATGTGTGGTGGTTGTATAGTGGTAGTGGTTTGTTTGTCTGTGTGTATACGTGTGCCTGTATGCTTACGTGTGTATGTGGAATATAGTGGCGCTACTGTGGCAATATAAACGCCTTCAGAGTGTATGAGCACGTGTTTAAAGAATTCACACCAGCGTTGATCTAAAAATAGTATGGGTGTGTCAACCAATATCAGCGGTGAGGCGGGCTAGGCGAGAGAGAGACCGAGAGAAAATACATACGAGGGAGGTACCCTCCCCAAATGTTATTTGTCTTTGTTCATTTTTCACTGCAGTCATTTTCTTCCATCGGTCTTTTAAACTAGAACGTCCATACCACTATTCTTTGTCCCAGAATAGGTTTGGCATGCTTTATGCATGAGCGAATAATTTCCACACGCCGTAAAAAAATGTCAATTGTTAGTTGATTTTAGCACAAACGAACTGCCACTGCACACCGCTAATACATACGTAATACAATCAAACACTAACAAACACTCAAACAAATCCTCATAATGCAAATAAACCAACTCAACACTTTTTTCCCTTGATATTTATTGATTTCATTCGAATCATTCATAAATCGACCCATTCTGGGTGTAACATGAACAAAAAAAGTTACAAATGGCAATTCGAAATACAAACAAATCCATTTGTCAATTTATACCACAAATAATCTCACTTCAACATAGATAACTCGATTATACACCAAACCTACTAATAATTTCTTTACGAGAAAGTTTTGACATGTAGGGCCCTACCAAACCTATATTCCTTGAATATATTGGTTTGGATCATGTAACACCTTCTTACTTACAAGGGCATATACATAAAAAAACACAAATACATTACACAAATCTAGAATGAAATCTGTCATAAAAAAACCCCCGACCACCCCCTCCCCTCCCCAACCGAAACAAATCTAGGGCCTACATCTATCCTAAATATTAAATCCTATCAACATCTGTCATACCATTTATAACTATCCTTCTTCAGATCCAATCCCCAACCCACCAACCCCTGATTAAACAAAACCTAAATCATCCCACACCCACATTCAGAAACCCAAATACATAATATACACACACACATACACACACACACACACACACACAAACACACACGAAGGTTCGTTATTCCGAAGTTTCGTTTTTTTCCGAGGCTTTATTTATCCGAAACACACAATTCCCTATACCTAGAGGTTCGTTGATCCAAAAATGAAATTCGGAATAACGAACCTTCGGAATAATGAGCCTTCGGACGAATGAGCCTTCGGACGAATTAGCCTTCAGAATAACAAACTTTGGCAACAACGAAATGCAACCCCCTTCCCACATACCGACGCACACCCGAACCGATACCACATTCCTTCCTGATGAAACGATTTCCCAATGTTGATAAATAAGACATAATGGACCGTATGCAGAAAAGCAGCATCCGCCCGCACGCAAGCTCCACTCCGAATTCATATACAAATCTGCCAAACAAACTCATCAAATTCAAAGCTGCTGATAAAATCAATATCAACGTTATGCCAGCAACAGCTTACTGGGTATCCCTCCCCACGCGCAGCTAAAAAACACATACGCAAAAAACTTACATAATAAATACATTCTTCCATCACACACACACACACACACACACACGCACAAACGGACACTAAATTATCATGTGCACGCGCACATACACACTTCCTTGAAACCTCACCATGACTTTTTACATGGCAGGTTTGCATGGATGTAGCCATGTAAGCTATTTGTTAGTATTTCAATGATTATGTCCAGAACGATATTACCTAGCAAAATGTGCTTCGAGGGCGGGCGACAATCCGTGCTGCCAGCCCTCGTCACGGATTGTCGCCAGGCGACAATCCGTGCCGCCAACGCCCGTCACGGATTGTCGCCCCGAGCAGGAGGCGACAATCCGTGTAGGGGCGACAATCCGTGTCGCAACAACCGTTATTATTAACATGGCGATCATTGTTGAACCTTTTAGTACAAATACCAATCAATTCAAGTTCAGATTGAGAATCAGACATATTCTCGGATATGAATGACAAACCAATTTCATTTTGAATCTCATCTTCCACTGTGAGAAAATCACCAAGTATCCCTGTTCTGGCATTGAAGTCTCCTACCAACAAAAATGGGAGATCGTATTTAGCCCGCAGAGTGGTACAATCATTCAAGATTATGTAAAAAATATCGCCAGTATAGTACTTTGACCCTTCATGCGGAATATACAGTGAGCCAATCAAAATAGAGAATCCAGAAAAGTCAAGTTTAATCCACAAAATAGAATCAGACTGAGTCTGATTCAAATTTCATAACAGCCCTTGAATATCTCAGAAACAATTATTGCTAACCCATGAGTCCCACTGAGGGGGATAGAGACGTCTCTTTTCTGGGCCGTCACATATTGATACCCAGGAAAATACTCAGAATAATTCGAATCGGTTTTAGTTTCACTGAGACAAATGATTTCATGCTTTTTGACAAAATCTTGTAGGAAGCCATAATCACATTTCTTAGAAATACCGCAAACATTTAGCCCTGCAATCTTCAGCCTTGAAATCGATGAGCAATGATATTTATGGTCATCGGAGCAGGCATGTGCCACGAGTTCCTACTGTAGATGTCAAGGTAAACCCCCAACATCTTGATGCGGTCCTCGTCCTTTCCGATGTCATGGAGATTTTCCAGCGAATCTAGAACTCTGATGCTCTGCCTCCCATCGGACTTACTAATGTAATGGATCTTCCATCTATTGTCCAGACACGTAGTATGCCTGTGTCCTTCCTCATCTCTTGGACGACTTTGCTCCTGAGACGGGTGAGGTCGTCGTTGATGTAAACCTGTTTCAGATCCTCTCTCTTTCTTAGACCTTTCTTGGCTCGCATGAAGGTTGCCTTTGCCTCACGCCTGGTGAAACGAGCAATGACGGTGCGCGCTTTCTTCCTTTGATGGTCATCCGCCGGTGTTGAGCCCAATCGATGGCAGATGCTCAAATCTGTGGCCTTGATGTCTACTCCCGTTTGCTTCGCTAGGTCTAGCACCACTCCTGTCGAATTTTCACCCTGCTCCTCCTTCAGACCGTAGATTTTCACGTTCTCCTTCCTTGTGTATTGTTCGAGTCGTTCTACTTCGAAACTAAAGCACGCACTTTAGTGCGCGTTTGAAAACCTCAAAATGCGCAGCTGGAACTCCCAAGTTCATTAGGGGGTTCACACGTACACCAATTAGCGGGATACAAATCTCGAGATTTGCATCGCGATCGGATCTCGAGTTTTTTGCACGTGTGGACAGAAAAAACCCCGATAATTAGCGGGATAACCATCGCGATGCTAATCCCAAGAAATCTTGCGCTAGTTCAATTAGCGGGATAATTGGCCCTGCGCTGGTACGTGTGAACGGTCGGGATTAGAATCTCGAGTTTTTATAATCCATCATGCAATGCGCACATCACAACAGCGAGGCCATTGCGAAGGACAAAGGGAAGTGCGCGCAGGCAATGATAGAGAAGGGCGCTGGGTGACCCAGTTTGCAGGATTTGGTACGTGTGGACGCTCGCAAAAAAACTCGAGATATGGAGCGCGATCATCATCTCGCTATTTTGTACCTGTCAAAATATAAAAAAAAAATCCTTCATAAACCCCCAAAATTTCTTGGATCGCTACCAAAATTTAATCATTTGTTACTTATGTCATTCTTAACATTTCCTGTAAGTTTCATCCAAATCCATCGACTACTTTTTGAGTTATTTTGCACACGGACAAACAAACAAACAAACCAACGGTAAGGAAAACATAACCTCCTCCCTTGGCGGAGGTAATTAGACGCCCAAAGGATATGTCCATTTAAGGGGCATAGTCCCGGTAGTGTAGAGGGCGCTGTTGATGATACTGCCGATCCCCGTTAGCATTGATACGAAGATTACCGAAGTTGAGCTGTCTCTCTCTCTCTGTTCTGCCATGGACGTCACTGCCCGTTGGCGATCACTGATGCAGTATGTTTCCGCCATCTCCCTCTATCGTCGCACGAATGCAGCAATGTAGATCCTCTCTCGCCGACTAATCCAGCCATTGCAGAAAGGAAAGTGAGTCGCTGGCGTCCACGTGATCTCTTCCCATTCACAAATCCAGACAGGACTAGATGTTCAGTTTGCCTCTTCCTCACGACATGGCCCAAAAACTGCATCTGGCGTTTCCTGATGGTCGAGAGCAGCTCACGTTCAGCCGACACCATTTCTAGTACTTCTGTGTTTGATTTTCTTTCCGTCCATGATATTTTCAACATTCGCCTGTAGCACCACATCTCGAAACTTTCTATTCTGTGTCTCATCGGCTTAGTCACTGTCCATGTCTCGGCGCCGTATGTCCTAGCTGACCGTATGTATGTCTTCAAGAACCGTTTCCTTGTGGCGATGGACAATTTGCGGTTCGTCATCACCTTGCGCATGTTCTGAAACGCTGTCTTTCCAATGCCAATTCTACGCTTGATTTCTTGTTCTGAGCGGCTGTCTGAAGTCAGCAGGCTACCGAGGTAATTGAAAGATGACACCTGCTTCAGCTCTTGTCCATTTATCATTATCGAACATCGAGGCGGCTGCGCAGTTTTGCTGAAGACCATGGTTACTGATTTCGCGATGTTAATCGATAGCCCTTTTTCCTCGCTTGCTCTGGAGACAACATCCATCAATTCCTGCAACTTCTCTGCACTGTCAGCTAGAATCACCGTGTCATCGGCGTACCTCATGTTTATGAGTTGACTGCCTCCGATTGCAAAGCCAGGTAATTCGTCCAATTGTCGCATAATTGACTCTGTGTATAAGTTGAACATGTATGGCGAACCAACACATCCTTGTCGCACACCTCGCTCAATATCCTGCCAATCACCAACTTCTCCATCATGCTGTACTGCCGCTGATTGCCTCCAGTACAGGTCTTATCTTCGTCATCAATGTCTAGCTTGTCGAGTGTCTTGAACAATTCTTCATGTTTAACCTTATCAAACGCCTTCGTGTAGTCGATAAAACATACATACAGATGTTGCTGCTTCTCTATAGCTCTTTCTGCCAAGCGGCGAATGACGAAGATCGCATTCCGTGTTCCTCTGTCTGGAACAAATCCATATTGCTGCTGCGAAATCTCATTGCATGTTCGACCTCTGATCCGGTTTATCAGCAAACTAACAAGTATCTTAAATGGCTCATCAAACTGATGGTTTGGTGTTCCTCATATTCGGTGGTTCCTGCTTTCTTCGGTAGAGCTATGAAGATTGATCTGCACCAGTCGTCTGGTATACGTCCTTCCCGATATACTGCGTTCATCATCTCTGTGACCGTGTCAAGGATTTCGTCTTCTGATGCTTGTAGCATCTCTACCAGTATACCATCCGGTCCTGTAGCCTTTCCGGAAGCGCTCTTCCATATCGCATTTCTGACCTCATCTTTGGTGAATTCCAGCATCCGACGTTCTCCTGCATTGTCATCCCCATATGTAGGCTGCGGACCTCTATTGTCAGCGAAAAATTGGCCTATGTACTCTCTCCATCTGTCTGATATTGCCGTTTTTTCCATCAAAATTTCACCGCTGTTATCTCGCAGGCAACCGCCGGTAGCTGACCTTTTCCGCTTTCCAGTCACTTTCTGGATGGAGCTGTGCATGTCGTTATACTTCTTCTCTTCTTCCAGTTTCTGGATGTGATCACATTGTGCGTTCAAATATTCCTCCTTTGCCCTTCGACACTCGTATCGCACTTCCCGGTCTACCTGTTTGTACAACACAGCATCATGGTTTTTTGCTTCTCTTCTCTGATCCATTAGTTGAAGGATATCGACAGTCATCCATTTCTGCTTTGCCTGTCTCGGCTGCTCAGGTATTACCTCTTCCGCTGCTTGTACCAAAGCTTCTGTCAGCCTCATGTTCAATATCTCAGCCTCATCTGATGTCGACTCCTTGTTCAGCAGTTCTCCCACACGCTTTCTATACTGATCAGCTACCGCCGGGTCCGTTCTTAATAGATCAAATCGACGTCTTGACTTTCGAGATGGATTCCTCTTCGCAGGCCGGTTGATCTTTAACCGTAGATTGCAAATCACTGGAACATGATCACTCCCGCAGTCTGCCCCAGGGTATGTCTTCGTTGCTGTAATCCAGCTATGAAAACGACGGTTGATGGTGATATAATCTATTTGGTTACGCACTCCATCTCCTGGACTGCACCATGTGTATAGGCGGCGTTTCGGCTGTTTGAACCAAGTGTTCTTAATCACTTGCTGGTGTACCATACACCACTGAATCCATCGCTCACCACGTTCGTTCCTCTCTTCCAGCCCATAGGGACCCAACACATCGTGCTCGCAGTGGTTCCATCTCTACCATGTCCAACTTTGGCGTTCATATCCCCCATGACGATATTTAGTTCACCTGGCTTGCACTGCCGATATGCCTCCTCGACACTTTCGTAGAATTCTTCGATTTCATCTTCTGTACACGCGCTGTGCATAAAGCTGGATGATATAACAGTTGAATGGCTTGGAATTCACTTTCAAGACGATCACCCTTTCTGAAACGGCGTAGAATCCGGCCATTGCAGACGCAATCTCGTTTGACATCAATATCCCGACTCCATTTATATGTGCCTTTCTGTTTCCCGAGTAGACCATGGTGTACCCGTCCACCTTTATTTTCCCCGCTTGCGGCCAGCGCACCGCTGACATTCCCAGAACATCCAGCTTCAATCTCTTCATCTCCAGAACAACGTTTGCGAGTTTTCCTGCCTGATACAGTGATCTCACGTTCCATGTGCCTATTCTCTTTTCCGATTTTAGCTGCATGGTAGCATGATGATGGTCGAGGGAGTCTCGTGCTGTTGACGACTCAGCGCTACCGAGTACGTTGTCTCGAATAGCATCAGTACATATATTCATATTGCATCATTGATTCTCATAGCAATTTAAGACGGTGGTTTTCCGTTGCCTTCCGAATCGCAGTGGCTGCTAACTAGCCTGGTCCTGCCAGTCGATGGGAGTTGTCCCGCGTCTCCACGACACTTCGCCTGCCAGGGTGACATTATATACCGTAGGTCTGATCATTTCACACCCGCCATACAACGTCAGCCGACTCCTGCTGTCAAGCCGACTCAGGCAATCAATTTTACAGCCGGAGGTTGCCCTCAACTCCGTGCCAACGTAATGTTAATCAGGACCACGAACCCTACATGTGATGCAGATGATGGTAGGACCTACTGCTGATAGAGAGTCTCCTTTTCATACGGAATGACGTCACAATGAGGTTTGTTGGATGTAGATGCGAATGCACACTTGTTGCATCAACAATAATACGGGGTTTCCCTCTTCAAAGGTCAAGGTACTGTAAAGCTGCGTTGACTGCACTGTAAATGGTGACGTTACAGTGAGGTTTGTTGACTGGTTGCGCACTGGTTGCGCGTGTATAGTGACGTCATAGTAGGCTGAAATCCTTGCATAGGACTATTTGCGCGTCTATTTAGCGTATTTTTGTTTGTATTTGTTATTAGCCATGTCTACACCTATCCAAAAACTTGTAGTTATACTAACAACGAGCGCAAAAATGCGCTCCCCTAACCACGACAAAACTTCTATGCCGTTCACACCTACATGCAGTTAGCAAAACCTCGAGGTAAAGATAACTACGATAGAAAATAAAGGGCGTCTAGTTTGCACTTAGGGTTGCGCACTATTATGGATAAAACTGAGCGTCGTGGTTAACAAAACTCCGTTCACATCTGTCATAGTTTAAGCGCGCTGCCACAGCGCGCTTAAACTACGCGCTTAAACCACGACAACACCCTAAGAAATCTTGTGGTGTTGTCGTGGTGTCTTCGCCTTAAAGTGAAAACTAAGTTCTGGTAAGGGCTTGAGAACCCGTCTGGCACCATTTCATATTTGCTTGCAATATATCGAAAGAGTCTACAAAGAAACTTACCTGGCTGACGCGGTTTGCCGGAATGATGAGTCGTTTTGGAGTATTTTGAGAAAAATAATAAAAGTCGGTAAACCGACCCTATTTCAGACAATTTACACACAGTTCGTGATCGCCATGTTCATCAGTATACAAATGACGCACAGGTCTGAGTGCGTCAGTCGGAATTGTGTGCATAAGGTGACTATGGAATGCTTAACCCACGAGGCGAAGCCGAGTGGGTTTAGGCTAAATTCCATAGTTACCGCATGCACACTATATTCCGACTGACGCACGAAAAGACATGTGCGTCATTTGATTTATAGAATGGGTAATTTTCTTGTCAAAAACCCAGTTTTCTATCGTGTTACCCGATGACAAAATTACTGGATGCATTTCCTTTTGGCTTGCCGTAAAGGGCATGCATACCCGTACTTACCGTTTTTACTGGATGCATGGCCAGCCATGCATCAGTTTTTACTGGATGCATGGCCAAGCTGAGTGCGCGAACGCTTGCTTTAGTGCGCGAACCTTTGTTACAAGTACGCGTACTCTTGCTAAGTGCGCGATAACATGTTTGCCACTGTGACTCAGCGTGCGGCCAGTAAAAATGAACACATAGCTCTCGACCAATCAGATCGCAGGATTCTCGCTACCCATTCTATAATACTCCATAATACTACGGGCACCGGCCAGACGAGGCCTTACTGAGCAGACAGGAAAGTGCGTACTAATCCTGTACAAAACAAATGGACAGCGCGCGGTCCTCAAGCCTACTAGCAAAGACGCTTTATAATACGCACATCACCTCAGTTGCTGAGACGCGCGGTCTTTGAAGTTTTTGTTGTTGTTCATCAATTGTCTTTGATTGTTTTTAGAGGTGCTTGAGAGGCGCGCACTAATTTTGCATGCGCGCCAAAGAGGTTTTTGATGCGCGTGTTGTAACAACTCGGGCCATTACTGCGAGTAGCCAGAACGCTACAATGTAGTTTATACAGGCCGCTTCCGTATGCATAGTACTGTACAATCCAGAGGGAAAACCAGGGGGGCATTTCATGAATCATTTTGTCCGACAACTTTGTCGGACAAATTTGCTCTCAGCCAATCAGACGCACAGATTTCAGCAGCTTTTAACAGCTTGTCAGACAAAATATCTGACAAAATGCTTCATGAAATGCCCCCCAGGGGTGGTATTCTGTAAGGATCCTAGGACAGCTCTCGCTCCTAAATACGCGATTGGTATTCTGTAACACCGCGCGTAGGAGGAGAAATAGGATAGTGACGTCAGAGATCCTTATTTCTCTCCCAGCTTAGGATAGGGGCGTAACTTGGTATGTTAATTAGATGTAATTAGATGTAAATGAGATCTTAAGATAAGTGGTATTCTGTAAGCTCAAGTAGGATCAACTTTAGGAGCAAAATTAAGGATAGCCTCTAGGCAATCTTTCTCGGGCGCTTTATGTCGCGCGACCTGCTGTCTCTTATTCTATTATGTTCATGAACAAGAAAATAAATACATGAATCGTATAACAGAGTTATCTGTTCCTCTCACACTGAGGATTTTAAAACTGCAGTGTATAGAATGTTCGAAACAATAATTCTTTATCTGGTATGTGTTTATTTGTTTAGTGTTCGTCATTTTCTAAATTCTCTATTTTCATGTTTGAACATAATATAGGGCATATCTATCTTTTCAATTTTTTTTTGTTTGAAGCGCCATGAGTACTGAAAGGTTGGCCTGTGCGCTATACAAGAAACCACTATTATCATTTATATTATTGTATTATTATTATTATTATTATCATTATTATTATTATTATTATTATTATTAATATTATTACCATCATCATCATTATTATTATGCTCAACGTCGGCCCGGACGTCATGCGGACGCAGTGCCAGATCCAGGATTTCATGCCGGGGGGGGGGGGGGGGGGCACACCAATTTAGTTCCAAAGGGATGACTTGCGAAAATACTGAGAAATGTGCGCGAAGGGGCGCGAAGCGCGAGGTCCCTTGCGGCGGGGGACAGGAAGCTCAGGCGGGTTCTAGATGCTCTCTGGTGCAATCTGAGCCTTATTGGGAAGGATTTTATCCTGCAAACTAATAAGAGTTGTGTTTGAAAAAAGTAAAATTTTCAAAACTGGGAGTAATTTATTTCTTAATATCTCTAGGATGTCACAAACAATAATACGTAGTTCATGCATTGTTGATATCACGCAACTATAGTCTATGGTTGTATCGCATTTTATCCTTTCATCTATTTCTCTTTTTGTTTTAAGATCGTGCCATTTGAAGACATAGCAAGGGAAGAAAATGAAGAAGAGGAAGAAGAAAAACTGAATAATGAAACTCGCGAAGCTGCATTGCACCTATGTCAACGCTGCATATTATTGTGTAATGAGTTAAGGTGTCCGGAATGATCTTGACAGGATTGTCGATTAATTTTATCATGTAACTAAAGTTTAGGTTTGCATTCCCTTTTATCCTTCCTTTTTTTTCGCTCTTTTGTATTAATTTAAAAAATCACGCAATTTAGAAGAGAAAAGAAGCAAAAAGAAATTAAAAAGGAGAAAATACCGATGGAACCAATGGGAGCGACATCGCACTATCAACGCTGTATTTATTATTTAGGTAACTTTGTGCCGTCTTCAAATCTCCGAAATTATATCTTTAATAACCATATAGTGAATACTATCAATAAAGTGTGGGTGCGCATTGCTTTTCATGCTCTCTTTTGCGTTTTTTGTTCATTTTAAGGATCACATTATTTAGAAAGAATAAGCATAGAAAAAGGAAAGAAATATTGGTCCAACTAACGGAGCGGCATCGCAGTACAACGCTGCGTTTTGCTTAGCTTTGCATCGCTGAAAATATCACTTATATTCTGCGAAATTATCTTTTCTTTTATGACAATGATGGATGCCTATCACTTTACAAAGTGTGAGTTTGCATCACTTTTTACACTTTCTTTTGCGTTTCTTTTTTTCTTATTTCAAGGATTACACTGATTTGAAGGGAAAAAAAGGAATAAGAAGAAAATATTGGTGCAACTATAACGAAGCGGCATTCCGCTATATCAAAGCTGCGTTTAGCGTCCCTGAAAACGTGACTTAGAGTCTTTGCGCTGTGAGTTTTTAATATAATTCAAGAATCGACGAATTTAAAAGAAAAGAAAAACAAAAAATTAGTGAAAGAAAAAAATATGAGTGGAACGAGCTTAGCGCAGAGTCAGCGGCATCGCACAATCAACGCTTTGTGTCGCTAAAATGTGACCTAACATTGTCCGAAATTATCGTTTCGTTGATAATCGTTGATACTTGGGCCTATCACATGTAATAAAATGTAGGTTTGCATCACAGTCTATCTTCTCATTTATTTTTTTATTCCGCAATACTTCAAAGATCACGCAATTTACGAGAACATCGAAGAAAAGGAAGAAGAGGTACATGAAAAAAAAAATAATGCGACTGTCACGAAGCGGTATCCGCAACTATCAACGTTGCATACTGTGAAGTAGGAATTGCTATCGATCTAATTGAGCTAATCTTTGCAAAATCTTGATGCAAATTATTGGAACTCATAAGGCCTACATTTATTATGGTGTGCTAATTAAGTGCCTGCTAAAGTTTTGATAATTAAAATTGTTTTTTTTTTTTTACTGTAAAATTAGACTGACAAGTAATACATCTCTAACTCCTCGCACAGTAGAGCTACGTGAAGCGCATGTTTGAGCAATGTAGATCTTGGGCGCGCATTGCGTAAAATTAGCCAGATGATTGGCTTATAGAGACTGCGTCGGGCGTGTCCTGTCTTTTCTCATTAATATTCATTATTCATAACTGACTGTCCTAGGATAGGCTTAGGACAGGCTTACAGAATACCGATTTTGCCTGTCCTAAGGGTATCATATTTTCTGTCCTACGCGCGCTCCTAGGATCGAAAGAAGGATCGCGCTTACAGAATACCACCCCAGTAGCAGTACAACTCATCCCGCCGTCAAGCAAAGCGAGGCCGAGTTATCCCCGAGTCCGAGTCTAGCCTGACCCCGTTCGGGTAAGTTCCGAGGCTGAATGTTTTTGGTTAATATATCCCATTTTCGTCCTTACCCATCGAATATCTTGTCATTACAGCGTTATTCCGCACATTTCCTAGGCATACGTTCACATTTTGGAGCAAAATTTGACAACTTTTGCAGGCATACCAGAACTTTGTTTGGGCTTTAAGGTTTTGTCGTGGTTTTCTGAACTACATGCGTCTACATCTACGCTAACTTGGAGTTTAGTGCCTCGTAGTTTACAAAACCTCGAGGTTTAGAAAACCTTAAGGTAAAGGGACCTAGGTGTGAACCTCACTATTGTTGGACGCTAACATTAGCCGGGTTCACACGTACAAATTAGCGGGATGACGATCGCGATGCTCATCCCGAGTTTTTTTGCGAGCGTCCATACGTACCAAATTAGCGGGATAGCGATCGCGATCGGTATCCCGCTAATTTGGCGAGCGTCCACACGTACCGAATTATCCCGCTAATTGCCAATAGAGATAACAGCAAAGCCTGCAAACTGGGTCACACTGCGCCCTTCTCTATCACTGCCTGCGCGCACTTACCTTTGTCCATTGTCTTTTACGCGTCAGTGGTGTGGTTCGCGCGCTGTTGTTGTTGTGCTCCAAAGAGGTGAAGGACCTCTTCGCAGAGGCCTCGCTGTTGTGATGTGCACATTGCATGATGGGATGTAAAAACTCGAGATTCTTATCCCGACCGTTCACACGTACCAGCGCGGGGCCAATTATCCCGCTAATTGGCGAACCAGCGCAAGATTTCTTGGGATTAGCATCGCGATGCTTATCCCGCTAATTTTCGGTTTTTTTCTGTCCACACGTGGAAAAAACTCGGGATGACGATCGCGACGCAAATCTCGAGATTTGTATCCCGCTAATTGGTGTACGTGTGAACCCGGCTAATGTTGTTGAGCTGTCATCAAGAGTAAAGTGCGTAGGTGTTGCTAAGGGTGCGTTTATAAGATTTTTCTTCTGGCCAGAAACAGTGTTTTGAAACACTGTTTATGGCCAAACAGTCATTCTAGCTCGAAAAAAAATCTTATAAACGCTCGCCGTGATTTGAAACAGTGTTTTGCAACACTGTTTGTAAACGCACAAAATAGTGCGTTTACAAACAGTGTTTCTGTAGAATCAGTGTTTCAAAAATCTTATAAACGCAACCGCGATCGCAAACACTGTTTATAATGACGTCACAATACCTTGCGCGCACCCTGTTTCATCTTTTGCCGAGGAAAAACTGCGCAGAGTGAGTTGCGCAATGGCACAGTCTAAGCGAGAGCCCCAACACGCTCGGAGAAAAAATCTTATAAACGCTCTCCTGACGAATCTGTGATTTGAAACAGTGTTTCAAAACAGTGATTCAAAACTGATTCTAGGCACGCAAAATCTTATAAACGCACCCTACAATGGATCGGACTTCTTCGGACTCGGGGAAGTGGGCCAAAGCGTAAGCGCTAGAGAGGAGTCGATAGCGTAGGTCTCGTAAGTGAGGTTCACACCTAGATCCCTTTACCTTAAGGTTTTCAAAACTACGAGGTTTTGTAAACTAGGAGGCACTAAACTCCAAGTTAGTGTAGATGTAGACGCACGTAGTTTTGAAAACCACGACAAAACCTCAAGGCGAAGACACCACGACAACACCATAAGATTTCTTAAGGTTTTGTCGTACTTTCATCGTGGTTTTGGGAATGCCCCCCACAGAGCGTTAAAACTGCGACAAATGTGAACGGAGTTTTGTTAACCACGACGCTCAATTTTCCCACAATAGCGCGCAACCGTATGTGCGAATTAGGCGCCCTTTATTTTCAATCGTAATTAGCATTACCTTGAGGTTTTGCTAACTGCATGTAGGTGTGAACGGCATCGAAGTTTTGTCGTGGTTAGGGGAAGACATTTTTACGCTCGTATTTAGTATAACTCCAAGTTTTTGGATAGGTGTAGACATGGCTTATAGGAAACTTGCGCCGTTCGCCCGTGTACGCATTTGACTAAAACACCGGGACCATGCACCTTTAAAGACAGCATCTCAGCAGAGTTTAACAAGGGAGGCGTGTCTCATCCTATACCTCTCAGGTTCAATACGTCGTGCACTGTTGGGACTCTACTATACCTCAACATAGAGATGACCGTAAACAGACGGCCTTGATATGACGAAGCTTATATCATGCAGTGACAATGTTGAATACAATATGAAAGCGAACACTTTCCTCTAGAATTTTTGATTGGACATGATATGATAAAGACATTGGAACAAGCAGGTCAACTCACTGAAAATAACTAGAAAATAACAATTAAAAAATAACAACTTAGTTCCTTAAAATATCGTTTACTCATGTAAGCGTTATGTATATCGCTTTGTATGACTTTATGTGGAAGTTAAAAAGAAATCACTTGAATTGAATTGAAGAGAACTTTATCATTATATGACAATTCCGTTTTATCTCTAATAGTCATCTATATTAGCCATGTATCCTGTCAAAAATTGTGTTTTTTTTGACAGAATTTTTACCAATAATGTGTTCAGCGACAGTCATCAATATCTCAATAAGTAAATTTGAAGATAGAAGCGAAAAGAATGGATCTCTTTGTTATTTTTTTAGCAAACAGGCTGTACACTGAGAAGCCACGAGAAAAGGCTAAACTATAACATTGCGTGGGTAGCGTATCAAAAGAATGTGTGTACTTTCAGAGGCTCACTCCATCGAATGTGAAGAATTCCACTGGCCAACAGGTTTAGAGTTAGCTTGATAACGTCAGCTGTCCAACGAAAGTTCTAAATTTTTGAAAACATTTTACTTGCCACCTAACTGAAAACCAAGTATTCATATGTATGACACCACAGGTCCTGGAAGGTGTATGCCAATTCATTTGTAGAGGAAAGATATTGATTCATTTGTAGAGGAAAGATATTGTAGGGGAGAAATATTTTTCTCTCTTTCTCTTCTTTCTTTAAAACAACTACAAAATATTGAGAATAGTGCGAGACTTAAATGAAAAGTTTTCTTGTTTTTACGTAAGATCCCATATCAAGACTCTGCTTTCAATAATCTACCTCGAACGTCGACATCAAAGGAACAAGTGGCTTCATTGTCCGCCTCGTCTTTGGCCCGGCAGTTGACCTCGTAGTCTCCCTCAACGAAGACACCTTCTTGCCTGTCACAGGACAGCGAGGGTGACGTCGGACCATTATCCACGGCGGGCACATTCCACGAGACATTGACCTCAGTTGACCCACGTGGAGCGTACGTCACGAAATCGGCAGGGCATGGTGTAAATTTGGGTTCTTCGACATCTGTAGTAGGACAATCAACCCGTTCAAAAGAAAATACCTCATTCAAATCAAGAGTAGCGATAATAATACATGTACCTTCAATGATGATGACAAAGATGATGATAATGATATGCAAAATGATAGAAGCAATAATAAGAGCTACAAAAATGATTTCATAAAAATAAAAAATATAAACAGTAACAACGATTAACATACTGTTTGTCCCTAAGTGACTAATGATATCTAAGTGAATCAAAAGGGAATGGTTGACTATTGAAGGACAATTCTATGTCATTATCATATTATTTGCTACTGTTAGGGATAGTGTATTTGGGAGCTTTATATTAACTTGGCAGATTTGATATTGCCGCTTGAAATGATAGCCAGCGAGTAAATATAATTGACACAAAAATGCGACTGACACTGAATTTACTTTACCTCAAATAATTAAATAATAATAGCTAGTTTTTATATAGCGAATTTCACACTTGTTAAGTATCTACCCTAACAGCTCACTATACCATAAAGATCTTCTGAACATTTCAAAAGCATGGAGTACGTTTCTCTGTAATGACATTAAAGTGATTCAAACATTGATCAAAATGTTTGAAGTTTAATGACTATTCATTGGATTATGATTAATTAAGCGACTAATTCAAACTACATTGTTCACAAGAGAAATTTGGTAAGTTTGCTACAAATCTGCACCAAAATTGTTTGCTTGCACCAAAGACATCGGAAGCTAGAAACATTATCATCCCATTTCTGTTCTTACCCTCCTCCTTGTCCTTGAAAAATAAAACGACAGAGGACTTTCTGGTTTGTAGATAATATCCAACAACGAAAATCTCCCAGATTATTCGACTGATGTGCAATGAAAAAGAAATTGGTACGAAAAGTAACTACGGGGTTAAACATAGAATCCAGTGAAATTACACTAGCATGACCGTAAGAAAGAAGGTGAAAATTACAGTGAATTTAAGTAACCACTGAGCGATACCTTGGCAGGTCACAGCCGAAAGGTCGCTTGGAAACCACAAGCCGTTACCCTGACAAGTTAGGATCGACGATGACAGTGGAGTAACTCGGAAACCTCTAACATCGCATGATATCATGCAGACGTCACCGAAACTTGGATTCGTTGAGCACTGTCCGACAGTAACACCACTCTCCGCGGCGGGGTTTAAAACTGGACATGCCGTGGCTGTGTGTAAAAGTATCAAAGATGTTTTTGATTTTTTCTTCGTCAGATCTTAAACAGAAACTGTATGCAGAAGTTTACATTATTATCGTATATTACTCGATAAGCTGTTTGACTAATATCCATGGGCGTCACCAGGGGGGGTGCGTTGGGTGCGTACGCACCCCCCTTCAGATCTTTCAAAAAAAAAATCAGTCTGCGAGCGACCTCAACGCCGGACGCTAAATAATTATTCTTTTCTATTTTTTTTAATATTTTGCACCAGGGACACACACACACACACACACACACACACACAAAATCGTCGGCAATAACGATTCGCACCCCTGGTTCTGGCAGCACTGATTTTATACATATCTATTAGTATTCTACAGTGTTTACTATTTATCGACCGTACTGTACATCCGTACGATACGGAGCACTTAAAACGTTTGCATGTACGTGTGCTACTTACAAGTATGTTGGGTCTATGTACGTTACTTCTGACCAATCCATATTGCCAGCCCAAGAGCGAGCCTTAGCCTCATTTAAAAAAAAAAAATAAAAAAAAATGGAGGGGCAAGCATATTTTAGTTTTGCCCCCCCCCCATAATTAATAATTCCCGAAATGAGATTTTCTTGCTTTTGAAAGAAAACAAAAATGTTTCCCCCATAAAAACATTGGAAGGCAAGCGCACCATTTGCCCCACCCCACATAATCATAATTCCCGCGATGAAAAAATTTTCTTGCTTTTTTGTTAGAATTCAAGAAATCTGTCCAATTATTTCACCCAAAAGCAGTGGTGTAACTACGGAGGGGGGGGGGGATGCGCCCCCCATCCCAATCCGCTGGTAAAAAAAAAAAAAAAAAAAAGATTTATCGGAATAGAAGTTCAAGTGTTAGTAAACTGCTTTTGAATGAAAGAGTGATCCAGAAATAAGATATTTTTCTATGATTTCTTTTAACCATAATTAAATAGGTATATAGTGTGAAACATTGTTCAAAAAGCCCGGACCCGACAAAAGATTGTGATTCCTGGTTGGCATTCTGCATACAAGCAGGATGTGCGCAGTGTACTCAATACATCCGATCGAAGAGTCGCTACAGTGTTGCGCAATGTGATGTAGAATGTACACCTTTGTACCTTACGCTTTACAATAGTTATATCAAAGCTAGATCATTGATTTTGCTGTGTTGCTTTACATACTAGTCTATATAAAAATATCTTGCACTGCCAATAAAAAGACTTGACCTGGGCTAATTCCTAACTTTTCCATGTATATAATACAAACACACAAACAAACACGCACAATTAGTTTAGGGGATGCTCTAAAGTGCAGATTTTGGACATCCTTTCCCCGCTTGGTCTCTTCGACGCCACCTCGCTGGTCATACCTCCCCCAGTCATGAACATAAACCCACACCCTTGACTACCAGTGGTGGATCCAGGGGGAGGGGCGCACCGGGCGTCCCCCCTTTAATTTCCAAAGCGAATAAGATAGCTGCAAACGGCAGTTTTTGGACAGTAAAATGTCAACATTTCCAAGCTCGCTCGCTCCTCTCGCTCGCATTTAGTCGTAATGCCATTCTTCTGAAGTTGCTGCAAGTAATTGCCGGCAGTTGCGTCTGGTGCGCCCCCCCAACCCCTTCATTTCCAAAGCGAAAAAATATAGCTACAAACGGCAGTTTGGGGACTGTAAAATGTCAAAATTTTTAAGCTCGCTCGCTCCGTTCGCTCGCATTTAATCTTTATGCCATTCTTCTGATGTTGCTGCCAGTAATTGCCTGCAGTTGCGCCCGGTGCGCCCCCCCTTAATTTCCAAAGCGAAAAAATATGGCTAAGAACGGCAGTTTTTGGACTGTAAAATGTAAAATTTTCAAGCTCGCTCTCTTCGCTCGCTCGCATTTAATTGTTATGCAATTCACCTGATGTTGCTGCCAGTAATTGCCAGCAGTTCCGCCCGGTGTCCCTCCCCCCTTAATTTCCAAAGCGAAAAAATATGGCTAAGAACGGCAGTTTTTGGACTGTAAAATGTCAAAATTTTCAAGCTCGCTCGCTCGCTCGCATTTACTCTCTAAAAAAAATCGAGTGAAAATATTCACTCTTAAAGGAGTGAATTAAAAAAAGAATGAATTTCGAGTGAATTTGGAGTGAATTTCGAGTGAAAATGTTCATTTTCACTCACTTTGGAGTGACCTCAAGGATCACTCGAAGATTTTGGAGTGATCCCTGACGTCACTCTAAAACGAGTGAAAATGAACATTTTCACTCACAATTCACTCCAATTTCACTTTAAATTCACTCTTTTTTTAATTCACTCCTTTAAGAGTGAATATTTTCACTCGATTTTTTTAGAGAGTAATTGTTATGCAATTCTCCTGTTGTTGCTACCAGTATTAAATTACCGGCAGTTGCGAACGTTGCGCCCCCACCCCTCCTTTTTTTACAAAGCAAAAAAATATGGCTACAAACGGCAGTTTTTGGACTGTAAAATGTCAAAATTTTCAAGCTCGCTCGTGACGATCCCCTCGCTCGCATGTAGTCGTTACGCCAGTCTCCCGATATCGCTGCCAGTAATTTGTCGTTTCACACCGTCATTCCATAATCCATTTATAGGGGGTACAACCCCCTCCGGCACTTCCACACCCTCCCCCACCCTTGCTCGCTCCCTCGCATACTACCCACCCCCCCCCCCCCCCCCCCCAAAGATGAAATCCTAGCTACGCTGGTGCCCTTTCCCCGCTTGGTTTCCCTTTAAAAAAAAAAACAAAACAGTAAAAGTCTAGGGATTGAGAGCTTCCTATATTCCAAATGTCTGTCCAAAAAGTCTCGTAAACATTTAGTGTCAAAACGCACCCCCCTTGAAAAAAAGCTGGTGACGCCCCTGATATCAGAAATGTAGAGCCTACATAATTACATGACATCTGAATGCACTTCACAGAAAGAATGAAGCAACAATAAAACTGTACTGTTCAATACAAATGATATATCAACGAAATATACAGTATGTCCCCACAAAAAAACTACAATCCACTTTTCGCACTGATAACACCCAATAAGACTAAACCATCTAAATGCTACTTCAGAGTCTTAAAATATAACATCTTAGCTCTATTTTGCAGAAAACTCCATTCAGTTTGGTTAAGCGGTCACAGAGAAATGGGGATTGTTGTAAAGCATGTCATGAGTCTGATTCTTCTAAGTTTAGCACTTCGATGCTCTTGGAAATGCAAATTTATGTGTGAACACAATAGACAGAACTTGGATGGAAGAAACTTCTGACATGCTCTAGAAAATTCCTCATTTCTTTTTGACCACTTAAGCAAATCGAATAGGGTTTTTTGTAAGATGTGGGCAATGATTTATAGTTTCATACCCTAAAATTGCATTTGGATTGATTCACTATTTTTAAAGCTACCACTGCGGAGGGCGCCGTTGTATTTTTTTTTTTTTTTGGGGGGGGGACATATACGATATATACTTAGCCATTTTCTACTCAAAATCTGTAATCTGCACAACTGTGGATCAGTTTACTGTTTTTGATTTATATAAACGATATTGTCAATTCTTGCCATGAATCTCATTTTATTTTATATGCAGACGACACCTCACTTCTTGCCTCTCATAATGGTATCAATGTGTTGATTGAACTTTTAAACAAAAATCTTTATCAAGTACATAATTGGTTTAAGTGCAATATGCTCACTTTGAATATAAGTAAAACACAATGTGTACTTTTTAAACGCGGAGGTGTGCAGTATAATACTGATGATATGATTTTAAAAATTGGTGATATACGTTTGAAATTTTATGAATCTGTAAATTTTTTAGGTGTTGTATTAAACAGTAAGTTGAGTAGGAGCGATCATATTGACTTTGTCTGTACAAAAATTTCTCGTTTTATTGGAATTTTAAATCGACTGAAATATGATTTGCCAAGTTACATTTTGTTTGCTCTTTATAATGCTTATATTTTATCTGTTTTATCTTATTGCAATTCTATTTGGGGAAACACGTATTCTTGCCATATTCAAAGACTTTTTATACTACAAAAGAAAGCAATTCGAATTTTGTACAAAGTCAGATTATAGAGCTTCAACATCTAAGCTTTTTAAATCATTACACACTCTTAAATTGCAAGATCTGAATAAAATGCAAATATGTTCCTTTATGCAACGTTTCCATGCTAAAACTCTTTCATCTTATTTACAAAATATGTTTTCTGTGAACTCTGATGTACATAATTACAATACAAGATCGTCAAATCATTTTCTTCGATGGCGTTTTTTAACCGATAAATCTAAATATTCGTTACGTCATACTGGTCCCGTTTTATGGAATACGTTAGAACTGAGCAAATTCAATACACAGTTTAATAATATGTTCAAAAGGCAGTACAAGAAGTTATGGATTAGTAAGTATTGATTGGATTATTATGTATGGATGTATGGATGTGTTTAATGTTTTTCTCTTTTTTGTTATGATTAATTTAATTTAATTTGATTTTTTTTTAAAAGTAATTTTCAAATGATTATAACGCGGGGTATGTGCAACATAACAAGCCTATTCTGGCTTTCTACGCGCATACCATTTTCCGGTCAACCAAACACATAATGTTAATGAGTTTCTGTTCTCTGTGTACCTGTGATATCTGTTTTCCCGATGTGTGTTTTTTTTTAATTCTTTTGTCTTTATCATAATCTCGCTTTGTTTTGTTGTCGTTTCCATTGTTTTTAAACTCACTTTTTGTACAATTTGCTCATATTCACATATACTTTGTATATTATATATTGAATCGGAAATAAAGATTGAATTGAATTGAATTGAATCAACCGTGGCTAATCATAGTCATTATTAACCTGGTATTCATGGATTTTGTGAACTTTCCCCAAAGACATGACAATATGACGGGAATGGTTCATGCTTGACTTGTTTGAGGACTGGAATCCTGCTTTTAGTAGCACGCCCTCACCTCGGCAAGAGAAGTTGTTACTCGACCACGTGCCGTCTGCTTGGCAGATGGCACTACTCTCACCAACACCCTCAAAGCCGTAGGGACAGTAGAAGTAGCAGCGGGTTCCGAACACCTCAGAGTACGGAGGGCTCCGCGGGCAGCCAGACTTGATGACGTCAGGTGGCAGGGTAAGGGCTGGACAGGTTTTAGCTGATGACAGATACAACGCAAGAAGTATGTTTGTTTCTTCATTTGCAGACATCACAGAATGCCATTATATGTGACACTTCCATTTTTCATCATGTAGAAAAGTTTCTGTCACGTGTCTTGCTGATACCTTGATAGATTTAATAACAATTTTGGTTTTTAAGACATGGTCCTCGACATAAAGCTAACTTACGGGTACACATATATTCAGTTTGCTACGACAACTCTGGCTAACAATATGAACCGTCACTCATGCACAGTCTATTAATTTTGTAGTGTCATTGCGACGAAGCTATTTTAGCTAGTTATCGCCTATGTCTCTCTGGTGAACAACGTACTGCGTAACATCACAAAATTTGACAAAGAATGAAAAATTTGATGTTTGTTGTAATCGTTATGAATATCTGTCCATAGTATTCCATTCATCAAAACTCTTCTTAAGGGTGATTTGCTTTATTTCATAACTGGTTAATTTTCTGTCATGTTATAAAGTCATTTTGAAAGTTTTACGTAAAGTATCGTGGTATGAACTATTTATATTTGGGGGACTGCATCATACAGTTGGCTTCCTACTAGCCCCTCAACTTTCATTTACTGTCTTTTATGAAACAAGCTGTGTTTTAAAGGGATCGTATAGTTTTGGTTGAGACCTAATTTCAGGTGTCTAACATGACTTTTGTGAGATAATGAGAAACATCTTTTGAAATATGAAAGAGCATGTAATTCCACGAGGAATTCAAAGTTTATTTGATGAAAATTGGTTTTGAAATGGCTGAGATATCCAAAACCGAGCTATTCTAATAAGTTTGGGACCAACACTTTATTACGATCGCTTTGTTTTACTTTGTTTTTGGATGTTTCAGTCATTCCAAACCCGATTTTAATCAAATAAACTTTGAATTCCTCGTAAAATGGTACGCTCTGTACTATTTCACAAATGTTCTCTTGGTATCTCGCAAAAACTTAAATGCCCAGTTCTCATCTCCACCTATACTGTACCATCCCTTTAATATGGAATTACATGCATGTTACATGAAATATATTATTTTGTCGTTTGTAATTATACATGTATACGTATTGTTTGGACTTGAAAACAAAGAAAAAAAGAAAAAACGAGTCATCCATAGAATAGAGAAGACACATATGAGTGTCTCTCTGTGTGTATAATTAATTTGAACATGTCCTCTAACCCTTGCTGATTTCCTACCTTGACATTTTGGCTGACTCCCATCCCACGAGGCAGGTGCTTGACCGCCATGCAGTTCGCACGACCTGTTTGAGGGTCCAGTCAGCTCGTAACCCTCGTTACATTGGAACGAGCAAACCGAGCCGAAGATACGCGAAGTGCAGTCGATGAGAGAACCGTGGGAGGGCGCTTGCAGAGGCGGACACCTAAAAACTGCACGAACCAACATCAAGGATCATAATTTTTATAGTTATGTGTGAATTATGGCGTGTATGTACCAGCATTAATGGTAAAGTGAATATTAATAAGCTATAGCCCATTGAAAGTTGAATGAATATGAGCTTACTTAAAAACAAGAAGGACCAACGATTATGTATAGGTTCTACAGCAAATATAAAAATAAAAAAATAGAATACACTATGTAGCTTGCAATATCTTACAAAAATCCTGAAAACGTCGGGCACGATCGCCCAGCAAGATTTTGTCGAGTAAAAGAGGAATCTCCTTGTCATTTCTAGGTCTCTACAACACACCTGTATACGAAGTGTCTGTGCTAACTATTAAACTAAAATGGTCGCTGGATGTCACTGCCTGTTTAAAATTACATCCTGACACCCGGGATACAAGAACGCACCCGTAACGGAGACATAGATGTCACAAATAGCCGAGTTTCCTTCCGGGTCAGTGGCTGCGTACGTGACAGACGTTGCTCCTTCTGGATATTCGTTCCGATGTGAAACACCAGGAAGGCTAGAAGAATAGGAGGGTTTTTTTTTTTTGTCACCGTCTCTTGAATATATGTTTTTGACTGAATGCTAACCATCAATTCACAATATTTTCTATCGGAGAAACACGCAAAATAGGAACTTGATCGTTTGATAATCGTTATCTCGATGTAGGAATTAAGGAAAAGGGCATCTATATAGCGTCTGACTTACGGGTGACATGATTATATATCATCGTCCTAGGAATGAGTATCATTTTGCAAAAATCTGGTATTACAGTGTAGCACTCTCATTTCTCTTTTTACATACACATGTATTGACTGTTGACGGAAAATGAAAATAAAGAGTTAAAAGAAGCACAAATACAATGTCTGTTAGTTAGATATTTTAACGAATTGCACGATACTTTACTCTATACTATATTCCCTTTTAGCAGGTATTCATCACAGTTAACGGTCCTATTGAAGGAGAATGAACTAAAATGCATGTACACATGTGGATTAAGTGAATTCAGTAATATTGATAGAACACTTTAGACAATCCGTTGAAAAGTTATAATGAATGTTTAAAGGTTCGGTGCAACCATCGTTAGATAAGATGACTAATACAGATCGTGACGTCACGTTTGTGCAAAGGTATAAAGCAAATAAAAAGACAATTTTATATTAATTCTTGGTTTACATACATCCCCTCGACTTTATTCTGACATAATATGAAGGGTAATGCTATTCTACCTGCTTTTCATTATGCAAGAAAAGTAAAAATATAATGATTTTTTCAAAATATTTTTTATAGTTTTTTTGTACATAAATAGCGTCTCAAAATGTTGTAGTCTTCTCATTCAGTGATGGCGCATCAAAATGTTAAAAATTCATAATTTTGAATGGGTTGTCCGATTTCCCTCAAACTCTGCTGATGTGTTCGACAAATATCGCCGCATTCCTATAATTCACATATATCTTTGGGTTTTTCTAATTTTATGATTCATTCAAAATTCACAACTAGGAAGTCATGAAGTTAAGAGATAGCCACACTCACAGCTGAACAGTAACATTGCCCGAGTTATCGGTGGCCGTTGGAGTAGGAATGTCCATTCTGACGCTTGTATAGCCTCTATCGGCTTGATAGCTTGAAAATGACGGACAGGGAATGTCAAACACTGGTGCTTGGATATCTGTAAAATGTTCGAGGGTAAAAAGTTACTGGAGACCATCTTCTATAATACATGCATATACGGCAAATGGACTAAATAAAGAAAAACAGAAAATATGAGCGCATAAACAACACAATTCATTATACACATGGATGCAACTACATACTTAGACAAGAGAGCTTTACGAAGAAGGATCTATTGACTCTGTACTCGGCTCCCTGCTTAATCTCAAAGCCATTTTTAGTGGCATATGTAGTGATCTAGCTTTTGGAAGTCGTTTCCCCAAGTTTATGCCTCCATATTGGATAGAGGCAACGCCACAAAATTTAGGACAAGACATTTTACACAAAACTGAATAAATTAGGGGAGCTGAAAAAGCACATAACGATACGTACGAAACAAATATATGATTACGTTTAATCGCAAAAGTTGTATCTGCATTACCCGCTATTATATCTATCATATTCGCGTCTGTTCGGGGGGGGGGGGTGGTCAAGTTTCCCCCTTCTATATAGCTTCGATAGGAAGAATCTCCTGGCGTAACCCTAGGAACGGGTTTTGTTGTGATTCATCTAGTATATTGCAACCAAAATACACACAAATACACGCATTCAAAACGCAATGAACTCCGACGGGTTCACCTTGACACATGACAGCCCGAGAGTCGCTCCACTTCCCTGACGAAGCACAAGTCTTTTGAAAGGGTCCTACCCGCTGAAAGCCCACGTCACATAGCAGGGAACAGGTAGTGTCGTACGGGACGCTGGCGGCTTGGGTACACTCCCCTGGTGTCACTGATCCATGCATCAGTCTTTCTAGTGGTGGGCACGTTATTGGCACTGTAGAACACCAACATTTAAAGATAAAGATGCGCCTTTAGACATTATATGGATAGATCTCGAGTAATACAAACTTCACACTTGCACTCACAAGTTTGAACATTGTCATCTTGACAATGAGCAAATTGATTATGAATTTCATTTCCCCCTTATCTTATTACTGTTTTGGGAAATGCATACCAGAATATATACAAATCTGGCCGATTGGTTTGACGATTATGGACACCTTTAGATCTCAGTAGTGACTCATGAAACACTCAATTTACAGACAGTTTAGTGTCCGCCATAGCACATGCATAGTATGTGTCTTGTTAACCTTATTTGCGATGACATTCGAATAGTATGTGTGGGTGAATATATTTGCAAGCAAAGGCCGAAATTTTAAAAGTTTATTTGTAGTGTCCTATTTTGTCCCAATTTCGACGATTTATGATAAGAAGCACTTCATTAACAGAAAATAGTAGGGATGTATTTTGATGGCAACTGATGAAAGTGACGAACCATCGCACGTCATATTCTGTCCCGACAGTGTCCCGTCAGCCTGACACCTTCTGGTGGAAGACGTTCTCCCGTCGGCAGAAGAAAACCCCTCGATACATGAAAATTGACACACGTCACCATAGCTTGAAGCCATTGAAGGACAGCCGGACATAACTCCGTTGGGTAGGTTCGGTAATCTACATGTGACAACTAAAATAAGTGGTAAGGAAACTTAGCTCTTTTGCCATTAAAATCCTTCGTGAAAACAGTGATAATAGTAATGGCAATGATGGTGATGATAATGATACTGCTATGTCTATTATAAAACTCAATTTTGTTCAAGCGGACCCTGCTCCAAAGGGTGGGGGGGGGGGGGCATGTACAATATGTATGTTTGATTACGGTGGTTCATCAGGTGTCATGGTCGTAACATTGGCATTTGGTCGCGGCAATACAGTAGTTTTCCGCTGAGAATGACCCTCCAATAGACAGGCCATGATTTACAAAATTCTATCAGAAAAATCGGAAGTGTAAATCGTCAAAACAGATTGACAATGACTACATCCTCGAACAATTGAGACACTCCATAAAAACAGCAACATCAACAGACCTTGATAGACAAGAGTCTTTGGGATATGTGCATTTTCTCTGTGTGTCTCAGTCACAATTTTGCATACCTTATCCGCTATCACAACTCTCATCATTTCACACTCTAACATCATTAAGATGAGTAAAAGGTTAACCCCTTCCCCCTTAAAAAAGGTGAGCGGGTATTTTTCGTCTTTCTAAGGCTGGGAAAGAACAATAAGTATAATATCCAAAGCTTTCCAAGGATTACTACTCAACAGGTAATGTTGATTTCAACTTGTATGATCTTACGTAGGTGGAAATTCCATGCTAAAAGGGAAAGAAGATAATTTCTTTCAAACTTACTGTTACATGTCGGAGTAGGTTCATTCCACATGCCAACAGTAGACCTTAACCCGGTACGGTTGCACGTCATCATATACATCTCATCATCGACAGCAGGTGAAAGTTCATGACCCTCGTAACAGGAGACGGAGCACCTCGAGCCGGAGACGGAGCACCTCGAGCCGTAAACGGCGCCATTCTGGCAAGCACCATGACCTTCGTCCAAGATAACATCACCATTGGCAGGGGCATGTAACGGCAGGCATCTCGTTACTGAAAATGATGATGATGATAATAATGATAATAATAATAATAATAATAATAATAATAATAATAATAATAATAATAATAATAATAATAATAATAATAACAATAATGATTTGTACGATCCCGGGCTACCATTGATTAACAGAGCAGTTTGAGTGTGATTTTATCTTGTCCTGATGCCAGGATGTTTTCGGCAGAACGCAGTGAGTAACATTTCTAGGTTCCACTCGATTTCATGAGAGAGATGAAATGAGGAATGAAAACATCAGACAATTCACTCTTTGTTGACTCAGTTTTGGTAAGCAGTGAAAGAAATCAACAAAGGTGTTATGGCCATGTATTACGAAAGCCCGAAACAAGAGACACGAAACGAATATACAATTGGAAACCCAAGAAAGAAAAGACGAATTGGCCGCCCCAGAAGACGATGGGAGGACCAAATCAAGGAGGTAACCCAAAGGGTGGAAAGAGACTTCAACAAAGTCAAGACCATGGCCCTTTAATTGATAGAACAAAATGGAGAACGCTGATGAAGAGGCTTTCAACTGATAAGCCAACTCACCTACAGGCATCAGGGTGGGCAGGTTAGTGTAGCAAGTGAGCACTTGATTTCAAAAATTTCCTTCATAACACTTTCGTTTAGTCATCTATACTTCATCTTCGCTGAACAGGGCTGTGCAGTCAATGCAGGTCCAGCAATGTCCAGTGTAGAAAGAACAGCCATTACCACCTTACGTAACATAAACTATCTATCATTTATCCTCTGTCTGCCTGCTTCCATACTTTATTGTTCCTTTACAAACAAGGCAACTGTACATACCTTTGACTTCAACGTTGAAAGAACATGTTTGAAAATTTCCTGACAAATCCTCGGCTTTGTAGACAAGGGTGTGGTCACCTTCTATCAGATTGGCTGGTGGACGATCACTCACTTCTTTGGAATCAACGGCATGAAGGTGAGCCCTTATTTGACGACCTGCGTCCAATGCCTACAGTGAAATTTGACAAAGTCTATATCACTTTAATCTAACGTGAAAACTCCAACACAAGATTATTTCAGTTGAGGATCATACAACCTATAATAGCACTTCTCACTCCATTGCCCACTCATCAGTGAGTGAGGAGAACAATGCATGCTATCGTGTAATGGAGCCCAACCACATGACGTGCTAAGCACGGATGTCGCGACATGCTGTGCAGCGACAAGGGTGTGTATATGTAATGCAGTCTGGTTATCCAGTGTGTACCTGTTTAGTTGATACCAATACTAACAGGAGGGTTGCTTCCTCCTGTTTTATACCAGACAGTAACACACCAGCACTAGCGCTACCCTCGTCGTAAGTGTATATACAATTGTAAATGCAATGGATGTTCTATAGGAATTTCTCTTTAATATTTCAAAAGGTTTTCCGACACTATACACTGGATTTTACTCGTGACACGGCATACTCACCATGATTGGTTCCCATTGGTCATATTGTACAAAAGCAGTAAGCTGACCTTCACTGGCAAACAAGACTTTATCAGAAGGACACTGTAGGTCTGGATCTGTGTCGTCTGAAAACAACAACAACAACAACAACAACAACAACAACAACAACAACAACAACAACAACAACAACAAAGGATTAGGATAGAAACGGAACTCATCATCATCAGATGGAATATGATCGATGTTTATCATTACTGTGCAGCAGAGTTTAATGGAATATGATCGATGCTTAACATTACTGTGCAGCAGAGTTTCATTTTTTTTTTTAAATTCTAACTCGCGTCTCCTCTCTTTTGATACTGTGAAACACAATTACAATGAAGTCTCAGAGAGATTATAAGAAAACACGAAGAAAGCCTTCAGAAAAATTCCCAAATGAATACAACCAATAAGTTAGTAAGAAATACAAACGTGACGAAGTGTGTTAAGATAATGACGATTTGACGTACATCACCTTTTTCCACCTTTTCAACTTTCACCTTTTTTCATCTTTCATTCTTTTTTTTTTTGAAAGTCTCAGTCCACTAGATGTTGACATTTACAAACAACTTCAAAAAACTGATTATTTTTCAATCCTCCTTATTGGTAACAGATTAAAACAACAGAAAATGTGGACATGTCTTTTGTTGTATAGGCCAAAGGTTTTTGAGTTTTGAATAAATCTGAATTTCAGGATTAAAACATTTCGGCGATGATTATTTTTGATTCAACACATCACACAGAATAGTAAGATGTACAGTGATCGTTGGGTGAGCATCGCCATTTGCTTTTCATGAGGATGATTTGTCTCGTTACCAACGCAACGCTGATCTACACCATCCCACGTGCCGTCCTGTCGACATCGCCTTGACTGACTGTAGAGGGCGGTATAACCTTCATCACATCTCGATTGGCAGACGCTGTTGAACTCCTGATAGCCTATTACGGAAAAGTTGTTCCCGTTCTTACTGCACGATGCGATGAATCCACTGGAGGGATGCTGCAGGGGATCACACCTCACGACTAAAAAAGATTACATGAATAGTGCATACAGTAAACGGCAAGTGACACCAAACCTACCAGTGTATAAAAGAATGTTTCATTCTTCCTGATGCAACGATTATAATAAAGTAGGAATTATAAAGACAGATTTTCAATCATTTGAAAAAAACCCCGAACGTTTTCAGATTTTTTTTCCCCATAAACATTGATAATAATATGGTCAGCAACAAGGATGAATGGCTGTTCATTATTTTGGCTAGCCACGAAATGATATCTATTCTTGAGCGAGGGCGGATGTTCAAAACTGAATGTAATAATTCCCATACATGGGAGCCGGCAAAAATGGCATTCTCTTGGTCTTGATGGTACAATGAGATTAAAAAGACTCGATTCCATTTTTTTTTCTTGCTGAATAGACATTACAACACTCACTGTCATGATGAAAAACATAATCCGGGCAAGAGTTCCTTCCTCTCCTAAAATAAAAGCAAAAATAACTAACAAATAAACCAACAAAAAGAAACAGACAAACAAACAAACAAAATCAAAAGACCTAGGTGAAAGGCACTGGGATGGAGGAAGTAATTGATTTAATTATGGTCTCCCTCCCATCTCCAATAAACCTTTAAAGTGTATCTTTGGCCAAAAAATTATTTTGGATATGTGAAAGAGACACATTTCAGTGATCTATTGCACCATCTTTCAGAGAAAATGGGTCATTAATTAGTGAAATAATGCACCTCAAAGTTTCCAAACACACTGTGTCTGCGAGATTCAGGAACCGCTGTGGTTCCGTAACCCACTGCAAACAATAGGGTTTGCTGTAGTCTTGCCTCCCAGACCCACTGTGTTTAGAAACTTTCAGATGCATTATTTCACTAATTAATGACCACTTTTCTCTGAAAGTTGGTGCAATGGACTACTGAAATGTGTCTCTTTCACATATCGAAAATAATTTTTTGGGCAAAGATACACTTTAGTCTTAACAATCTACATAAAGCCTCGGTTACACCGGAGCCGAATCAGCTGCGACCCAACCGAATACACGCATTCGGGGTGGATTCGGGAACATTCTGTTCTCCTTCCACGAATGGGCAAAAATTCGGGAGGGATTCTGGAACATTCGTGGAGGGGTTCGGCTCGTTTTGAAATGTTCAAAAGCAGCCGAATACCCTCGAAACTACTCCCGAATGTGGCCCCGACAAATTTCATTCGGGCCACATTCGGGATGTATTCGTATGGAATTCGGTTAGATTCGGGGAGGCATTGAGGGCATTCTGGGCAGATTCGCGGCTTTTCGTATCATTAGGGGAGTAACGGTCCGAATCATCTAGACAAATAGACCCGAACATCACGAATAGAGCCGAATCTTCCCAAAATGCCCCGAATACCGGCTCAAATCCATCCGAATCGTTACCCGAATAGTAACATAGCAGAATACAGACGAGTGACCCGAATAGGCCAGAATACGGCCGAATGGCAACCGGATAGGTCGAATGAGGAGCCAGAATGACCCGAGTAGTTTCGCGAATATAGCCAGATTAGGAATTGTGCTCTGATTCGGGACCTATTCGGATCCTATTCATCTCTGATTCGGGGAGCTCCCCGAATCAGAGACGAATAGGTTCCAAATCCACCGAATCCATCCGATTCAGGCCATATTTGGACAGAATCGGTCCAAATTAATTCGGGAGAATTCGGCTTTGGTGTAACCCTGGCTTAACGAATACTTTTGGGTACCCCTTACCTGAACAAGAAATAGTCCCCCCATTCCAGACACCAATGTTATGTTCGTTGGCAATACACGTCCGAGCTACAGGCACGGAAGGGTTGTAGCCTACATTGCAGTATAGTGTGCAGGTCGTGCCGTATCGCTCCTTTCTCGAAAAACACCCGGATTTGCCCCCGTTTGCCGGTGTTGGTAAAGCGTCTGCTTCACATTCAATAGCTGTTGGAAATGTTGGTCAAAAGGAACCAAAATGACATCAAGTACACCACACGGACAGCTTATCATCATAAAACAAATTATCAGACATGAATGTTTCTCCTGCAGGAAAGGCACACACATTCCGTTCGAGTTAAAGTTTAATATAGTTCCTAATTCATTTGTATCTGATACCTTTAAAGTCCTATAATCGGAAAATTAATTATAGAAATATAATATAGGTTTTCCCGGCCAATTTCGCACTTTTGTCAGTCCAATTCCTAATTGCTGCATTCAATTTAGCAAAATTTAGCGTCGAAGACATGTTCGGTAGTTCAATTTTATGATCTCTTCATTCAAATTCATTTTGGAGCATTCAAATTACCTTTAGCCTCATTCTAATTAACACTTTTTCAATTGAAATTCGTAAAACAAGCACCATTTCGTTATTCGTTCATTCAGTTTAGAATGATGTAGTCACGTGATCACGGACATGCCGCACTCGTTCATTCAAATTCATTTTTGGGCATCCAATTTAACATCTTTTGCAGTCAATTTAGCACGCATGTTTATGCTTTGGTTCTTTCTTTATTTTTTTTCAACATAGTTATTGTTTTGCAAGCGTCATTACATTTCATATTTTCGTATCTATTTTAGAGATTTTGGCAACATTTTTTTTCTTCAATGTGCTTAGTGATTCTTCCAGTCCGAAGATATAGTGCATCATGTGGCCACAACTTATCTGGCCGTTGAGTGCTTTATTCCGAGTGTGTCGGCCAGTTCTAGGAAGTCAAGGTTATGATCATCAAATGTTTCTATAATTCTTTTTCTGTCTTCTTGAGAAATACGTCTGTATCTAACTTGTGCTGTCATGACTGTAAGAAGATGAAGTTAATCTGTAGCATTGGTACATGTAGGCCTAAAATGACATGTATGATAGAAAAGGGGCGTTACAGAACAACAAACCCGAGTTATATATGGTAAAAACTACAATACTTTTACTGCTTAACAGTGCGTGGATGAAACAAAAAGTCACATAGAAATACGCGTTTAAATGTTATCACCTTTTCTAAAAAGAAATAACATGACGTTAATTTGAATGAACATGTTAGGAATTTGACTGCCCATACGCGAAATTGAATGACTGAAATACCCCTTTCGGCCAGTGTTGGCGAATTTGAATGACTGAAGAGCACGTGCCAATTTGAATGCTCGTTTTACGAATTCGAATGGCACATGTGCAAATTTAATTGATCGAAATGCTAAATTGAACGACCAACTTGCAATTTTGAATGACAGAATGTGCAGTGACGAGGATTTTCGCTAAATTGAATGAACCTTTTATCAAATGGACTGACAAAAGTGCGAAATTGGACGGGAAAACCTATAATATAAATCAGATGTATTCCAATATCAATGATATTTTAAATCTTTGAATGATTATCATTACGCCGATTGAAAAATTTGAAAGACAGAACTTTCAGTGACAAAAAAAAAATCACTTTTGTAGCATAATGAAAGAGCACGTGACTAACCGCTTTCAGAAAGCATGGGAAATAATTGCCACCTTTAACATATGTCAGTATCAAGTTGATGGAATGTGTAATTTTCATGAAAATAAAAATGAATTTTGGTGGAATTCCCATTATATTTTCTGTAGATTGTCGTCCAAACATGACGTCATAACCTCTAGTAGTCTCCTTATCCAGTGGTTTCCCCACCAAAACTTTAAAAATTCATGGAACTTTTGCATCGATTGTCCGATTTTCCTCAAACTTTCATTGATGTGTTGTACTAAATGTTGCTGCTTTCACTCACTCCACATTTCTCTTTGACTTTTGGTTTCCTTTAAGTGGTACAGCGCCTCAATACCTCGTACCTTCACATCTTGGTGTTGGCTGCAGCCAGGAGCCGTCCTGGCCACACTCGATGGTAGCTTGCCCAGTCAGGACGTACCCTTCTCTACAGGTCAGCTCACAGCTCTCTCCAGCAGGCACTACCGACGACATGGCGCAGGATGAGTTTGGATTGGAGACTATCAGCCCGCCGTCCAGGTAAGGGACGGCGCATGTTTGCACTGGCGTGTAAGGAAAAGGGCAATAAAACACAGTAAAACAATGCAGTTACTTCACAGTTTCTCTGTTACGTGGTATAGTTCCCTATACGAATTTTAGTCTGGGAAAATGTTATTGTATGGTGTTAGCGTGGCTCTCAAATATAAAACAACAACAACAAACAAGCATGTGATATCTTGATCATAAAAGACATTATCGTCGATGATGACTTTTAAAACATGAGCTGACTCATTTGATAATAGCAACTGAATCAGAAACGAAGAAACTAACAAAATTTGTAGATTTTAGAATTGTGTGTATTACAAGGTACACTTTATTATTATCTAATCGAAGTAATTATGTGTTTGTAACCCATAGTGGGACCCCTATGTCAGATTCATCTTCATACTCAAGAAAGCATGTGGCTAGTCCCCTGGAACTCCAGTGGTGTATACATACATGATTATCATATACATATGAAGAGTTTGTTTGCAAAAACTGATAAGTCCATATTTGCCAAATGGAGATATTTGCGATTAAAGGTCAAGAAAATTAAAGAGAATAAAAAAAATGTGCTTCTTTTGACCATAACTTGTACCTCTCATATAGTACCTCTCATATAGTGTACCTCTCATATAGTGACCAATATGTAATTTAAAGGGTATTATTTTGTACTTTATGACAGGGGGAAGAGGGAGAGAGAGAGAGGGAAGGGGAGGAGGGGGAGGGAGAGACGTCTGTGTGCCTATAAAAACAGGAGACAGAAAATTGAGATAAATAAAGGTTTTCCCATCCATTTTCGCACTTTTGTCATTCAATTTCAAAGATTTATTATTCAATTTCGTCCCGAGAAGCACGTGGAACGCAAATCCTAACTTCAATTTCGTCAATTGTCAATGTAATTTGTTTTTCGTCAAACATTTTCAAAGACATAGCATCCAAAATTGTCAATTGTCATTCAAATTCATCCCTCCCGCTGACGGATCGCAGAATGTGAAGATCAAATTCGTTTTTGTTCACACAATTTCATGAATTTTTCATTTAAATTAGCCAGATGTTGTCGTATGCGAGACGGTACGTCTGTTTGTATCAGTGTGTTCTCGGATCGCTTATGTGTGTCTGTATCTGTGGTTCTGTGTGTGTGTGTGGGGGGGGGGGGGGGGACACTTGTGTGTATGTTAACTCCTGAATATAAAATGTGAACGGTTACAGAAAAAAATACATGAATGACTGGGAAATCACACCGAATAGAGATATGAGACGAATATGAATGAAAATTTAACGAAAATGATTGACCATGAAGACGAAATCGATCCTGCTGTTATGAGTGCTGCGAGTGAGACTGACGAATTTGAACTGTAAATTACGAAAATGTATGCCAAATGACTAAATTGAATGGACTTCATTTGAAAATTAACGACGAAAGACGAATTTGAAAGTAAGATTGGCCTATTCCCGACATCCCGCAATGAAAGTGAAGTAAGAATTTGTGAAATTGAATGAAAACAGTTTGAAAATGAATGGGAAAACCTATATTATCACCTTCACAAATCGGTTGCTCCCCAATCCAGTTGGCTTGCTCCGAACCAATCTGTGCAGCGCACTGCAACACCCCACTGACGTCATTTGCAATTCTGTAACCGGGGAGACATTCCAGGCAACAGAGGGCGCCATGCACTGTGGGGCAGCGTACTCCCTGACAGAAAAACCCGTTCTCTGGGGGCGCTATGTCCGTACAGTGTAATTCTAACGACATGAGCCAGCACGATACAAATATTAAAAACCATTTAGTTATATGAATTGTTTCATTAACGTTGCTTCATGTCACAGTTGTAAATGTCGTTAGGGAGCTTTAGATTTTGACGCGCGGACGTTTGAGACGACGAGTGCGCTGGACGTTCTCATGTCCCCTGCGTCGCGTTGAAAAGTAGCTTTAGATTACGCTGGGACGCAACCAGTTCTGTGGACGCAACGTATAAAAAGTAAAATCGCGCCCCCATATGGTCAGTGCATGAAGTAGTTCTCTACGTTGCAAACTGTGCGGACGTAAAAATAGCCCAGTACGCGTATTGAAAAACTCAGGCGACGCAAGCTAAAAATAGATCGACTTGTCGCGCGCTTCTGCGCACGCTCAGAACATGTTTTTTCCCCTCTGAACGTCCGCGCGTCTAAAATCTAAAGCTCCCTATTGTTTTCTTTGGGATAACCATTTCATGGAATGCTTAAAGAAAATAAAGAGAGGTGATAATGTATACTGTAAGTGTCTCATTCCATCACATACAAACACACACACACATACACGGACACACACTCACAAGTAGAGGTAAATTATTACTGTAATTTACATTGGATAAATGAAGTCATTTCAAAAGTTTGATTATTACTTGCGATTTTGCTTTCGTTGTTAAATTTCTAGAATGGCGTTTTGTTACCGAATGCCATCATCATGATATGTCGACATGATGAATAATTTCTCTCGAACATTGTTACAATATGAAGACAAAACATTCTACAAAGTTCTTTATAGATCAGCCTAGTGATACTGGTACATGTTTCGCAATCAGTTTAAACAAACAAAATTGATAATGATTTTGATACGAATACATGATTGAACGGGGATGCATATGTATGTTGCTGAATGTATAAACCGATATATTGATATATTATGTGCATAATTATTTCATCTTAATTCCTATCCTATGAAGACGCTATTGTCATACATTTCATGTCCGGACATTGAAGTATCAAATCAAAACAATTTTGGCTCAGGCATCGGAGTCTTCCGGGCGGTTTAGATCACTGTATATGACACTGTTGGCAAACCTCTTGTAAAACTACCCGTGTAGATTCATTAGGCATACCAGAATGTGAAAGCACATAAAACAGATCTGCAATGTGACGTGTGTATGAAAAAAAAAATCACAAGGGAATCATAACTACACTAGTTAATAGCCCCCTGCTTGGTGCACCATAACAAACACAAATCATGCTGCGGAGCTCAAGGGAATACACGCCAAACCATAATAATCTGTTATCAGTGGAAGTGGGTAGGCAGCCCTTATTTCTCTAAGACCTATGGTCATTCCGGGTCAGTCAAGGGCTATTCCACACGCACACACAAAAATGAGATTAAAAAGAAATGGATGAATAAATGAATAAAATAATGAATAAATGAATAGAATAATGAATAAATGAATAAATGAATTAAAATCTGTACCATAAGTAAATTACCAATAACCTTGAATAATACTTTACAAAGCCTTTTTGGAGAATTTCATACTAAAATGCAAGTGATGATGGTGATTAATAATAACAAAGAAAGCAAAAAAAAAAAAAAAAATTCCGTGCGCATCATACACGTCAGTTACATTTATGCAGGGCATATTTTTCGAAACCCCATTTAGGCAGGTTTGTTGTTCGAGTCTGACTTACCAAGGCACTGGGGAGGTTGGTGTGTCCACTCCCCTCGTGTGTTTCGCTTCTCACATGTGGTCGAGCTGTGACCCTCAAGTCTGAAGCCATTACTGCAGGAGAATGTGCACTGTGAGCCGCGGTAAGTACTGGCGCTGCAGTATGTTTCTAGTCCAGGTCGAATCGGTAATGGACTGCACTGGATTACTGCTTGGTAATAGCCACATACAGAAGAAACACGGCGAGACAACAAGGTTATATTTACAGTGTGCAGAGAAGTGTTTTTAAAGCACAGTTATTTTCTGACCAGTTAAAAGCTAGTCTCAAAAGAAAGAGCAATAATTTAAAAGCATCGGAGTGAAAATTTGATCAAACACAGATAAAAATTAGGAAAGTTGCAAGTTTTGCTAATTTTCACAAAACAGTTTTAACATTAGACAGTACAATTATGACTTTTCAAATGAGTGAATTGGTTTGGTTTGGTTTATTTCTGGATTTTCTTTCTCCAATTAGAATATCAAATGAAAACAAAGTGATACAGAGTATGAAAAAAAAAGGACAGTACAACATACAAATCAATATAAGAAATGTCAATTTCGTAACTACATCAGTCTGCAAAAACATATGAATCAAAGCAACATGTTAAGGCATAACTGTATTTATATATATACATTATGAACAAAGGAGAAATCTTTACAGAGGACCAATATCAAAAGCAGAGCTTGATGTGGATGAGGCCCTTTCTTAAATATACGAATATATTACAAAATAATTAACCTACACAAAAAAAACTCTTAATCTTAACGTTATATTCCAAACACAGTTTGGCAAAAAAAAAAAGTCAAAAAAAAAAAACCAAAACAAAACAACGGAGTTGATGGTGTCACCACCTCAAGACTTTCAATGCAGTTTGTACTGAAAACCTTGAAATTTCCAGTGTTTTATTTGTTTGTTTGGTTAAACCACAGTTTCAAAACTTGTGTCTGACTGACCATTATTTTGACCTTATTCAGCCAGGAATAACACAATGCTTTAAACTTTAATGGTAGAAAATTGAAGATTCGTCAGTTTTTTGTACATGATCAATGGAAAGTTGTGAGGTGATGATGACACATTCGGCTCACTCATTTGCATACGAATATTCCGATTGTTCGAGAACTGTTTAGCAAAAAATAGCTAACCTTTAACATTTCATAACTGACGAAATAGCTGACGAAATGTTAGCTGTTCTCGTAGATCGTTTGTATTTTTTGTCTAAAGTCAAGTTATTTCAGAACCAGTATTACCCTTTATTGCTTTTATTTGCCAGTTGTAATAGCTAGCAACTGTTGATTACGATTATGCTTCTCTAGAGTAAACAAGTGCGTAATTTGTAATCATCAAAATATGAATATCACATAATCGTTGCTTTGAATATGATACTATTTGAAATGCGACTGTTGTCATCATTGCTATGATTGTAAATGTGATTTATGATTATAAGTTGTACCATTATCACCTTACTGGAAAGTATCATATTAGTACTGTCGTTGTGGCTAATGTATGATTATATAAAGCAGTGATTAGTAGCATTATCGTTAACGGTTTATTATGGTTTATATCATTTTGCCTTAGGCATTCTCATAATCAGCTTTCTATTACTGTTACCGTAACCATTTCAAAGTAAGAGGTTGACGTACGCTGGACAATCCTAGTGAAGGCACACTCGGCAACGTTCCCCTCTCCGTCTTCGGCCGTGTATCGAATCGTATAGATGCCCGGATGGAGCGCCGTTCCTGGCGGCGGACCTTCGACTTGAATGACATCAACTGTCGCCACTGAATTGTCAGTCGCTGAGGGCACTATCCAGTCAACAACAGCTTGGGTCTGTCCTGGTCGCGCGTAAATGGGGGGTTTGCTTCCGGAACAGTTGTTAAACGATGGCCCGGTTGTGTCTGTCGATGAGGACAAAAGAAAGTGGGGTATGGGATGGGAGCAGGCTTAAATTAACATTCCAGAACAGTTTTTGCTTAATTTTATAAATCCCATGCGACTGGGAAAAGAAAACTATTAACTGACATTAATTAGTGTTCAGGCTGCAGTCATATTATTTCCCTTGAAGCCCCAGTCACATAATGCCCTGCGTCCGGCGTTACGTCCAAAAAAGTCATTTTTTTCCGCGGACCCCCGCGGATCTTTTGCCGTCACCAGAAATTTGTACAAAACATGCGGGGAAAAAAATGCAGGCGATACGGATAGACTCGACCAGATGCGAATACTTGCGTCCACTTGCGGATATTCTTACGAATTGGCACATAATAGTTCTGAACACTTGCCAAGAGTTGCGCATTTTTTCGGATAGTTACGGATAGTTACAGATTGTTATGAATAATTATGGACAATTTGGTTTTCCCTTACGATCTCTGCTAAGTCAGTGTATTATGACAGCAAGGTTATCACATTTTGGACTGTCTTACATTGTACAATGGGGAACACTGAAATTGAATTACGTACAAGTTGTGAGAAAAAAATAGTAATCCTTTAATTTACTTTACAATAATAAAAGATATTTATGAAATTTTGAACTTGAAGTTTGAATTTTGTTTGTGCTACTCAAATATGAATAAACGTCATAATGTAAAGAATGTATGTGACCGTGCGTCACAAAACGAACAAAAAGTCGCACACACTGATTTTGTGTGAGGACTGAAAATAGGTGAAATGGTTCAACCGAGCCGATCTTGACTTGGCTTCCCTGGGTAAATAAGGCCTTATCACTAATATTATTATTATAATTATAATTATTATTATTATTATTATTATTATTATTATCATCATTAATATTATTGTTATCATTATTATCATCATCATTATTATCAATTTCAGTTTAATTTGATAATCCCCTCATTGTTCTTACTCCGGTGGTTTCCATCCTGTTTTTGTCCCATTCATCGCACAACCAGCACGGCTTGACAAAGCCTCTTTTCTCAGTTTACACTTTTTCTGAGTGTGTGCATTCCTTCCAATATTTAGATAGGTTAGGAGAGTCCATTTAATTTGAGTAATACATCATTTTAAAGCTTAAAGTCTGCTCTTTCAGAACATGCTCCCAACTAAAATTCCATGCGTGGCGACTTTTTTGTGTGTTTTGTGGTGCAGGGTCACATATAACATCACTATACCACAAATAAAATACAATATAGATCGAAAAGTTAAGCATTAGAGTAAGAAAATATTACTTGCAGTCATGGAATAGACAAACTGTAGTTACGCTGTCGTTGTTCAGCGATATTCATGACTTACTGCGTTATGTTAAGGAGATATTTATGATAAAGCAATGCTTATAAAATTTACAGAAAAAAAGACATCAAAACCTTCAAACACCCCTCCCACATCCAAGTACAATATCAAGTCATCTCTTGAAGTAATGTATTTTCTGTTTGAATTTCTTGTATGCATGTCATTTTTGTAATGCGCAGTAGAGTATATTTTTATAGTAGCTGCGCAATATGAATGTCCTTTATCATTATTATTATTATTATTATTGTTATCATTATTATTATTATTATCATTATTATTATTATAAAAAAAAAATGTAATACACATTCGATGGAGCGTAAAGTGCATGGGTAAGACGATAGAGAAATACTAAATTCGTTCTCATTTTATACAGTTGCCCCTGTCCCACACCTTCCCCGGCCAGAAAAGTTAATAAAATGCTGTCACCCCACCCCCTACCCAAAATATTGTGTTTTTTTTTTCGAAAAATATACATTCGAAGAGTACAAGAAAAAAAGTTCAGCACCCAAATGACCAAGAGTCAACCGATGTCATGAGTATACATGGTATATGGGTGCCACTTAAAATGACCATTATGTGGGAGAAATTTCAGAATTTGACCATGCAGTTCTGCCTCTCCACCGCTCCGACTGTGTTGTAGCATTCCTTCAGGTAAAGGCGCTGCAGCTTGGCAAGAGGAGTAGTGTGCCTTCCCACGAGTTTCTGTGTCCCTATGCGAGTGGAAAGCGGAAAACGTCGAAGGACGTTATTGTCCGCAACATCCGTAGCTGTCCGTAAATATCCGTAAGCGGACGAAACTGTTGTGATACGTTAACTTGCGGTTAATTTCGTATACTTACGGTGGACGTAAGCGAACGCAAACGGACGGGAGGTAAACTTTTATGCGGATGGTCTGCGTCCAAGCCACGGGTAGTTACGTTCAGTTACGGATAGTCACGTTTGGTTACGGTTACTTGCGTAAGTTTGCGTCCGTGGCGTCCCTCTGCGAAATTTTGAACATTTCAAAATTTCGCAGGTTCGGCGACGTCATTTTGCGCTTCTGTACGGATAAGTTACGGGCAGTTACGTCTACATACGTCCCTGCGGATGCCTGCGTCCACATTGCGTCCCCCTGCGTCCACTCATTCGTATCTATCCGCGGCGGACGTAATCCATCGTAAAGCACTGTGTGACTTGGGCATTTAGCCGCTAAGACCAGGCGTCCACTAGGGAACGGACAAGACGCGGACAAGACCCGGAAAGCAAATTTTGTATTCCGCACTCCTTCGGCAATCTGTCCGCACATTCCTGAAAGTCTCCGCTCACTATCCTAAACATGTCCGGGCGTTTCCACACCTTCCAGAGAGAGAAAAATTTCCGCGTCCAAATTTTGATCGAGACAAAAAATTGGACGCGGATATGAACTTAATGACACCTTCGGCAACTTGTCCTGACGATGTTAATAATAAAGATTGTTTTATTATGGGAGATTTTAATGTTGATTTGTTAAAGTTTCAGACTTTAAACACTGCCCAAAATTTTTTGGATATAATGACTTCTTCGTCTTTTTTACCGCTTATAACAAAACCAACTCGTGTTACCAATCATTCTGCAACACTTATCGACAATATATTCTGTAACATCAGCCCTTTACCTGCCTCCGGAATTATTTTATCAGATTTATCTGACCATTATCCCATCTTTTCTTGTATTTCCATTAACCGTAGAATTTCTTTAAAGCCTCCTATGGTAAGTTTCCGGAAAATGACACCTGACAATATAGTTAGGTTACAAGACGAGTTAAACAGAGTGGACTGGACCGATGTATATGATAATGAGGATCCCACTGTAGCTTATGATTTGTTCATGCAAACGTTAATTTCTATTTTGGATAAGCATGTTCCCATTATTAGAAAAAAAATGTAACAATTACAAAAGATATCCTAGGTTGCCTTGGATATCTAAATCTTTGTTGCGATCGATTAACCGTAAGAATAATTTGTATTATGTTGATGAAATTAAACGTACCCAGCAATCTCATCATAAATATACTTCATATAAGAATGTTCTCACGCAACTAATACGGTGTGAGAAACGTAAATATTTTATTAATCAGTTATCTTTGTTTAAACATGATATTCAAAATACGTGGAAAACTATTAATACAGCTATTGATAAAAATACGGAGAAACCACGTATTACCACAATCAAACATAATAATTTGATTATTAATGCCACCACATCCATTTCAAACATTTTTAATCAGTATTTCTCACAGATTGGCAATAATCTTGCTCGCAATATTCCGGATAGTCAAAAGAATTTTTCTGATTTTTTACAAACTCGAAATCCTAACTCATTGTTTTCTGTTCCTTTCGAGAGAAATGAATTGTTAGATATTGCTCAGAATTTGAAAAACAAGAAAAGTGCCGGGCACGACAGTATTGACAATGTTCTTTTGAAAAATATTATCAATTTTATTGTTGATCCATTGGTACACGTTTTTAATTTGTCTTTGTGTAATGGAGTTGTCCCTGAGGATATGAAAATTTCTAAAGTAATTCCCATTTATAAAAATGGGGATAGGGAAGATGTTCGTAACTATCGACCTATATCTTTGTTGACTTCTATATCGAAATTACTTGAAAAAGTTGTTCATTCTAGATTATTAAAGTTTTTGGATATTCATAAAATAATTTCTGATTATCAGTTTGGTTTTCGACAAAACCACAATACATCCCATGCAATACTTACCTTTCTAGATAAAGTTTCAAAAGCTATTGATCAATTTCATCATACAATCGGCGTTTTCCTGGACTACTCCAAGGCCTTTGATACCATTGACCATAATACACTCCTTTATAAGTTATCACATTATGGTATTCGAGGAAAGGCCTTGGAGTGGTTCAGGAGTTACCTTTCTAGCCGAAAGCAATTTGTGTATGTTAACGGACATACATCAGTCATGCAAAATGTCAATTGTGGAGTGCCTCAAGGAAGTTTGCTTGGCCCTCTTTTATTTATCCTTTATATTAACGACATGCCGAATTCATCAAATATTCTTTCTTTTCTATTATTTGCTGATGATTCTAATGTTTTTTAATCAAATTCTGATCCTAATATGTTAATTGATGTTTTCAATGTTGAATTGGATAAATTACTTCAATGGATAAAAGCAAATAAATTGTCAATAAATATCAAAAAAACTAAATGTATGATTTTTAGTAACTCTTTGGAAAATGTGCCAAGGAATGTTTATCTGAATGACACAGTTATTGAAGAAGTTTTTTCAATCAAATTTTGAGGCTTGACTATTGACCGTAAACTCACTTGGAATTTACATATTGATTCCATAAGCCGTATCATTTCAAGAAATATAGGTGTTATAAATAAAGTTAAATTTTATTTACCCCAAAACGCTCTTTTAATGTTATATTCATCTTTGATTTTACCGTATTTGAATTATGGTATACTCGCCTGGGGAAAAACACATTCTTCTCATTTGGAAAGACTACTTTTGTTACAGAAGAAAGCTCTTCGCATTATTTGCAATGAATCGTGGAGAAGTCACACCGATGTGTTATTTCAAGAAAACAAAATCTTAAAGGTAAAGGATTTGTATTTTCTACACCTCGGACAATTCATGTACAAATTTATCAATAATTCTCTCCCATTTGTGTTTGAGTCCATGTTCACTAAAAATAGAACTGTTCATCTGTATCCTACCCGGCAATCCAACTCATTTCATTTGCCATTAACTAGGACTATGTTTGCTAAATCTATATTTTCTTTTACTGGCCCCAAATTCTGGAACTCTCTCGATGATAGTATGAAACAAGTTCTAAGTTTAAATACATTTACATTCAAATTGAAGAAGTTGTTCATAAATTAGTTTATAGTTGAATGAGTTATATCTTAGTTACCCTTAATTTTGAGCTTCCTTTTTTTATTCGTTATACTCATTCTTTTCTTTAATCTATTCCTTCCTACATTATGTACATATACCTCGGTGATCCATCGCACCATGTACCTCGCGTGTGCTGGTATAGACCCTTCATCTCTTCTCCTTTCTCGCCTTTTCCTGTCCTCTTGTCTCTTTCTGTTTCTTCCTTCAAAATAATTTCCTCTTCTCCTCCTTTTCCTTCACTGTGTTTTGTTTTTCTCTCTCTATCTTTCTCTTTACAAGAGAGGTTGCTTGTGTTTGTTTGTCCGTCTGTTTGTTTGTTTGTTTGTTGTTTGTTTATTTGTATAGGACTGTATGTGTTGCGCACCGTTTATGTCCAGCTAATTGCCTTTCGATGTTATTTAGTCTTTTTGTCCACGAGGAGACTGCAAAATACAAGCTTAGCTTTTTAACATGTCTCCTCCATTTCCTGCAACTTTAGATTTGATTCAATATTCTCTTGCTTTTTTTCATGCGTATTATTGTTAACTTCATGTATTTTTCTTGGTTACGACATTGTATTGATGTTGTGTTATTTTGTGTATGAAAATGTTGTTGGAAATGAAATAAATGAAATGAATGAATGAATGTCCTGAGGACATCCCGCCAGTCCGGAACCCTTCCGCTCCTTCCGCAAACGTTCCTGATAAGCTACCCTGACACTTGCACGAATTTGGGCTTGCGCACTGCACCACATGGCGTGCCAGTTATACATGGTATTTAGTGGCGCGCAGGCCGAGTTTAGTCATTTCGAATTTACGAATAATTCAAGAAATGCGTGTTTTCAGTAAAACTCAATGATACGTCATGTTTACGACACATTTACGCAATAGTTATATATTCGTATTCGTTGCAAGGACCCCACTTCCAATCAAAAGTAACGATCAGTACACATAGGCCTATGTGTATTTTTTTTTCCGGGGCGGGGGGGGGGGGGGAGGGGGGTCCTGCCTCTGAGTTTATTGTTGTTTCTTACAAAAAAAAAATGCGTGACTCATCCTGATGATCATGTAGGAGAGGAGAAGAATATTTTTTTCATCAGAATTCAATTATCACAAATTACGATAGCATCCCAGTTCGCAAATGATATGCAATAATGTTTACTGTATGTTTGTATTAATTTGTCTATTATTGCATTAGGCCCATGTATGTGTGTGTACGACATCTCATTCACTTTTCAATGCTTAAAGAGAACGCAAACCCACAAAGCAACGTGGATTGAGGGAAAGCAGCAACATTGGTAGAACAGACCAGTGAAAGTTTGAGGACAATTGGATAATCGATGCATAGGTTATGAATATTTTTAAAGTTTTGCTGTATAACAAGGGACCGCTGGACGATGAGACTACTAGGGGTTATGACGTAGTAGTGGACAACAATACAAAGAAAATACAAAGGAAATTCAACAAACATTCACTTCTCTATCATTATTAAAGAGCACTTGACTAACCGCTTTCTGAAAACAGGGGAAATAATTGGTACCCTTTACATACGTCAATATCAAGTTGATGGAATTTGTAATTTTCACGAAAAAGTTAATTTTTGTGGAATTTTCTTTATATTTTCCTTATATTGTCCAGTCAAACGTCATAACCTCTAGTATTCTCCTTATCCAGCGGTTCCAACGCCAAAACTTAAAAAAAAATCATAACTTTTGCATCGATTGTCCGATTTTCTTCGAACTTTCACTGATTTGTTCTACTAATGTTGCTGCTTTCACTCAATTCACATTGCTTTTGGGGTTTGCGTTCCCTTTAATATCATACTGTAGGGCTCCGGGTATGCTCACATATTATTAGAAGCAGTACAACTGAGGGGAAGTTACAAGGCAGCTGACACAGGTCTTGCTTGTACGAGATCTGCTGGCGAACTGTCCTTCCCAGCAATTTTATTGTATAACTGATTCTTGTTCAGACACTTGCCATTCAATGAATATTCATTATATACAAATAAGTTAACAAAGGATATGAATATTCAGGAGGCTCAACACAGGATCTCAACAAAATGATAAGTTACTATTCATGCCTCATATGTAAATTGGTAACAAGGATGGTTGCACAGATAAATATTCATGACAGTGAAAACCAATCAGGAGAAATGGAGGGAAGTTCAAACAATAGCTCAGGTACTGGTAGGACATGGAGATGTGCCTTGGAAGGTATAGGAGAGTGGAGTGTACCATATGTGAAAGAGGTGTGACATGGTGAATGGTATAGGAAGAGAGAAAATCTGAGCTCACTTAACACGGGGAAAATAAATTCAGTTGAAAATACGTCTCTACAATACATTATTGAAAAATCTAACGACATCACCGCACTTTGTCACTAAAGGAATCTTATTTCATGATCTGAATTTTGAAACATACGTCATCGGATTATTGAGCCTTAAATAAGGAACATTGTCCAATTTTCGGAACTAACGAACCCTGCATCATTAGGATAAACAAACATTTGGAATATCTACGAAAAAGTGTAATCCTAGTTGCGCCCAAGCTTAGTTTAAACATCCTAACCAACTCTTTTCCATCTTTTCTTTTACTGCAATGTATTTGAACAATTAAACAAACAACATTATCGCGTATCCCAAAATGTCCTTCCTTGACCCGTCAACTGCCTTCTTTCCCTTGTCTTTGACCTTTGAACAGCTGGTCTTTGACCGCAGACTACTGAATCGACAGCCGATTTTCGTCGATCTGCTAATACGGCTAATTTCACTTAATCCGAATTCATATTTGGGTTTGGGCTTCCTTTAACGCGCATATCATGCGTAGACTATGCGGTTGACTTGCGAAAACTATGCGGGAGTATGCGCATTTTATACGCAAAGGATACGCAAGTTAGTCGTGAACTAGTTGCGAACTAGTCGTGATTTAGTCGTGACCTGCGTGCCACTAGGTTGATGGACACGCATTAGTACGTACTGGTACGGCTAGTTTGGGCATAGGTTGTGTATAGTTCATGACGAGTTTGCGAAACTTGCCCAAAATTTCGTCGTGCCAATATTTTGAACAGTTTGATAATTTTGTCACGTCTTTCGCGCATTAACCGCATTGGCCAGCATCCTCCCGCAGGTTGCCACGAATGTTTCTCGCATTGGCACGAAATGAGACGTGTCAATGCTGAAACCATACGTAAACCAAAATTCGTGCAAGTGTCAGGGTAGCTAAAGAATCCCGCGGTGTGGGGAAGCTTCGCGAATGAAAGCGGAAGACACCATGGTCCCGTTGCATAAAACTTTTTTAGCAACCTTAAAAAATTCAGGTTGAGATTTGCCCAACCTGAATTTTTAAAGGTTGCTAACCTAAAGCTAGGCTGACACTTGCACTGCTTTTGGCCACGATTTTGTCTTGGCAATTCGTGCCATTTTGGGGCACGAACTGAGAGGCTCCCGCACTGTTCACGACTAGTTCACGCATGGTTCACGACGAGCTCACGACGAGTTCACGAATAGTTTACGAATGCGTGCTCATTAGTGTCCACATAGACACGAACTGGCACAACGAGTTCACGCATAGTTTGCGCATAGTTTGCGCACAGTTTACGCATAGTTTACGCACTTCCCGCATTGGCACGACGAGTTTGCGCAATTCGGACGGTGTCGTGCCGACTTGGCCACGCCATTATATAAAGGGAGCCTCCCCAAACCCTGGTAATTTTTGGATTGGCTGAGGAAGAGACAACATGCTGAATACTTGTATATTTGTTGTTTGCTGTTTTCTTGTTAATGAATTGTTATCTTATTTCAAAACATTTGTTTTTTCTTTTTAGGCCATTCTCCTCAAAAATGTCAACAACCGCGATTTTCGTGTCGCCAGCATGTTCGATATTTTGTCCCTAAGAAATCAATATATTTAGTTCATCCGAGAGGTTGGACCTGTAAAATAATTTCAATAAAGACCCCCAGGATAATATTAGAAATACGATCCAAAGTTTGATGTATAACCCTAAAAAACCCATGCATGTCGGCATGTCGCCAGAAGAGGACGCGTTCATACAAGTTCCTACTCATTAACGTATCATCAAATCTTTTGTGCTTTATTCCATTGCCCCTCAAGTGCCTGAATGAAAAATAATTATTACATAACAATATGATGTTTTGATCTTTCTCCAGGAGGTCAAAAGTATCACGTCGCTAAATCGCCGGCAGATACGTTACCCTTTTTGAGACCCTTAAGAGAAGATCAAAGTAAAGCCGCATAGCACTGTGATTTAATGTGTTAAACAAAGTCAACTTCACGCATATATACGTGGAACCATGATTTATTCATGAAATATCTTGTCACAAAATATTACACTGATCCGAAGCCGTCGTAACGTAATGTTACGATGAGCTGATATCAGATACGTTTATTTGCTACATTTAGAAAAAAAAAGGTATGCTGTTATATGAAAGCAAAGCTCCGGTACTTTTGAGTACTTAAGGTAATGATTGATCACACAACAGAAATTACTCAAGAAAATTAATAATATAAAAATTAATATATTGAAGAAACTCGCATCTGAACCTTCACCCCTCTGCATAATATCTTTGTTTCTTTCAAAATTAATATTTTTTTTTTTGGTAAATGATAGTGTGCGAATGGTAACGGCACATCAGATACGTTACCATCAAATTCGTCAGATACTTTACCAATAAAATGTATATCTTGCAGCAAAGTTGACCGCAACGCGCTTTTTTGCGCGGATTTAACCGGTTGACATCGTGCTCTACACGACTTGATAAAAAACATGCCTTTCTAAAAGGATTTAAAGTTTTATCTAATGAAAAATCGGTTTTGAAGTGGCCGAGATATCCAAAATAAGGCAAAAGAAAGAGGTACTGACAAACTGTGATGGCCGATCTACTTTTATTTGAACGTCTTCCTTTTACTAAATTATCTACATCTCAGCCATTTCTAAACCGATTATAATCAAAATAATTTTTTCATAAGTACAAGTGGATTTCAATTTTCTTGCAAAAGGTTCAAAACTGAATCCTCTATCTAAACCAGAACTATACTATCCCTTAGAATTATGACATTTACAAAAAGTGCCGTCAGATACACATTACAAATCCATTTTATTTCTGTTTTGTTGAGGTTTTGTGTGTGTGTGTGAGTGTGTGTGTGTGTGTGTGTGAGCGTTTTGTACCACAATAAATTTTTGTCTGAAAAAAAAAATCCACTTAGGACTTTTAGGGGCTGAAGTCTGGTACCCACCTTATGTTGTCAACTTCACAGCAAAAGAGGCTACATGAACGCTTTATACCTTTGTTCATTATAATTTTGCATCTTATCTACATAAAATGCTATTTTGGTTTAAGTCAAGAGCACTTCCTTGGTTGCAAAATGCTCTGAAAATGACTGTAGGATTTGATGTCTACCTTTTTGCATGAGTTTTTTTTTTTTTTCAATCACATGATTGTGTGATCTGGGTTTGATGTAAATCGGTAGTTTAATGTGTCACTATAGCATAAATGCTTTGTCAGATACGTTACCATCGTTTCTCGATTCGTGAGAGAGAAAAAGAAACTTAAAAGAAAAGAAGAAACAAAGAAGAAACAAAAAAAGACATGGAAAAAGAAACGGAAAAGCATGGGGCGCAATGCCACGCAATGCCACGCATCCTCCCCGCATCGTCCCGACGAGTTCACGACGAGTTCACGAACAGTTTGCGCATAGTTCACGACCCGGTCACGAAATTTTGTCGTGACCAAAATTTTGAACATTTCAAAATTCTCGACCTGACATGGCACGCAGTCACGACGGGTTTACGCACACTTCATGCCAGTTTACGACTAGTTTGCGCACGGGCACGCCTCGAGTCGTGCCAATGCGTGCCACAAAATCGTGCAAGTGTCAGCCTAGCTTAAGAACGTAAAATCCGTTGCATAAAAACTCTGGTTGGGAGCTTCCAACCGGAATTTTGTGATTTCAACCGGAAGAAAATCCGGTTGGAGTTTTATGCAACGGGCCCCAGGAATGTTTTAGAACAGCGCGGAGCCGATGCGGATCTATATATGCAAGTATCCGGAGCTGATGCGGACATTTTGTGATCAAGACATGAAAGAGTCGAGTCAACACGTTCCATGAGCGAAATGATTTTGAAAGTTGAAAAAAAAGATAGATCAATGCAGCATTATGTCAATGAACAGGGGCGTCACCAGCTTTTTTTCAAAGGGGTGCGTTTTGACACTATTAAATGTAACCTTTTTTTTTTTCAATCTGATTTATTGGTGCCTGTATCATCATGTACATTTACATAATGATAATGATAAGGTCTTATTTACCCAGGCTAGCCTCTGCAGTGTTGCCACTGCTCTACCAGAGGGCCTGCTATCATTATTACCCTAGCGTTGCCAGGTACCAATTTATACACCTGGGTCGAGAGGGACACAGTGAGTAAAAACATCTTGTCCAAGGACGTAAGCACTGGGCGGGATTCGAACTTGGGTCCTCCGATCGGGAGTCGGGAGTTTTATCCACTATGCCACAGTGCCCCCAATACATAATACACTGTACATATAATTGTAAGTGGCACGTATTCATAAGCATACGTTAAAGCCCAAACAAAGTTCTGGTATGCCTGCAAAAGTTGTCAAATTTTACTCCAAAATGTGAACGTATGCCTAGGAAATGTGCGGAATAACGCTGTAATAACAAGATATTCGATGGGTAAGGACGAAAATGGGATATATTAACCAAAAACATTCAGTCTCGGAACTTACCCGAACGGGGTCAGGCTAGACTCGGACTCGGGGATAACTCGGCCTCGCTTTGCTTGACGGCGGGATGAGTTGTACTGCTACTGGTTTTCCCTCTGGATTGTACAGTACTATGCATACGGGAGCGGCCTGTATAAACTACATTGTAGCGTTCTGGCTACTCGCAGTAATGGTCCGAGTTGTTACAACACGCGCATCAAAAACCTCTTTGGCGCGCATGCAAAATTAGTGTGCGCCTCTCAAGCACCTCTAAAAACAATCAAAGACAATTGATAAACAACAACAAAAACTTCAAAGACCGCGCGTCTCAGCAACTGAGGTGATGTGCGTATTATAAAGCGTCTTTGCTAGTAGGCTTGAGGACCGCGCGCTGTCCATTTGTTTTGTACAGGATTAGCACGCACTTTCCTGTCTGCTCAGTAAGGCCTCGTTTGGCCGGTGCCCGTAGTATAAGAGTACTGATTAACATGGCGATCACGAACTGTGTGTAAATTGTCTGAAATAGGGTCGAGTTTTCCCTGAGACCGAGTTAGTCTGGAGCCTTCTGGAATAAAAGTCGGTTTACCGACTTTTATTATTTTTCTCAAAATACTCCAAACGACTCATCATTCCGGCAAACCGTGTCAGCCAGGTAAGTTTCTTTGTAGACTCTTTCGATATATTGCAAGCAAATATGAAATGGTGCCAGACGGGTTCTCAAGCCCTTACCACAACTTAGTTTTCACTTTAAACATAGTGGAAACATAACTGGAAAGGACTATAATTATAGAATACAGGGGTAGCGACGGTGTGGGATCCTCGGCAAGGGTGTGGGAGGGGATACCCCCTCCCACGGTAGGGACTTTTTGTAAAAAACAGAGTATAAAAGTTGCGTTTATATGGCATTTTAAATCAAATTTCTGAGGAATTCGACATCGTAAAAAAATCACTGTGAACGATCGACTATGATTATAACATGCTGGGGTACATTATGTGACGGTGTGAGATTCTCGACGAGTGAGCGAAGCGACCGAGCAGGGGGAGGGTGTGGGAGGGGGTATCCCCCTCCCACCGTAGGGACTTTTTGTAAAAGCAGAATACAAAAGTCGTGTTTGTAGAGCATCTAAAATCAAATTTCTGGGAATCAAACATAATGGAAAATTCTCTACAAAGGACTATGATTATCACATATGGGGGTATGATGGTGTGAAATCCTTGGCGAGGGAGGGAGCGAAGCGGCCAGGCGGGGGAGGGTGTGGGAGGGGATACTCCCTCCCACGGTAGGGGCTTTTTATAAAAGCAGAGTAGAAAAATCGCGTTTGTAGAGCATTTTAAAAGCAAATTTCTATGGTATTAAACATAGTGAAAAAAAAAAAAACACTGATAAGGACTGTTATCATAACTAAGGAAATTATTCATTTCACTAGAAATACGGGCAGAGCGAGAGCGAAATGTATTAATTAAAAGCTTCAAAATGATCACAAATTTTTCGAGCAATGCAATAATGTTCTTACATTAGCATAAAAGCATAGAAAAAAAAAGAAAAATGTAAGGCTTACTAAATCCGGGGCAAACTCGAGGACGCGGGGCTACCATCTATACATTAAATTTACCCATAACGAAGTAGTAGTGTATAGTTATATTAATGTAAATTTATAGTGTATTATTCGCCCCGTTATGGGCGAAAAAAAAAATCGCATTTTCATTGACGAAATTGACAACTTTTAGACGAGAAAAGTGTCTTTATTGTTCATTTTGGTCTTTTGATCAATCATTTGTTACAGGGGCATGGGGGTGGGGCAAAAACTCGTTTTGCCCCCCTGATGCACACTCTTATGAAATACTCCGTAAATTGTCTGTCCCCAAATGTGTCGAGTCTTAATCTGTGGGTAGGAACCGAGCGGAGAAAACATAAATCTAAGAAGATGAGAGAACTTTTGAAAATATTTGAATTCAAGTGACAGATATATCAAACATGGTTTTTAATGAAATATTCTGAAATTTGTCAATCCCCCAAGTTCTTAAGTGTATTGTTGGAGACCTAACGGGGGAGGGTGTGGGAGGGGTAGCCCCTCAAACGCGAAATTTTGCATTTTCAGAATTGAAATTCAACAATTCGTTGCATAATGATTATAATATTTGGACAGTTTTCTATTAAAAAAGGAAGAAAATTTTCCTCATTTCGAGAATTATAAAGTGACGTTTGCACCCACCCTTGTCCTCCGGGATTGATGCTCCTGCATACGAGAAAGCTAATGCATTTTTAGAATTCAAATGAAAAGAGCCCATAAAGATATTTTGGAATTTAGGAAGCTCTTAATAACCAAGACTTTTAGTGCACTAATGATATGATAGGAGCCAAGCGGGTAAAGGGTTAATTGAAAGGAGATAATTATCCCATCCCACACGACGGAACTTTTGCATTTTTTAAGTGAAGTGACAGGACTGGTGCACACTATCAATGTAAAGGTGTATTAAGTCCATGGAAAATAGACCAAGCGGGAGAGGGTGTGGGAAGGGGTATCCCCTCCCACACGAGGGAGACTTTTAATTTTAAGAATTGAAAGGCAGCAAAATTGTGCACACTTTGGGTGAAATATTTGAACAGATTTCTATTAAAAAAGTAAAAAAATCTTCTCATCTCATGGATTCCATTGTCTTCTTTGCTGACTTTATATTTCTCTTCAATTCTACCTTATCTTAATTACGGTCTTTTAGAATGGGGGAACGCTCATCAAACTTTATTTGATAGATTACTGTTATTACAAAAAGGGCACTTCGTGTTATTTGTGGCGTCCCGCTCCGCTCCCATACAGATCCATTATTCACTAAATATAAGATTTTAAAAAATTAAAGATTTGTATTTTGCATTGGCCAGCATCCTCCCGCAGGTTGCCACGAATGTCTCTCGCATTGGCACGAAATGAGACGTGTCAATGCTGAAACCATACGCAAACCAAAATTCGTGCAAGTGTCAGGGTAGCTAAAGAATCCCGCGGTATTTTTTTCAACTTGGACAGTTTATGTTTAATTTCAACACAAATGTACTTCCCTGTATATTCAATTAAATGTTTACAAGGAACAAATTTTTCAATAATTATCTCACCAGACAATCTACTGAGTTTCATCTACCCCTTCTGAGAACATTACTGGCTCAGAATACATTTATATACACAGGCCCTAGATTCTGGAATTCATTAAGTTGTGAAATAGAAAATTCTCCTTCTTTGTTTTCCTTTAAGCGTAAGTTGAAATCCTTTCTCTCTGATGTTCGTTTTTATTAACCAAGTCCCAACAACCACAGTGTTCATCATCCAACCATCAATCAATTAATCTCTGAACTCATTAATTCATGAAATAGCCATCATATTCTTTACACGGCTGTATGCAACCACCGGCTGCTTAAAGCATCTCTTCAATTCCCTCTTCAATTTCCTCTTTCGTTTCTTTGATCAGCGTGTAGGCATTCTCTTTCTTCCTTTCTTCCTTCTATTTTCCACCTTTCTGTCTAGTCGTGTCATGTAATTGTGTGTCTCCTGTTTGTTCCGTCTTGTTTAAAATTGTACTTGTGTTAAGCATATACAAATAAGTATTTCGTTAGGGTTTCTTGAGTGGTTCACAATCTACAAGCTTGCTTTTTAGTGGACCTCTCAGTTCTCCTTTTTTTCCCAACTGAAACATAGACTTGTATTATTTTGCGTATACATGTATATGTAACTTTGTTATTGTATCATTTGATAACATTTCCAAGTTGTGTGTATACGATTGTGATAATAACCTAATTCTTACTGTGTTGTGTTCTGTTGGATAAAGGAGAATGAAATAAAATGAAATGAAATTATGACTATTCGTGTGTGTGTGTGTGGGGGGGATTGATATGCTTACCCTTGTAATATTTCTATATAGGGGAACTTTTTTCTGTCAAAAAGCAAGAAAATTTTCACATCTCTGGAATTATTGGTTATGGGTGGGTGGGGGGGGGGGGCGAAATTGTTATATGCTTGCTCTTCAAAATTTTTATAAGGCTAAGGCTCGCGCCTGGGTTCGCATTTTCAATTTTGATTGGTCAGAAATAAAGTGCTGTAAAGAGACCCTACATCCTTGCAGCACACGTACACGCACACGTAGGCCTACACGTGCACACGTACACGCAAACGTGTACGTGCTCCGTACCGTACGATATGTACTGTACGGTCGATGAAATAGTGAAAATTGCAAAATAGATGTGTATAAGATCAGTGAGCTCTGCCAGAGACCGGGTTGCGATTTTTTCCCCACGAATTTCTTTTCCCTCGTGCAAGATAAAAATACAATGATAAAAAAAGATAATGAAAAAAAAAAATGATTATTTAGCGTCCGGCGTTGAGGTCGCTCGCAGAATTCTTATTTATTTTTTGGTCTGAAGGGGGATGCGTTCGCACCCAACGCAACCCCCCCCCCCCCCCCCCCCCCCCCCCGTGGTGACGCACATGATGAAACGCAAAAAGACCAATAGGGAGGTGAGGTCCCCATGCACGCCCCACAACCAAACATCTCTTCCTTTGTTTAGGAAAATGAAAATATCAGCATTTTCAAGTCCCAAATGAAGAAAGCAAAGCAGAAGGAAGTGGATATTTTGCCAACTGTAACTAGGAAAAAGAAGAAGTAGAGAAAACTATGTTTTCTTTTGCCTTCTTTTCAGAAGTCATTTTCATTTGAGGGATTTCCGATAGTTGCCATTACATCTATACATAGTGCATCGTTTAGTTCGCTTTAAATGTGACCGCCCAACTCAAACACCACAAAAGTGGAACGAGGTCATTTTTATATATGGAAATAGGCATAGGGCCTATATACTTATGTTAAAAGTGGGGCCTGCTATGTTATAAGCTTGAAAATTATTTAACTTATTCGATTATGACCATCCTAAAGGGGCCAGCCCAGTGCTCGTTCGTTCGTTCGTATTTATTTTGCTTCTCAAATCAAATCAAATCAAAAATGAATAACATCAATGTGACAAATTTAAGCCAAACATAACCAAATGACAAAGAAGCAACACAAACGTTTCTACATTACAATAGTATGTTTTAGAGGGAAAAGAAGATGTGAATGAGTGCTGTGTGAGTGCAATGGGTGAGTTGAATGTTTTTGTTGGAATCATGTTATGAAACATGGTTGTTCTTCAGTATATCAGTATAATAATACTAATATATTCAGACCAAAGCATAAACAAACTCATATCAATTATTATACTCTATTTTACTGAAGTAATATTGAGTCAAAATATATTTCTTTAAACTAGCTTTGAAAGAAAACAGAGTTGTTCTTGTTTGTATAGGGAGTAAAGTGTTCCATGTATCAGGCCCGTGATGCCTCATGGACCTGCTAGCTATAAGTTCTATGTCAGCATCTCTCACATCTGGTATTTGAAGCAATACGGCAAAGCGAATTTCGGCTGGTGTGACCTCCATGACGGCTAGCAGTCAAATGAGGAAAAATCAAATTCGCGCCAAAATTATACCTTTCCATTTTCCTGGTATTGTCTAACTTATGTTGTCCGGAAGACATCCTGATTGTCCGCGTTCATTCCTGGTGTAATCCTTTATAAATGTTTCCACGCTGCCCGGCTGCTATTAGCATATTCCGAGGTATTTAGCGCTCTTCCGGAGTGATTCCTAGGACACTCCTAGGAATGTCCGCAGTCAGTCCGCGGACAGTCCGCGGACATTCCTAGGAATGTTCCAGGACAAGCCGATTCGTACATTTTTTCCGCGTCTGACGCGGACAGGATGCCGAAATGACAGAATTTGCTTCCGCAACTTGCTTCCGCAACCCTTCCTGGGCTTGTCCGCGCCCTAGTGGACGGCCACCCTGAAATAAACTGCCGCGTTTGAAATCATGTCACTTCATTTAATCCTGAAATGTTTACAACTACTATTGAAAGAAAAAAAAAATCAATATCTATTTCATTGTCAGACTATAGTATGAAAGTTCTGGTTAGCGACATGAAGCTGAAATGCGGTACTTGCAATGGATTAATTTTGAAGCTAATGCCAAGACAAACTCTGTAACGATGTAACAACATAAATCAAAACCAAGTTTAATAGTAAATTGGATATTTGTCTGCCTAATTTCTTTCGTCAGTGCTTCTCCAAATGAGCTCACCCTACGACCACAAGCAATCCAGTGAATCCTCACCTGCACATTCAAACACACTGACACCTGTCCATCCGTTTGCCAGACACACCCGATCTCTGGAAGCACCCAGCGGGAGCGAGTAGCCGTCATTGCACAGAGTGGAACAGATGCTGTTATAACCATTTGAATTCGTGCATGTCAAATGACCATTCAATGGCGCCGCAAGAGAAGGGCACGATATTTCTGGGGAAGAACGAAAAATGTATCAAATTTATAATTATGTTAATATCTTATCATTCATTCATTATCATTATCATTATTATCGTTATCATAGTATGTTATTGTCACATGGGCGGACTTAAATAATACTCAATCACACTCGTGCCATTCACTTTAATGTACAATTTAATATAAGCATTTGTGGAATATTTACAGGACTGAAACCGAGGAGTTGTGACCAACATAAAATGCAAAATCAAAATTCTGAGTGAGATAAATTAAATTACAATACTCTTATATTCGACAACCATGTAAACGGGACCCTGCCTTGGTCCGGTTCCACTTGTAATTTTGGCTTGACACTTGTTCAGAATACTTATAACAGCTTCACTATCAATTCGTTGTCCCTGACAATACCACTATCTGCTATCAAGCGCAACACTATTTGGTTCACACCACCGTAGTGCTGATCCTGAGATGACCAGCCTGCACGCACGACGGTTTACCGCGGTTAGAACACTTGTCTTCAATTACACTGCTTCCGTTTACATCCGGGTTCTGTGCTAACCCGCAATTATCATGAAGTGTATAAATACCAATCTTCGAATTATGTGCACATTATTTTCATCTTGTTACCCATTTTAACATGACCTTCATCTCTCTACTTCAGCGACACTTCCACGTCATAATCAATCATATCTACAGGGTGTCGTGCACCCGCCAGGTTCATCGCTCACCTGCGTTGTCCATAGAGTCACATTAATTATCAAACTGTTCGCTTCCATAACATGAACTGATTCGTGGGTGGAGCGTCCTTATATGCGAGGTTGCTGTTCCAAAGTGTCGCGAGGACCCGCGTTCCGTATTCACTGGCGTCCAAGTTTCTCCCTAGCGAGGGGCGGACACAGTCGCTCTGCTGCGAATGCGTCGGCCTGGGAGTGGACTCGACCTCGGCCTCGGCGCCATCTACAAAATTATTTAAATGCAACATATACCAATGGGGTGTGGTCTACTCACACACACAAAAAGATTCTCAGCTTTAAAAACTCCTGACATCACAGCGAAAATTTAAGAACTGCATTATTATCCAATTAACATACAAAATTCACATTATGAAATGTTTCAAACATTGGAAATATAACAGTCCATAGCTTATCAAACATCACCGCATCGTTTTCAAAAACTGTACACCATTATAATATACTTTATCACTTATTCACGGGGTTCTCCGGGGCTATATGTGGTGCCCTGAAACACATTCACATCCTTACACGCGACAAAGCAGAAATCAAATCGCAATTTAACTTACCAATGACCGGTGTAATATAACCAAAATGCCTCTTCTTCTTGTCTACTGGAAGGCTGCAAAGGCTGTTGGAATATGCCTCCTGGCAGCAAACAAAGTCTGAACTCTAATCAGCCAGTATACAGGCTGACGGTAAGGAGGACGGACGGCTCCTGGCCGCAACCGAAATTGGGCTTAGACACAAATTTATCTTGCCAACTGGCGCCTGGGCGTGGCAGGTTGGTCTCCTGCCATCACGGAGCCAACTCAATGTTCTCTCGGTGAAATCAAAATGGTGTCTGCCACGAAAGGATCCAACTCTTCAGTTAAATTGCTACTCGACTACGATACTCCTTTTCGAGGCATTTGGAATATTTGGTACAACTAAAAGGACTTGAACGAAAACACCTATACAGCACTCTCCCGGAACTGGAGCTATTTCCTGTCTTTTCTTTCTATATTAATTGACATGCAAAAATAAATGTACTCCTCTCGGTCATCGATGGCGCGACTTGTAAAACATTTACACCTGTCCTCGCACTTTCTCTCTCTCACTCTCGCTTTCTCTCTCGCTCACTCACTCGCACTCTTTGTCTCGTCATCCCTACGCGTAAACATGTTTATCTAGTTGAATGACCGATAGGTGATGTACATGAAACAACCTGGAAATGCATTTTCAATGTGACATTTCACTCCCCCTTTCGAAAAGTGCATTTCATAATTAAAAGAAATTACTTATAACACTATCTTTCTCTCTACAGCCGGCTTAGTAGGTCTGCGCTAACATTCTCGCTGCCGCGGATAGCTTCCACACGGAATCTGTAGGGTTGCAAAGCCAGAATCCAACGCATTAGCCTCCCATTTGCAGGGCTAGCCTTGTTCATGTACACTAGTGGGTGGTGGTCTGTTTCTAACACAAATTGTCTGCCGTACAAGTATGGTTTTTACCTCTTCTCTGACTGTGTCTCTAAGAGAGTGGGGAATGGGATATGGTTTACTCTTCAGGTGTTCATTTCCTTTGAGTTTGATGTGGTGTTCGCCCAACGTGGTTTGACCGGGAAGATCAGACAGGACGTCTTTGTACTCGTTGAGGAGTTCGTTGACCTGTTCTTTCTGTGGGGAGGAAAGGGCTGAGTTAATTGAGACATCGTCAAGTGACTCTTTCGCCTGAAATAGAAAAGGCTGTAGGAGAGATGTGTTAGTTAGTGGTTGCTGCGTTTCTTCCTCGTCATCATTTTGCTCTTCGCATTCGATCACGGCGGTACAAGCAGCTTCGGCATCTGAAATAGAGGGAACATCATTTCTAGCATGATACTTTTTCAGAAGATTGATGTGGAACACCTTTGGTTTCCCGTTGAGGTCGATCCTGTAGTCCATGGAGCTGATTTTGGAGATCACGTCAAAGGGGCCCTTCCATTGTAGAAGGAGCTTATTCCTGTCAGTTGGTAGGAGTAGGAGTACCTTGTCTCCGACTTGTAGTTCCCTGTGTTTTGCCTTCTGATTGTAGTATTTTGCATACCTGTTTGCTGATTTCTGAAGTTGAGTGTGGGCGTTGCGGCATGTTTCGTCGATCCTGTTTCGGAGATCAAGCACATAGTGGAAAGTAGACTTGGTCTCACCTGTTTCGGCTTCTCCTGTCCAGAGTTCTCTCAGGATGTCGAGGGGTCCGCGTACCTTCCGGCCGTAAAGAAGCTCGAACGGGGAGAACCCCATGCTCTCTTGTGGTGCTTCTCTCACTGCGAATAGAAGGGGAGTTATGTACCTGTCCCAGTCTTTTGGGTTTTCAGCGCACATACGTTTCAACATTTGTTTTAGAGTGCCATTGAAGCGCTCAACTAGTCCATTTGCGGCAGGGTGATACGGGGATGTAGTGAAGTGTTTGATGGAGAGTAATTTGCTTACCTCTTTCATGAGATCAGATGTGAACTGAGTCCCTTGATCGGTCAGCATTTCCTTGGGGATTCCGACTCTGGTGAAGATGCTCACTAGGGCTTCTGCAACTCTTTCTGTCTCGATGGGATTGCCTCAGGGTACCTAGTAGCAACATCAATAACGGTAAGTATGTACCTATTTTTCTGGTCAGTCATTGGGTGTATGGGTCCAACTATGTCTACAGCAATGCGTTCGAAGGGGACTTCGATGAGCGGCATCTTTCCGAGGGGGACCTTGGTTACACGACCTTTTGATAGTGTACGTTGGCAGACGTCACACGATCTACAGTACCTGGTAATGTCAGAGTTCATACCGGGCCAAAAGAAATTGGTAAGTATCTTTTCTGTTGTCTTTTTGGTACCTTGATGCCCTCCGAGTATATTTTCATGGGCTGTTTGCATAACCTGTTTGCGGTATTGTTTTGGTACTACCACTTGTGTGATTGTTGTGTCAGGGTCCATTTGGGGAGAGTGGAATGAGCGATACAGCATTCCGTCTTTGTAAAAGAAGGAAGAGAGACCGTTATTGCGACTTACCTTCTCTGAACGAGTATCGGCGAGTTCTCGCAGGCGGTGTAATGTTTCATCCTTCTGTTGTGCCTCTTTGAGAGCTGTTGGAGTTACGATGTCTTCCATTGGGTGTGGGGTTCTGAGGGGGCGAAATGGCTTACCGTCTCGTTCAAGTTCATATTTATTCGTTTTTTCCACAATATATAACACAAACATAAATCTCACTTTCTTAAGTGACAAAATCAATGCATACAATTGTACAGAGAAAACAACAATAGCACACGAAAAAAACTAACAGTATCGATACATTGCAATATAGTTGCTAAGACAACGAAAGTGAAATAGTTTTCAATATAATTATGCACTGTGTGAAAAAAAACGGAGGGACCCACTAAAAAGACAGAGCTTGTAGAGTGTGGGCCCCTCGTTATTAGAAGTCCGATGTAAAAATTGAATTGAAAACAGCAAAAAATCCGCACAAAAAATTCGTCACAAAAAAGTTTTTGGCAGCCCAATAAGAGACAGACGAACAAACAGTTATACATAGAACAACTACAAACAGAGTAATGAACATGCAACAGGACTGGGACAGCAACAAGACTACTTGTAGGAGGAAAAACAAGAAAAAAAAAACTGACATGACGACACAAGAGGAAGCAAGACTCTAGCGTGATAAAGAGGTAACAAAATAGACAGGAATATGCAACACAGATGACGATCCTCGGGGGTTTGAGGAAGAAAGAGAAGAAAAAAGAATATAGAACAAACCCTGCAACTGCGAAGTATAGGTTAACGAAAATCTTATAATCAAGGCTTGAGCAATAGTTACAATAATAAAGAGAACGGCAATGCCGATATTGCGGATGAGTAACAAAGTAAGCCTATAAACTAATCTGACTCTGCGAGTCGTCATTATAAGATTGTAAAAGAAAAGACTTTAATCTCCTTTTAAATGAGTATATAGATGGAGCAGATTTTAAATCATGGTTCAGGGAATTCCAATAATTTGGTCCAGTGTAAATAAGTGTATTCTTTGCTAAAATCGTTCGAAGAAGTGGTAAATGAAACTCGTTAGAACGTCGGGGGGGGGGGTAATTATGGAAGGATTGATTTTTTTGAAACATAAAAATCAAAGATAGGTGGGAGTAAATTGTTATCATACATATACATAAATTGACCTAAGTTAAATAAGAATAATTCGTTGATTTTCAATAGCTTATAACAGTCAAACAATGCATTTGTATGTGAACGTGTAGGAGAATTAGAAATGATACGGAGGGCTTTCTTTTGCAATAATAACACTCTATTCAGCAGTGTCTGATGAGTATTGCCCCAAGCTAAAATTCCATAATTAAGGTAAGGGAGTATCAAAGAGGAGTATAACACCAGTAGGGTCTTTTCAGGAATATAAAATTTCAGTCTATTCATAACACCTATATTGCGAGAAATAATTTTGCATGTGATCTATATGTATTTTCCAAGAAAGTTTATTATCTACAAAAATACCAAGAAATTTAAAATATGACACACTTTCTAAATTACAATCATTCAGAACTATTTCTGAGTTCAAAGAATCCACAGTATTGCTGAAGAGCATATATTTTGTTTTTTGAACATTCAGAGATAACTTGTTAGCTCTGACCCAGTTGGTCACTTTTTTCAATTCCGTATTTACTTTTTGAACTAGAACATCGATATCGTTATGGGCAAGAAAAACACTGGTATCATCAGCAAAGTGTATAAAAGAAAGTAGCTCTGAAACAAAGGAAAAATCATTGATATAAATAATGAATAACAGCGGCCCTAAGAGACTTCCCTGTGGAACGCCACACTTAACATCTCTTATAACTGAATGATTATCTTTAATTGAAACAAACTGTTTTCTGTTAGCTAAATAACTCTTGAACCACTCCAAGGCCTTCCCACGTATTCCATAGTGCGATAACTTATGGAGCAAAATGTTACGATTAATCGTATCGAAGGCCTTGGAGAAGTCCAAGAATATACTAATTAAATGAGAATGGTTGTCGGTTGCATTAACAACTTTATCAATAAAATGAAGAACTGCGTGGATAGTACTGTGTCTCTCTCGAAAACCAAACTGGCAATTTGTGAATATTTTATGCACATTACAAAAATTAATAGTTCTGATGTATATTATTTTTTCTAAAACTTTCGATAATGAGGATAATAAAGAGATTGGACGATAATTGCTGACATCCAGATTATTACCTTTCTTAAATATTGGAATTACTTTAGCCAATTTCATTTTATCAGGAAAAATACCATTAGAAATTGACAGATTAAAAATGTGGGCCAAGGGATCTGCAACTGAGGATATAACACCTTTAAGGATACAATTATCTATATCATCATAACCGGAACTTCGTTTGTTTGTTAAAGAGGATACAATGTCGATAATCTCGTGTCTATTTGTTGGAGTTAAAAAAATAGAATTTGGGTTATTCTGGCCTAAAAATTCAGTAAAATTCTGTTCTGTAGCCGGAATACCATGAGCAAGCGTTTCACCTATTTTTGAAAAATAAGAATTACAAATATTTGCAATATCAACAGGGTCATCAATTGTTTCATCATCCCACTTTATTTCACAAATTTCTGCTTTTTTATTCGGAATATTCATAGCCTGTTTTAAAACTTTCCAGGTATTCTTAATATCAGATTTGTATCTCAACAGCTGCTGAGAATACCTTTTCTTTTCCAAACGTAAAATCCTGGTTAATGTGTTTTTATATGATGTATATTTGTTCTTTGTTCGTTCAGTTTTTTCCATTTTGTATTTGTAATACAATCGATTTTTTCTGTTTATTGAACGGAGAATTGATTTAGAAATCCATGGTAACCTAGGTGTCTTTTTATAATCCATTTTACTTTTTTGCTTTGGAATAATAACATCCAAAAGAAAATCAAACATTTCCATAAAATTATCAAAAGACTCATTAACATCATCGCTTTCATACACTCGTGACCAATCAGCATTTTCAAGAGCAGCATCAAGACTGGCTAATTTTTCACATGAAATTTTGCGTTTGAATAAAGGAGATGAAGGTTTTGCGTCATTGACTAAGGTTTTCAAATTAAAGTGGGTCATAATTGGATAATGGTCGGTCACATCTGAAAGAACTATAAAAGATTCGGGAAGGGGTAGGATATTGCAAAACAAATTGTCAATTAAAGTAGCAGAGTGATCCGTGATGCGAGTCGGTTTGGAAATGAGTGGCAGAAAGGATGAAGACAAAAGTGTTTCAAGAAACTCGTTGGGAATATGATCATTTCCAGATTTTAGCAAATCAATATTATAATCACCAAGAAGAAAGCAATCCTTATTTCGAAAAACTGGGTTTTTTAACACGTCTGAAAGATAAGTCACAAAATCTAAAATATTTGAATTTGGAGGTCTGTATATTATGCCCAATAACACATTCCTACATCCTGGGATATAAATTTCTACAAAAAGAGATTCAACGGTGTTATCCATTCTAGAAATGTCGTTATGAACAATACATTTGTAAATACTTGATACGTAAAATGCCACACCGCCTCCACTTCTGTCCGATCTATTACTGACAAACATATTGTATCCGTCAATTGCAAAGGAATCTTCCGTAGTGGAAGTCAACCAGGTTTCGCTAAGTCCAATGACAGAAAGTGATTGGCTAGCATCGGATTCTAATAAAAACTTTAACTCATCGAAATGCTTATTCAAACTTCTTATGTTTAAATGCAACAAAGAAAATGTGTCTTTACAGAAACTAAAGTACATAACTTTATATTGATTTACTGTGGAGTAATTACATGACATATTTAAATTTAAATCATTAGTAAAATCATAAGGCAGTTCATTTACCGCTGAATTAAGATTATCGGCAACTAAGTTGTCATAAAGAGTTGTTTGAGTAATTGGTGCCTCATCAACTGAGTCGGATTCAGATGTTGTGAGCCTACACAATTAAAAAAAAAAATCATCATTTGGCACGGAATGAAAGGGTGCATTCGAGAGATCAGCCATAACAAAAGACGAGATTGCCTAAGATATAAACCTGCATTAACAGTATAGGTGTAATGGAGAAGTGCCAATGTATTATGCAAAGGGAGAATATCCAGCAGACGGAATGTGACAAAGCACGGGAAATAATCGATGCACATAGCAATGTGCATGGGTTGCGTAAATACCTGAATAAGTAGAGGATCGTTGCGAAGGAAGAGAACTGGGAATAAAAGAATGCAGGATAAGTTGAGCTAGAAGGGTCAGTAACAATGAGAGAGAAGAACAACGAACACACAGAACAGGTGAGCGAAGATTCGAGTGTCTCGGTGGGCTTCCGATAAATAATAAAAAGATACACGTACACAAAAAGTTCGGCTGAGCATAATAGAAGAGAGAGAAATGAGTGTATGAAAACTGAAAAAGCCAGATTTATGGCATAGTGACGTAACAAAAGTAATAAAAACATAGCTATATACACACAAATGACTAGTATACACATCGGTAGCAAATTTACTGCGAGTGAAACGGGCAATGGCGTCTTGAAAATCCACATAGGCAATAAAAAAGAAGACAGAAATACTGGTGGTACAGAAATCTTATCATTACTATATTTCCATAGGATGTGTATCTATGTGCTGCCTGTGTACCCTTTCTATACATAAACCTGGACATCCTACATGCTAAATACGAAAGGGTTACATAATTCATGATTCATGCTCTATACACTAGTACATTTCTCATAAGGGAAGACTGCGGATACTCGCGTAAAGGCCCAGAATTCGTACACTCAGATCAGAGGAGTATTTAAAGGTATGGACTATCCTTTAAAAACAAATATTTTCTTTAGAAGGAAAATATACAGTAACATAGATGAACATTGATAATCGTCTTTATCAGGGATAAAGAGGTAAAAAATATGATATATGTTTGTCTGTTTTTTTTTTTCCGTGCATAATGTTATTTACATTCAAAAACTATTTTTTTTTTTCAACATATCCGGGCATCGGGAGATACTCCAGCCACATGGTGTCGCTGTTTATACATGTGTTAAGGGCTCGAAACAATATTTCGAAACTTGCTTTTCTAGCAGACTACAATAAAATTTTCACCTAAAGAGGCAAAATATTGTGATGTATGAGACTGTAATTGATATAGGGATTGCCTCTAAAGACAGAGGTGGTTACTTGGATGAAAAACTGGTGATATAATACACTTATAGATTCACATATCATTCTTGAGCTGATGTCAAGTATAAACCTGGACATTGTATAATCCAATGAAATATTGTTTCATATATGCATGGTTCACACGTAAATGCATGACCATTAGCCCCAGATCAAACTAAGCGCTCAGCTAATAATCATTCATTCATGTCAAACATTGAGTATGGAACTGAATGGCACCTGAGTAGATCTTAATGGTCGTCTTTATCAAACGAGGGTGGGGGGTGGAGTAGGAAGCAATTGAGACGCATTCATTGGCATGCGAACGTGCAATAGCACAAATTGATTTTATGTACCCGAGTTCTAGAAATAGGAAATGAAAAAAAAAAAACACAACAACAACAGATTACAATACCAACACCAATCTCAAGATGGTGTTGTCGATAGTATATAGACAAACGGTTTGCTTCCGAACTACAGATGAAGAGCCTACTCCCGGGAGAACTAAATCCATACATAGAATGGACCCAGCGCCCCCGGAAGCAAGCCGCTCTATGTCATATAGAACTCATCACGGATTACAAGCTCAAGAAGAAAAAAAGAACAAGAAAACTAAGTCCGATACAAACAACAGACAAGAGCAGCGCACGGGTAACCACCAAAGCACTGAGCTTTTTACAAAATTAGATATTCATTCACACATACACATGAAATGGAGCAAATATAAATTGTGTAGCGTAACAAGTTGTGGGAGCCTGGGCTCTCGTCTGTACTGCGCCGACAGGCATTGGTGTAGCCGTCCAGTCAGGATCTGGGTTGTCTGGTTCTCTCACTCCGGGTAGATTACCTAAAATCAGGTCATAGAGTGGAGTTTTCATGCACAATGCGTTAACATTCCCTACGTAGAAGGGAGTGTCAACATCTATTCTAGCGACGGGGAGAGTTTTCACTGTGCCATCAATCAGCACGCAAGTACTTTCTTCACCTGTCATTTGGTTTGGCTGGACAAGATCTTATTTAATGACAGCTCCGCTGCAGCCGCTGTCTCTGAGAACAGAAATTTGATTGTTATTGACTAGTCCGTTAGTAACTGGCATTTGTCTGACCACATTTTCTTTGGTGCATGCTGCACTCATCAACGGCAAGGAGTGTCCACATTTGAATTGGATATGATCTGTGGTGGATTCTATTTTGGGGGCATTGAGTGGCATCCGAACCATCATACAAGAAGCCTCAATTTTGACCTTTGTGTTAGTGCAAGCTGGACATTGACAGGGAGTATGTGGATTTGGTTCTACCTGATCAGGTTCCAATGAATCCAGGTTGTGTTCCGAGGTAGGGGGGTTTCCTTGCTCTGGATCCTGGGCGAGGACTAGACCTGCCGATTTCATGGGGGAGAAAGGACAATAGTTAGCAATGTGACCTGGTTTGTGGCATATGAAACACGTTCTGCCTCTGTTTCCCTGTTTTGTACAATCACGGGCAAGGTGACCGTGTTGGTGGCAGTTGTAACATTTGGGTTGAGATGGGGGCCTATTTCCTGAAATGTTATTTGGAGGGATTTTACCTTCAGGTCTGGTGTTGCTCCGTGGCATCTGTCCCACGTGCGTCTGGATGTTCCTTTGTGCCGGTGGGGGTGGTTTGAAGGCGCCTCCTCTGGCGTCTAAGTACTGCTCAGCTAGTTTCACCACGTCCTTCGAAGTCTCGGGCTGCCGTTCTTTTAGGAAGATGGCCAGCTCTCGATGACACCCACTGATGAGCTGCTCCCGGAGGAGTAGATCTGCCAGCTCCTCGAAGGTGTGCTCTATACCAGAGAGGCTTACCCACCTGTTCAAGTAGTTCTCTAGTCGGTTTGCATACTGGGATGCCGTTTCTCCTGTTGTCGGTTTGCCTGAAAAAAACTTGGAGCGAAATCCTTCTGCAGTGAGCTGAAAGGATTTCAAGAGTGCATGTTTCAAAGTGTCATAATCATTGGATTCCGCACTTGACAATCTAGAGTGGACATCAAGAGCCTTACCTGTAAGCAGTGTGCTTAAGTTGAGTGCCCAGTCTGTAGTTGGCCAGTTTTGATTTTCGGCATATCGTTCGAACCGCTGTAGATAGGCATCTATGTTATCTTTGTCTTCCTGAAAAAGAGGCAATTTTGGAGATCGAGCTTTGCACCCATTAGAACTTGATTCGCTTTTGGTTTGATTTTCACGCGCTATCGCCAATTGTAGCTCGGCTGTTTCTCGTTCCTGTCGCCTTAACTCTCTGAGTCTCTTTTGCTCGTCTGTAACAAACTGCCTAAGCTCCTCTCCACTGAATCCGAACTTTTCTCCAATTTCAGTTAACTTAGCTAGCTCCATTCTGAATTACCTGAGCACTTATGATACAAAATGTATTCAGATCAGTTCAGATCATATACACAATGAATACTAGTATACAACGGTGCACCTTTAGATAGTACATACATACAAATGTAGAGGAAACAAAAAAAAATCACAAGTTTTCCTCAACCTTTTTCTTTACACTTTTTTTTCTCCGTTTATATATCCATGTGACTTCGAATGGCACGAGTTATACTCCCGGACAAGCCCCCAGAAAATGTCACATGGGCGGACTTAAATAATACTCAATCACACTCGTGCCATTCACTTTAATATACAATTTAATATAAGCATTTGTGGAATATTTACAGGACTGAAATCGAGGAGTTGTGACCAACATAAAATGCAAAATCAACATTCTGAGTGAGATAAATTAAATTACAATACTCTTATATTCGACAACCATGTAAACGGGACCCTGCCTTGGTCCGGTTCCACTTGTAATTTTGGCTTGACACTTGTTCAGAATACTTATAACAGCTTCACTATCAATTCGTTGTCCCTGACAATACCACTATCTGCTATCAAGCGCAACACTATTTGGTTCACACCACCGTAGTGCTGATCCTGAGATGACCAGCCTGCACGCACGACGGTTTACCGCGGTTAGAACACTTGTCTTCAATTACACTGCTTCCGTTTACATCCGGGTTCTGTGCTAACCCGCAATTATCATGAAGTGTATAAATACCAATCTTCGAATTATGTGCACATTATTTTCATCTTGTTACCCATTTTAACATGACCTTCATCTCTCTACTTCAGCGACACTTCCACGTCATAATCAATCATATCTACAGGGTGTCGTGCACCCGCCAGGTTCATCGCTCACCTGCGTTGTCCATAGAGTCACATTAATTATCAAACTGTTCGCTTCCATAACATGAACTGATTCGTGGGTGGAGCGTCCTTATATGCGAGGTTGCTGTTCCAAAGTGTCGCGAGGACCCGCGTTCCGTATTCACTGGCGTCCAAGTTTCTCCCTAGCGAGGGGCGGACACAGTCGCTCTGCTGCGAATGCGTCGGCCTGGGAGTGGACTCGACCTCGGCCTCGGCGCCATCTACAAAATTATTTAAATGCAACATATACCAATGGGGTGTGGTCTACTCACACACACAAAAAGATTCTCAGCTTTAAAAACTCCTGACATCACAGCGAAAATTTAAGAACTGCATTATTATCCAATTAACATACAAAATTCACATTATGAAACGTTTCAAACATTGGAAATATAACAGTCCATAGCTTATCAAACATCACCGCATCGTTTTCAAAAACTGTACACCATTATAATATACTTTATCACTTATTCACGGGGTTCTCCGGGGCTATATATGTGGTGCCCTGAAACACATTCACATCCTTACACGCGACAAAGCAGAAATCAAATCGCAATTTAACTTACCAATGACCGGTGTAATATAACCAAAATGCCTCTTCTTCTTGTCTACTGGAAGGCTGCAAAGGCTGTTGGAATATGCCTCCTGGCAGCAAACAAAATCTGAACTCTAATCAGCCAGTATACAGGCTGACGGTAAGGAGGACGGACGGCTCCTGGCCGCAACCGAAATTGGGCTTAGACACAAATTTATCTTGCCAACTGGCGCCTGGGCGTGGCAGGTTGGTCTCCTGCCATCACGGAGCCAACTCAATGTTCTCTCGGTGAAATCAAAATGGTGTCTGCCACGAAAGGATCCAACTCTTCTGTTAAATTGCTACTCGACTACGATACTCCTTTTCGAGGCATTTGGAATATTTGGTACAACTAAAAGGACTTGAACGAAAACACCTATACAGCACTCTCCCGGAACTGGAGCTATTTCCTGTCTTTTCTTTCTACATTAATTGACATGCAAAAATAAATGTACTCCTCTCTGTCATCGATGGCGCGACTTGTAAAACATTTACACCTGTCCTAGCACTTTCTCTCTCCCACTCTCGCTTTCTCTCTCGCTCACTCACTCGCACTCTTTGTCTCGTCATCCCTACGCGTAAACATGTTTATCTAGTTGAATGACCGATAGGTGATTTACATGAAACAACCTGGAAATGCATTTTTAATGTGACAGTTATTAACATCATTATTGATATTATCATTATCATGATCATCATTATAATTTCCATTATTAGCAGTATTCATGAAAATAATATTCAGACAAAATGAGGAATGACTAATACTGGACGAAACGATCATCTCGCGATACCCATTCCTATCAACAGCAATCAGCAATACCTTGGCATGTCGGGGGATTGGAGACCCAGGCAACAGTGTTGGACGTCTCAGATTCAGCGCACTTTTGATCTCTGACGCCCTGTAGGATGTAACCCTTGCTACAGCGGTAATGACAAACAGTGTCTACCGTAGCGCCGTATGTAGAGGAACAATCATGGTAGCCATTTGGTGGGTGTTGACGAGCAGGACATTTCAGAACTGTAACGATTAACATGTAAAACACGGCCACGGACAGTGTAGGCATGGAAAGGCAAACACAAAATAAGACATATGGCAAAGGAAAATGGCAGAAAGGTAGATAAAGAATATGAAAAAAAGAGGAAAAGATGAAGAGCTGTGCAGTGAATACCATTCGATCATGTTTTGTTAAGTCAAGTTCAACTCATATGATGACACTTTTCCGAAATGTGTATTGACGTATCTTTTAAAATCACAATAGATAATCAGTGGAGATTTATTCTACATAAACAAAACGAGGGAATAGCAGCGGGTCAGGAACAGTTTGGGCCTCCTGACAACATACTGAGGATGTGGAGACCGCGCCATCCAACATGTAGTGCTCTCTGTCCATTCTCCGAAAAGAGCATGCGATTGTGACGTCGCTTGCGTTTTACGTCTCGCTATTTTGTGCTTGAAATTGTAATTTCTTCACATTATACATATACACATGTAGATAGGTTCGAAGGGATGCACGTCACAAGTCCGACACCCACGAGCCATACAGCCCACGAGTCATACAGCCCACGAGCTCGACACTAAGCAAATAAGGCCCATGTGTACCAACGGCGTAGCCAGGATTTGATCTTAGGGGGGGGCGGTTAGTCTGCGAGGGAGCGAAGCGACCGAGCCCGAGCGAGCGGAGCGAGCGAGGGGGGGGGGGGGGGGGGAGGGTGTGGGAGGGGGGTGTCCCCCCTCCCGCGGTAAGAACTTTTTGCATTTTGATGTTGCAAATGGTGCAATTTGATGCATGTTTTTGCTCGTTTTATCGACGTGAAACAGTCCTACTTGTTTAAGGTAGCAGTATATTTTAGTGTAGATTATTATTGAACAATTTGCCTATAAAATGGTATAATTTAAACACACTTCTCAATATTAATTCTTTTCACTGAATATCATGAACGCGACTGAACCCGAGCGAGCGGAGCGAGCGAGGGGCGAGGGGAGGGTGTGGGAGGGGGGTGTCCCCCCTCCCACGGTAAGAACTTTTTGCATTTTGATGTTATGGTGCAATTTGATGCATGTTTTTGCGCGTTTTGTCGACGAGAAACAGTCCCACTTGTTTAAGGTTGCAGTATATTTTGATGTAGATTATTATTGAACAATTTGCCTATCAAATGGTACAATTAAAATACACTTTTTGTGTTAATTCTTTTCACTGAATATCATGCACGCGACTGAACCCGAGCGAGCGGAGCGAGAGAGGGGGGAGGGGAGGGTGTGGGAGGGGGGTGTCCCCCCTTCCACGGTAAGAACTTTTTGCATTTTGATTTTGAAAATGGTGCAATTTGATGCATGTTTTTGCGCGTTTTAACGACGAGAAACAGTCTCACTTGTTTAAGATAGCAGTGTATTTTGATGTAGATTATTATTGAACGATTTGCCTATAAAATGGTACAATTTAAATACGCTTCTTGTGTTAATTCTTTTCACTGAATATCATGAACGCGACTGAACCCGAGCGAGCGGAGCGAGCGAAGGGGGAGGGGAGGGTGTGGGAGGGGGGTGTCCCCCCTCCCACGGTGAGAACTTTTTGCATTTTGATGTTGCAAATGGTGCAATTGATGCATGTTTTTGCTCGTTTTATCGACGTGAAACAGTCCTTCTTGTTTAAGGTAGCAGTATATCTTAGTGTAGATTATTATTGAACAATTTGCCTATAAAATGGTATAATTTAAACACACTTCTCAATATTAATTCTTTTCACTGAATATCATGAACGCGACTGAACCCGAGCGAGCGGAGCGAGCGAGGGGCGAGGGGAGGGTGTGGGAGGGGGGTGTCCCCCCTCCCACGGTAAGAACTTTTTGCATTTTGATGTTGTAAATGGTGCAATTTGATGCATGTTTTTGCGCGTTTTATCGACGAGAAACAGTCCCACTTGTTTGAGGTAGCAGTATATTTTGATGTAGATTATTATTGAACAATTTGCCTATAAAATGGTACAATTAGAATACACTTCCTGTGTTAATTCTTTTCACTGAATATCATGAACGCGACTGAACCCGAGCGAGCGGAGCGAGCGAGGGGGGAGGGGAGGGTGTGGGAGGGGGGCGTCCCCCCTCCCACGGTAAGAACTTTTTGCATTTTGATGTTGTAAATGGTGCAATTTGATGCATGTTTTTGCGCGTTTTATCGACGAGAAACAGTCCCACTTGTTTGAGGTAGCAGTATATTTTGATGTAGATTATTATTGAACAATTTGCCTATAAAATGGTACAATTTAAATACACTTCTTGTGTTAATTCTTTTCACTGAATATCATGAACGCGACTGAACCCGAGCGAGCGGAGCGAGCGAAGGGGGAGGGGAGGGTGTGGGAGGGGAGTGTCCCCCCTCCCACGTTGAGAACTTTTTGTATTTTGATGTTGCAAATGGTGCAATTTGATGCATGTTTTTGCGCGTTTTATCGACGAGAAACCGTCCCACTTGTTTAAGGTAGCAGTATATTTTGATGTAGATTATTATTGAACAATTTGCCTATAAAATGGTACAATTTAAATACACTTCTTGTGTTAATTCTTTTCACTGAATATCATGAACGCGACTGAACCCGAGCGAGCGGAGCGAGAGAGGGGAGAGGGGAGGGTGTGGGAGGGGGGTGTCCCCCCTCCCACGGTGAGAACTTTTTGCATTTTGATGTTGCAAATGGTGCAATTTGATGCATGTTTTTGCGTGTTTTAAGGAGTTGAAACAGTCCCACTTGTTTAAGGTTGCAGTATATTTTAGTGTAGATTATTATTGAACAATTTGCCTATAAAATGGTATATCATTTAAATAATCTTCTTGTATTAATTCTTACACTGAATATCATGAACGCTCTCTGCAGTTCAGCAATCAAACAGAAAAAGCATGCACACGAGGGTGTAGATAGGGGCATATCCCCTCCCACACGAAGGTGATTTTGCGTTTTCAGACCTGAAATTCACCGATCTGGTGCAAATTTTTTCGGTGCAATACTTTTTGATCGAAGTGTTAAAATCACGGAATTTAGCTCTTATTCCGAATGTGCACCATCTGTGTGTATGTATAAAGTCTAGTGAGGTAGAGCTTAGGGGAAGGGGAATTCCCCCTCCCGCTCGCGGAGCTTTTGCGTTTTTAGAATTGAAATAAAGCGTCTAAACAGTCTACTTCTATGCATGGCGGAAGGGGGGGGGGGAGGGGCGGGCGATCAGGGAGAAGTGTTATCTCCACCCCGTCCCTTCCGATGGAGCTTTTGCCTGAAATTGAGATATCTCGTATACGCATATTTGATGGAATCAACATTTGGGAAATCACCCCCCCAAAAAAAAAAAAAAAAAAAAAAAAAAAAACTGATGGGGGGGGGGGGGCTGAGGGAGGAAAGGGTAGATTAAAAGGGGAAATTCCCCTTATACATGAGGGAACCTTGAGTTTTCGGAATATAAGTGATAAGTCTTGTGCACTCAGAATTATTCATATTTTGTGTGTGTGCGTAAATCTAAAAAGTGTACAAAGCTAGGGAAAGAGGCACAGAGGGGGAGGGTTTGGGAGGGGGATACCCCCTCCCAAGCACGAAAGATTTTGCATATTTTGAATTGAAATTCAACGATCTGGTGCACACTTTGAGTGAAATATTCAAAAAAATATCTTATTTGATGAAAGGTTGCAAAGGAGACCCGCTTCATGTGTGCATGCATACAGTATACACGCATTTTTTTTTTTTCCGCCTCCCAAATCCCCGGTCCAAATCTTAGGGGGGGCGACCGCCCCCATCGCCCCCCCCCCCCCCCCTGGCTACGCCAGTGATGTGTACGACCCATGAGTCTGTCACCAGGCAAACAAGGACCACGAGCCCGACACTGATTACATCAAGGGCTTAATGTATAAGACTGTATCGATCTCGTGGGCCTCTTTTTTTTGCCTATGATGCCTATAGTGTCGGACTTGTTCTTAAGTTCAAAGTCTCAGACAACTTTAACCCCTTGTTCCGTCAAATTTCATTTTGTCTATGGGTCGTCTCTTTGCTATCACACACACACACACAAACACACACACACACAAGAATAATGTTATTAATGTACTAATTTGCAATGGAAAAATGTGTCACTGTTTAGGAAAAAATAATGAACGCGTGAATCTGTAGAGGAATACAGGAATGACCACAACCGACTCGACGAAGTAGGCCTCTTCGACTTATTCCTATGACAAGGCTTTCAAGGGGAGAATGCAATGTGTGGTTCATATGAGACAGGAGTGGATGAAAATGAAGGCCTACTAACTTTCTACTTCAAACTTCAAGACACAGATGGCTCGATTCGGCACAGAAGCAGAGTCTTGGGCAATGTACGAGACCTCGTGGAGTCCTTCGCCGAAATCCCTCGGTAAGGAGATCGATAACCTGCGGCATAGAGACAAAAAAGGAAGCGGAATAAAAGTAACTAAATTTTCAGTGGAGATGTGGGAAGGATAATGAAAGTACAAGAGTGGGGAACGTAGAGATGATATCAATCATTTTTAGAACTTTTATATGCCTAATTTAGCATTCTATTTGTGACCGTGTATAACAAAACTAACGGTAAAAACACTATTTTCTGTGAGAACTCAAAAATCAATAGATGAAATAGGTCAACCTATTCAGCCTTTACGTTCTCATATTTTCTGAAAGAACGATAACTCTTCTTCAGTCTGTTTTGCAGTTTTTCTAGAACACTATCTTTTTTCTCGAATTGTGTGAATAGATACATCTTAGAGGTAACTTGTCATTTCTAAAAAAAAAAGACATTGCACACTTTTCACTTTCAACTCTATTGTAACTTTTGAAAGGACATGTAATTGTGTGGAAAGCAGGTAGCAGTTATCAATAGAATGTGCTTAATAATGGTTTATACGGAGTTTCATATCCTTTTTTTTTTCTGTCCCACTCAATGCACAGAGCACTATATTGGGTAAGATAAAATTACGCTGACCCTATACTTCACAGCCTCCTTTCTCTTGCCATGAATATACATAGTGTATAACATGGCTGTATGAATGTGGGCATACATGTATACACATTGGACTGACCAAAATTGTGAAGAAGTTTGCTATTTGCAGGGCTGGCGCAACGGGGGAGGGGGGCGTGCCCCTTATTTGCAAAAGATATGGGGTCTCACTTTTTGGACCCCCACTTTTTTGCATGAAATATAGGATGGAACTTTTTTTTTTTCTGCTGCTGCTTGTCAGGCGATGTCAGGAAACAGTCATCCACAGTGTCACCAGAAAATGTCAAGTCATCCAATGCTTTTGCCAGTTAGCCAATTAGGTCTAGAAAATGTTAAGCCTTTGTTTGTAATGCTTGTCAGCCGATTAACCCCGGATTTGGAACCAGAAGATGTTGCAGCAAAATGTCCTCCCCCCCATCTTCAAAAACGAAACGATAGCCCTGCTCCCATATAGTAAGTCCCGTCATTGTGAAAAACTTAACACCACCCCTGATTTGTAAAGCAACCAGTGCATGCAATACTTAGTATGTGAAAGATTACACACTCACACAATACAGATTGTTCCCTTCACCCGTGTATGTAGTTGAGTATATAAGAATTCCGAAATATGTTATGTGTGTATATCAATACACACTGTGAGTCAATGCATACACTGTACAGTACATACTTAATAGTTGTAGTCAAGGCGCTAATTCCTGTACGGGCCTTATTAAAGGGAAGGTAAACCCAAAGAGCAATGTGGATTGAGTGAAAGCAGCAACATTAGTAGAACACATCAGTGAAAGTTTGAGAAAAATCGGACGATCGATGCAAAAGTTATGAATTTTTAAAGTTTTGGTGTTGGAACCGCTGGATGAGGAGACTACTAGAGGATATGACGTATGCGTGGACAACAATACAAAGAAAATATAAAGGATATTCAACAAAAATTCACTTTTCTAGAATTATGAAAGAGCAGTGGACCAACCGCTTTCAGAAAGCAGGGGGAATAATTGCTACCCTTAACATATATCAATATCAAGTTGATGGAATTTGTAATTTTCATGAAAAATGGATTTTTGTAGTATTTTCTTTATATTTTCTTGATATTGTAGTCCACTCATACGTCATAACCTCTAGTAGTCTCCTCATCCAGCGGTTCCAACACCAAAACTTTAAAAATTCATAACTTTTGCATCGATTGTCCGATTTTCTTCAAACTTTCACTGATGTGTTCTACTAATGTTGCTGCTTTCACTCAATCCACATTGTTCTTGGGGTTTATCTTCCCTTTAAGGAGTTCGTTCAACCCACCCCGCAGAAAAGGTTTGACCACACAGAGTGGTAGATGGGACCTCCAGGAACACCCCAGGTAGTATGTGAGTCGAAATTGTGGTATCAATGAAATTTTACAGGCCATTTTAGTTGCGACAAGACCTTATTGTTCGAAAAGGAGTCTGCGCACGCCAAGACTACTACACTCACCACTAGGACTGCTACAGGCGCCAGTGCCAGTGGTGCGTGTAGTAGTCTTAGCGCACGCAGACTTTTTCCTCGGCAAACAAGGGTTTTTGCCAGCAAACTCACTAGCTGAGGTCAGTGTAGTTTAGTTTCTAGCCGTTTTTATTTCGTGTATATTTTTTCCGAGTTGCAGCAAGCCGAGTGAGGTTGCATACCCAGTGATTGTGACCCCAAACCGTTCGGGCGTCGGAATCACTTGGTATGCACCTTCGCTCGGCTTAGCACAATAAAGTGGGCTTCTACACATGCGCAAGCTGCAACTCGGAGAGATGAAAACGAAATAAAAACGACTAGAAACTAGACTGGGGTCGGTTACGGCTGGCACTGAAAATTACAACATAATCACATTTTTTTGCAGTTATTTCATGAATAATTCCTCAAAACACCGTAAAACCATATGTATATATGTTGCTAGAGATGTCAGCAAAACAATGGGATACATTGTAAGTTAAAATATTGTGCATGGTTACCATGGTAACCAGATGTATACAGGTGATTGATAATCCAAAAAATGCCTCCAACTGCTGTAAACTTTGGTATTTTTTGTTCAGTTTTTTTTTTTTGTAGATAGGTGAATTAAAAACAAACATTTCTATTGATTATTGTTCAAAAAAGTTTTTTTTCCTGTTGCCATGGCAACCAGTAATATCCAATCAGGATTCAGCTGTCAATACTTAAGAACTAATGCCCATATTTTCAAAAAGCTCAATAAGCATGTCATTCTGCATAATTGTACCATTTACCGTACTTTTAACACACATTTGACTTCAAATTACAGGCAAATGTTGTTTCCAGCAATGTATGGACACACAATTCCCTTCAAAATCTATGTTAATACAGAGAGCAAAGCCGACGATATTCTGATATTAGCTTTTTAGAGTATATATTTACAGAGAAATGGTTATTCGAAACGCTCTTGGAAAAGAGCAGAAGAAAGCAATTGATTGTTCTTGTTCTGAAGGAATATGCACGTACACTGCATTATCCATCAATGGAATTATGAAAAAGCGTACTTTTTCGTTGGTAAGCTAGGGTTAAAAATAAAAAATAAAATGAAAAGTCATGACATGTAAATTTGTATTAAAACGTGCAGTAATGAATTGATGCTATTAAGGAGAGAATGTAGTGTTGAGGTGGGTAGTTTAACCCTATAAAGCCCAAGGGGGGGGGGGGGCACATTGTGCCCCCTACCATATCTTCATTTGCCGCTCCTAACCCTTTACCCGATTTCAACCAAATTTGGTGGCTTTTCCTAAAATCTTATTACAAACATTTTGATTTATAATTTAGGTATGTCCGATATTCCTGTTTGCTATGGCAACAACGTTAGTCAGATTTTGTATGATTTTCTGTTTCAATTTCAGTTAACAATATAATTATGGATGAAATTGGGGTTTTCTTGGCTATACTTTGCTAAAGGAAAGAAATGTGAAGTAATTGTGGTTGAGAATTACCCTGAAATGGTCTTCTTATTATTTCCTTTATTTTCTATATAACATAGGCATCAAACAATAGATATAATAGAAATCATCGAAAATACAGCATTTTTCAAAGATTACCTTTTTATTTTGTGTTATCTTCACGCAAGCTTTGCCTGGAATATCATTTGTTTATCATAATATCAATCTGTAAACTTAAAATTTCAGTATTTTGGAAGTATGAAATGTGATACAAATATATGCACCCATTCCAAGCAATAAGTAATAGGTTTCATATATTTCTTTATTTTGTAATGAATTACACCCCCACATGTTGACCTTGAGAAATTTCAACCATAACAAATAGTGAACGTTGACTTGCTCTTCCTTTGTAGTAAATATGAAAATGATTAATATAAAATAACAACATATTTACTGGGGATAAAGAAATAGAAAGAAAAAAAAACATGATTTTAGCATAATGTATTTTTTATATTTTGGGAAATAGTGCCCTCAGTGGGTAACCTTGAGAAATGTTGGGTCATGTAGAGCATGAGTTGCTCTACCCATGTGCCAAATATGACGGTCATACATCATATAATAAAGAAGTTATGTAGGGGGCACAATGTGCCGCCCCCCCCCCCCCCCCCTCTTGGGCCTGGAAGGGGTCAAAATAGCTTGGGCTTTATAGGGTAAAGACCCGACCTACAATGGGTGATCATGAGCACGTAAGGCAAAATAAACAAACGTGTCTGGATTCCAGATATTTTTTTTCACTTTATCCTACTTTGTTGTGGCAAACTTATAAATGACTGTGAAAAATAGAAAGTTATCTGAGCCCGAAATGTCCTTAAAATACCCTGATCCACAAATAAAATTGTTGAACAAAAAAGTTACAAAACTTGTACTGTAATGTATAACAAAGTACTGAAAGTCAGTCACACTGTGAGCTCTAGTAACAGGCATAACAAGAAATTCATATCTAACAAAGAACTGACGATTCGAACATTCACTCGGTTATGAAATATCACCATAAGTTGTCCAAATAATGATACCCTATATCGACAGAATGAATCGAATTTCGTGCACTTACAGTCCACGAAAAGCACAAACAATGTATTTACACTTAAGATATAGCCTATAACAAACAGAATGATTCAAATTTCGTGCACTTACATTCCACGAAAAGCACGAAAAAGTATTTACACTCGAGATATTTTTTTTTTCACTTTTATCGCACGCTGGTGTGGTACAAACATAAATGCTGATGGTATATTTGAGACAGAAAGTTGTCTGATTGTCTGAATTGTCTGACCCTGAGACGTCCTTAAAATACCCTGATTCACAAATACCTTGATCCACAAATAAACTTGTTGAAAATAAAGCTAAAATACTTGTATGTATATGTATAACGAAGTACTGAAAGTCAATCCATCACACTGTGAGCTCTAGTAACAGGCTTAACAAGAAATGAAAAATTGAATTCATATTTAACAAAGAATTGGTAATTCGAACTAGATTATGAAATATCACCACAAGTTGTCCAAATATATATAGCTTACCAACGAAAAGTACGCTTTTAATTCCATTGATGGATAATGCAGTGTACGTGTATATTCCTTCTTTAGAAAGGAATTTATCTGCATTCTTAAATAAATTTCCTTTAAGAACAAGAACAATCAATATTGCTTACTTCTGCTCTTTTCCAAGGTTGCTTCGAATAACCATTTCTCTGTAAATATATACTCTAAAAAGCTAATATCAGAATATCGTCGGCTTTGCTCTCTGTATTAACATAGATTTTGAAGGGAATTTTGTGTCCATACATTGCTGGAAACAACATTTGCCTGTAATTTAAAGTCAAATATGTGTTAAAAGTACGGTAAATGGTACAATTATGCAGAATGGCATGCTTATTGAGCTTTTTGAAAATATGGGCATTAGTTCTTAAGTATTGACAGCTGAATCCTGGTTGGATATTACTGGTTGCCATGGCAACAGGAAAAAAAAAACTTTTTTGAACAATAATCAATAGAAATGTTTGTTTTTAGTTCACCTATCTACAAAAAAAAAAAAAAAACTGAACAAAAAATACCAAAGTTTGCCGCAATTGGAGGCATTTTTTGGATTATCCATCACCTGTATACATCTGGTTACCATGGTAACCATGCACAATATTTTAACTTACATTGTATCCCATTGTTTTGCTGACATCTCTAGCAACATATATATATATATGGTTTTACGGCGTTTTGAGGAATTATTCATGAAATAACTGCAAAAAACTGTGATTATGTTGTGATTTTCAGTGCCAGCCGTAACCGACCCCAGTCTAGTTTCTAGTCGTTTTTATTTCGTTTTCATCTCTCCGAGTTGCAGCTTGCGCATGTGTAGAAGCCCACTTTATTGTGCTAAGCCGAGCGAAGGCGCATACCAAATGATTGCGACGCCCGAACGGTTTGGGGTCACAATCACTGGGTATGCAAATTCACTCGGCTTGCTGCAACTCGGAAAAAATATACACGAAATAAAAACGGCTAGAAACTAAACTACACTGACCTCAGCTAGTGAGTTTGCTGGCAAAAACCCTTGATTGCCGAGGAAAAAGTCTGCGCGCGCTAAGACAACTACACGCACCACTGGCACTGGTGCGTGCAGCAGTGCTACTGGTGCGTGTAGTAGTCTTGGCGTGCGCAGACTCCTTTTCGGACAATAAGGTCTTGTCGCAACTAAAATGGCCTGTAAAATCTTATTGATACCACAATTTCGAATCACATACTACCTAGGGGTGTTCTAGAGAGTCCAACCGACCACCCTATGCAGTCAAACCTTTTCTGCGGGGTGGGTTGAACGAAGTCATTTTTTCTGGGTCCCTGCGCCTGGACTATTGTGTATAGGCCGGTTTTCTGTGCTCGTTATTTTAGGGATGATGTCATACTCATAACTAGACAATGAGCTAGGGTGCGTGGAAGGACCTAGAACTCACATGTATGTAGCCGCGGTTTGGAATTAGTAACATAATATTCAATAATAGTTTAAGTGAATTATATACCCAACAAGCTACAGAAATTACAAAATAGTCAGAGTATCCAACACTTTTGCTCTGAGAGTTTCGTTACTTCTGACTCTGAAGCGACTTGCATTACTTAGTATACCTGTATTACCTGCAGACTTGCTGCATTATCTGGTGATAAGACCTGGGAGACATTTTGCTGTGGACAGTTGATTCGCCTATGTTGGATTACTTGCTGGATTACTTGGTGCATAATTACCTGTTGGATTATCATTTGCAAACTGACTGAACACGGTCGTCACGATATTTGGATACAACACGCGTCACCGCAGATTTATACATGGATTACCCTAACCTGTGACCTCTGAGAGTTCATCTGGGAGGATCACTTATCTCCTCATCGAGGATCATTCATCTGTGCATTCAAGGCATTATTTACCATTTGCATAAAAGTGCTTCTAAATAGTTCTAAAATGTGGATTAGTGATAGAAACAACCTGTGCAAAAAAGGTAATCAATATGATCAAAGTTAGGCATTGTGAAATAAACAAAATGTTAAGATAAAATGTGACCCTGCATCACAAAACGCACAGAAAGTCGTCAGACATGATATTTTAGTTAAGAGCATAATCGAAAAGAGCAGACTTTACGCTTTTAAAATGATGTACAACTCAAATCAAATGGACTCTCCTAATCTATTTATATATTGGAAAGAAAACACACACTCAGGAAAAGTGTGAACTGAGAAAAGAGGCTCTGAAGTGCAGTGTCTATAATATTCAAGCGCTAAATCTTTACCAAGCCACGCTGGCTGTGCAATGAATGAGACAAAAGAAAAAACAAAACAAAACAAACCAAAACAAAACAGGATGTAAACCACCAGAGTAGCAACAATGAAGGGATTGTCGATTTAAACTGCAATTATATAAAGCGTGCCTTATTAAGACATTCTGTTCATAATTGATGCTAACTTCCAAAGCAGTAGCATCATCCTTTCAAAAGTTTTTAAGAGTTGAAAGTGAAAAGTGTGTACAAGGTTTTTAAGAAATGAAAAGGGGACTCCAAAAACACACCTAATCACACTATTCTACCAAAAATGTTCAAGATAAACTGCTAAAAATTCACTTTCCTGCCCGTTTTATGATCCCAAGTTTTGGCATAATGTAGATGAAGACTTGCCCTTTCAGAAAATATGAAAAAGTCAAGATCGGTTGGGTTGACCCATTTCACCTATTTTCAGTCCTCACACAGAATCAGTGTGTGCGACTTTTTGTTCGTTTTGTCGTGCACGGTCACAAATTGTCTCTCGACTAAACCGTCTACAATTATGGTTAAATAAGAAAAGTAGTGATATCTCTTCATATTTTAGACTTTATTGCAAAATTCTTATGTGGCATAATGTTTAGTGAAACAACAGACTTACACATATGCATCACGTGAGATAACTTGAACATTTTGTTTTGTAATCACTGCTCCCGAAGGTAAACAATAATCCTTTAAGCATCATCTCTTGGACATTTCCAGGGGATTACTTTCAACTGTAACATATAATTAAATTACAATTATGTAAGTGATCATAATTGTTGATTGTACTAGGAAGGTGATTTATAGCGAAAATATTGTTATTGATAAAGCGCCTGAACATTAATTTATTGTTCTTTGGTGTGATCATTTTTAGTGTGATTTTGGTCGTAACACTCTGTAAGAACTTTTCCTGAACCTTTCCAGTACCTTCTTTCCAATGTTTGGATAGGTTAGGGAAGGTCCATTTCATTGAGTTATACAGAGTCTGTTGTTTCAGAATCCGCCGTTAATTCAAATTTCATACACTGTAAAAACATGGGTGTTAGATTTAACACCAGGGGTGTTAAATCTAACACCGGTCAGACTTCAATAAAGGACCACACCCGCAGGTGTTGAAAATGCACTGTGATGGTGTTGAAAAGTGTTCACCTGACACTTCGTAGTGTTAATTTGCCACTGTACCTGGTGTTATTTTGACACTGTACTGGTGTTAATTAAAAAATGACACCACATGGTGTTGATTTGATATTAATCAAGTGTTAATATCAATGGTTTAACACCCGTCGAGCTTTAATAAGAGACCACACCAGCTGGTGTTACTTTGGAGTAAATTTATTTTCACATTTTTTCAAAAATCTAGTATTTTAATGTAAAATTCTTGATCGTCTTGTTTGAATTAAAAATCAACAAGAAGTGCAGTTACTAAGAAACTCTTCAAAAAACAGTTAAAAATTTGGAAATGACACCAGGAGGTGTTAATTTAACAACATAAATGAGCACCGAAAATTTAACACCAGCTCGGTGTTCACTATTTAACACCGGACTTTTTGCAGTGTATGATTGTGGTTTTGTGATGCAGGGTGACATTAATTTTTGTAATCACTTTAACTCTTCGTCCAGCCCAACCTCCAAAATATTGACATCCCTGCCCTCTTGTGAACATTCACAGCTCTAGTTTACCATGAGATTGCGATGCGGTTACATGACACTTGGTCAAATCCTTTGGAACCGTCATTGTGGTACGCACTATTTAAACAGCATCTCAAGATGTTTTATCTGTTCAAAATTTCAAGCTTTGATATGTTCAGAGAGCTACCACACACAACATCATGATATCCCGTTTTATAATCATAGATTATAATATTGTTGACGTCACTGGTATTTCCGTCATTTACATAGACATTGTTATTCTTTTACTGTTGTAATATTTTCGTCATATTTATTCCTGATTGTCATTTCTCTGGTGATTTTCACTATTTCATTGGTGTCTACTGTTGATATCTCATTAAATTCTGATTTGAATTCGTAAACATGGTTAGATTCAGCAATGTGCATCATTAAATCACGGTGAACGTTGACAACATTTCACAGTCTGTCCGGCTTCGTCTTACATAACTACTACGCTGTTTTTTTCTTCTTCAGAGAATGATTATATCAATACTCACTCGACACTAACGGGGTTACTTTCGGTGTCGGCAGCTGAAGGCTCGGGCCAAAAGCGTGTGCTGATTGGTTCAAAGACAGTCTTCTTTCCTAGGTTTGCGACTGGTTTCTTTTCATTACACTCTTTGTAAGGACTTTCAAACGTCGGTGGCGAAGTGTCAACTACATATTCATTGAGGGAAAGAATTAAACGTTAACTAAATCTTTTAGCCGCGTTCGAGGGCCAGTCAGTCATGCACTTCAAGGGTAAGACTGTGCTGATTAAATAACGTAGAATGCAGTCCATACTGACTTGGCCCGTCTGTAAAGGAAAGCCTATTGAATTGCTAAAGACATGAATGTTATCACGAGTCGAATCGTTAAATTAGGAGACACAGGAAACTAACCCATTGCTTGAGAGCAATAGTTGTACAATCGGTTAAGTTGTCAATACTAATAATTATTCAGATGTTCAGCTACTTTATAAAAAAAAAATTGTTTCAATATCGGAGTGAATACGTCAATGAGTACAAATGGATTAGATGGGTAAGTCCAATGATTTCAGATGTTTTTGTCAGCCAATGCTGTATGATGAAAGAAAAAATGGGTAAACGTTTTGTTCACCGTTATATAAAACAGATGATACGTTTTTTTTTTTTTTTTTTTTTTTTTTTTTTTTTTTTTGGTCGTCGCAGGGAACAGAGTGCAAGCGGTGATTATGGAAATCAGGTTTAAACTCACTCGGCTGAGAATCGTTGGTTTAACATTCCACTGGTTTGGTTTTTTTTTTTCACAAAGAAATCTTATTCACATAAACATTCAGGTACAAAATAAAATGTCACATACAATACATAAAGACAAATAATCCAAAATTGACATTCAGCTGCGAAACGAATAATGAAAACGAAACGAAAAATTCCAATTGATATCAGATACAAAACCTTTAATTTTTTTTTCAGACATATATTCGGCTACTTTCTTCGCTTGCTTTGAATAGAAATTGACAAAATTTGCTAAAATGTAATGATTTCTTTTCATTTCTTACAGAAAATGTAAAGTATTTTGCATACAAATAAACTACGTTGTAAGACTTTGGGTTTTCTGTAGAACCAAGTATAAAGTATACTTCTGGTAATTTGAGTTTGATCCTGCAACGTAATTTCCTGTATTTGAGCAATAAACCTTTGGGTGAAATCACATAAAAAAAACAACAAACAAATGTGCAATTGTCTATGTGGAGCTCGAACAAAACCTACAGAGGTGTGTGTTAAATAGTTACATTGCAAATAATTTTAATACCATTTTTTCTATGCAGAATTTTATACTAAAAATAACGAAGTCCTTGATTCAGGGTATAGATAATAAGGACCATTGTTTATTTTGATCTAATTAAGTTTTGGTTAAATAGTTCTCCCCATTTCCTTTCTGATTTAGGTGGTTAAAATATTCTATCACATAATATTCGGTGTATATATCGACATAATGTATCTTCATTCCATTGTTACGTTATATACACAAGTCTCAGCAACGCACTGATGCATCGTATACTGATATTGATTATCAAGGGAAACATCTCATGGTCATTTGGCATCCTAGAGATTTGAAGGAAACATAATTTTCCGTCTGTCGGTTTTACAATGTTAAGCTGTTGCTCTCTCTCTCTCTGTCTATATATATATATATAAATATATACACACACTATATATATATATATTGATATGTGTTGATTTTACCCACGTATTGATAGTCAAGAGAAAAACGGTTGCTGCATTTCAGCCATCAATGACTTGTTGAATCAATGACTTTTGAACCACTAACCGTTTTTCTTTTCTTCTCTTCTAATCTCTCTCTCTCTCTCTCTCTCTCTCTCTCTATATATATATATATATATATATAGTGTGAGTGTGTATCAAATATTTATATATTGAGTGTATATATACGTATATATTATACTCATGTAACATGGTTTTTCACCTACCCCGTGGTGGTTCTTCACATTTCTTATGGCCATCAATACCTCCATAGATGCCGCCGAGAAGGCCTCCCACAAATATGCCAACTTGTCCAAACAATGTCCCGATGGCTGCTCCTCGTGCTCCATAATTCAGTACAGCATCCACCACACAAGCAGTTCTCTCGCAACAATCTTGCAGAAATGCAAAAAGAAAAGTTGAAATTGGTGGCAAGTTAGACGTGCTCTATTAAAAAAAGTCTCCCAAGCCATCACGAGAAGAATGTGTGATCGAATGTCCAGAAACCACAGTCACAGCAGAACTAAAGACCTGAGCGGTAAGCGGCAATGGAGGTGGGGGTGGGGGGGGGGGGATGGAGAGAAGAGTGGCCGGGTTGAGACGGATCTCCATTTGCTGAATTGCGGGGTACATTTTAAAACCAAATATATGTGCTTCGGATCGTATTTCTATCAGTAACATTCGACTCTGGAAGATATTCTTCGGTCTTGTCGGCTCTAAGTGCTATAAACCTGTTAAATTTGGGTGCTGTTTTTATGCTATACACGTAGAAGTTTGAAGAATATTCTTGCCTTGACTGGCAGCCATGCAGTGGAGATGACTTATAGGAGTTTCATGAGAACGTGAACGAATATGGTACACAACTCTAGATGCAGCATGCTGTACTTTCTTATAACTCGATTCACATCAGCCTGCAAACTAATTTCGCCAAGAAGAGCATTATAGTAGTCAAATCGTGATAAGATCAGTGCAAGTGTGGAGTGTATAGTGTCAATGCATTTCCTGATCCTCCACAGATTTAGCTAACTTGCAGATCTGTGAAAAGTGAATTACTAACTTTCACTCTAAATTCCGTATATTGAAATAGATTGTCATCCAAACGTTGGATTTAAATTGACAATCTTATAGAGTTAAAATTCAATCTTAGTCGGTTGAAGCTTTCAATCCAATTTTGGATTGGTCCCTGGCTACAATCTATTGGATTAACTTTCAATCCACGAAATTTAAAGAGTTGCATCGGAGGAAAAGATAACTCCCTGATTGCGGGGATGATCAGAGGGAGATATGAGTGTTGTACCAACAGCAAGTTTGATGTCCTGTACAAGTTGAAAATGGCGTTGGAAGGTAAGTAATAAGATTTTTTCTTCATTGGGTTTCTGCTTATTAACAATCACTCATTCCACACTTTGCCCACTCATCTGAACACATTCAAGATGGACTTGCACATCATCGGCAGGTATCATACCTAGCATTTTTAGCACGAAAAAAGATTTCCATGAGTACTGGTTTAAATGGTGAACCATAGGGCCTAATTACTGATCCCAGCCGAATAAAAACCGTGACAGGAGACCAGACACCCAGATATGACTTCTGCGGTTTGTGAGGTATGGAAGCCATCCACTGTATAAGAGCTGAACCTTTGATAACAACAGGTATTCTGTAAGCGATTAATCAAAACTGTACGATCGGTTGTATCGAACGCAGCAGACAGGTCAAGCATCACCAGCATCACCCCCTTTTTTCTGCCAATGCTGCGAAGAATATCATTTTTGACTTTGAGGAGTAGCTATGGCTACTCTTATAGGCAGACTGAAAGGGCTCAAAGAGCTGATAGTACATCGTAGTCGATGTACTGAACAAGCTGAGATGTAACTATAGAGGTTCAACGATTTTGGATATTAGCTAGATGTTGGAAAGTGGTCTGTAGTTCTTGAGAATGTTTTCGTCACATGATTTTTTTTTTCATCTCTGGAATCCCAATGCCTTGCTTCAGTGGATCTGGAAAAGTTCATGTCTGTACTAAAGCATTGTTCGAAGCAAGAAGCTAAGGAGCAAGAATTGGGGGATGTTTCTTCAGCAGCCATTTAGGTAAAGGATCAAGAATGCAAATCTGAGATGGACTCTTCATGATCATCCGAGTAAGCTCATTGGTGGTGTGATGGAGGACAGCAGTGTGAAACTACCTCCTTGGTGATACCAGGGTGGGGTGGAATAAAAGTGTCTATTCGGGACACAAAAGTTGAAGTTGGCAAATATGGCGTAAACAGCTGTATTCATTCGGTGCTGATCAAAGAATGTTTTGTCGGTGTATGACAGATGTTATGTCGGTGCTGACGGGTGTTCTGTTGGTGCATGACATGTGGGGAACATGTCCGGGAAATGAACATACAAACAAGCCGTTTTTTGGTAGTATTTCGGTGTTTGGTACATCGTTGTAAAGGCCGTGTCACACCAGCCTTGCGTGCGACTTGGAAAGAACAATTTTGACTACCCGGGGGTCCCCGTAGATGATCCGCACATGACAGTACCTAGCATGTATCTCAAAAGTAGTCGCCCGGAGGTGCGCACGCATATTTTTTTTGTTGTTTTACCTGCAACCGTGTTTAGGCCCTGTCACACCTTTCCGGGCTGGCTACTCGGGCATTTTACCTGTAGGTATTTTCTAGCGTACCGGACATTCCTGAGGGCGGAAAAGGATTTGTGCGAGTCAGCCCATGTACCTGACTTGCTGGACGCGTTATACTTGCGAGTATACTGTGTGACCTTTGTACCAGTCGCGTGGGGGCTGACAACTCAGTGAAGGAATTCCTCTAATGGAATGGCTGCAATCTGACAGAATTTCATTATCTTGGCTGCATACGGGACTGCGAAGTAACTGCGTGGGAATTGCCTGGGAAAGCTAGTACTGCCGCTAAGGGTCTCCTACTGGCGTTCCGCGTGGACCTCTACGGGCATTTCCGCGACTCGCCCGGAAAAAAAGTTTTGGTCTTGCTCAAAACTTGGCTGCGGTTAAATCGGACTTGCGTGAGCACCTCCGGGCAACTACGCGCTAGATACTGTCGGGTGCGGACCAACTGCGGAAAGCTCCGGGGAGTAAATTTGTTGAAAGTCAAGCCGCAGAAGTTCACCCGTACGGTATGACAAGGCATGAATGAAAATTGCAAACATTCTTGTTCGCCGGCTGAAAATCTTCTACGTGCTGGAAACTACCTCCTCGCCACAAGCCCGCGTAGCTTGCCCGGAATGGTGTGACACGGCCTTAATGATTGATGCCCGTTTGAGGTATGTGTATATAGACCGGGGGCCCAGGAGGTTTATTCAACAGAAAAGCGGACAAGCAACTGACCTCATAGGAAGTTAACATGGACCCTGGACATCACAAAAATGCATTGCTGCCGGGTCTCATAGTTGGCCTTCCCACCAAAATCACGCAATGTATGACGTCACTTCCGGTTGGCCCTTTTCTCAAATTTTTGAGGCAGTTTGCGTTGAAGCATCATCACTAAGATGTCAGTTTCGGCATCTAAGAGTGTCTTACATATATTCTATTTGGTATTCAACTAGTTTGGGGAATGTATTTGCCATCTATTTGCCCATTTTCTATGTGGTGATGCTGCTGAGGGTGAATATAATCCATGGCAATCATTGTCGACGTCGCCTGTCTTAGAGAAAATGACATCTAGATTTTGATCACTTTTTAGAAGTTAGTTGTTAATACTCACTATAAATATCTCAATCTTTTCTAATGGTTGTAAAAATCTATATCCAGCCCTTCTTGTGATTTCAGATAAGTCTAGTCTGTTCAAACTTTAAAAAGTATAACCCTTCCACCATTTAGGGTAGCACCCTCTGTGATCCGAACCTCTGCAACACAAAGACTAAACTTTGAAACAGAGCATTATTGGACACATGTTGGAGATTAATGTTCGTAATGCGCACAAAAAAAAATGTATATCTCGTCAGAGTATTATAATGTTCTTCACTTAAAGCTTCTAGATATTCTATGGAAGAGAGTACAGGAACTATTCAATATCTAAATCTTGTACATGGGTAAACAGTATTTGCATCATTATGACCAAGAGTCAAACTAAATTAGCAATATTTCGTGACACAGCCTTCAGAATGTCTTCGTCATCACTGACGCTTCAATCACTCTCATCGCTTTGCTCACTCCATGTCCCTTCAGATTCTTCATCGTCTCGGTTTGCATTATCTGAAGGACTGAACGATGAGCCTTCGAGAGATGCGGGGACTGCACTTCCTTGGTACCAGTCTGGCTCAAAGTGGTTCTGGGTAGATTTCCCCCCATAGTCTACAAGACTGTCGGAATGGCTCTCTTCCACGTTCTGGCGACATACTGTGCTCTTCGGATCTGAATTTTAAGTGTTGTGGCACAGAGAGGAAGAGAATTAGTAAATAGCAGATGATTTTATTCAGTCTTGCAAGGGGACCTTTGTCGCCTCCATTGCTCATTTATTTTGCTTGAAGACATTGTATGATATCCGGCATCATTATGTCCGATGTTGCAAAGCCATACAGTGGGCAGATGAAGAATGTGGTAGCTCGAATATCTACTTTCTCTTTTGAGAGAGACTGGAAAGATTTGATGTGTGTTGCAGTATTTTCCATCTTTTGATAGGATTTTACTTTCCCTTTCCTGGAGAAACGTGAAGTGAAATCGCAACCTGTCAAGGAGACCAATATGTGCATCGGTAATGTCAGGCTGCTTCTCTTCGAGGACTGCTGCGATTTTTGAGACATCAACTTACCTTCTGTTATTGCCCGAACCAAGGTCTATAATTATTTTTCCTTCATCCGATCGGGCACAGTACAGCAATATGATGAAGACGTTTGTGTCACTGGACCTCACGAAGATAATGCCCTCTTATTTGCACATTAGCTTCCTCATGATGGCCTTGCAAGTGTCTCGGCATATCTGCTTACAGTTGGTTGTTGGCATACCTCAGTTCTTTACAGCTTGCGCCATGAGAAGCACACCACATTTTCTATCCAATAACCTGTCCATACTGGGGCTTCCTCCATTCCTACATGACATATGTTGCGAACTGTTCCTGGAATGGAGAATTCTCGAGTAAACCCTTGCCTCTATGGCGCTGAACCTGATCTGGCCCAGTAATGGAGAATTCGTGTGAAGTAAAACATTGCAGGTTTCCCTAGTCAGGATCTTTGATGGAGGGGGATTGGCTCTTTGTCTAGTACCAAGTGAATTTCCTCTCCGTGACATGAGCAAACTCTCTTCAAGAGATCCTTGGCAATAATTATGTTGAACTGCTGTGTTGTAGAATGGTCTCATGAATGATGATGCCTCCGTCAATCATACTTGCTGAGATCACAGGAAAATTTGTTTCTAACAGAGTTTCTTCGTTCTGCAGTTTAAAGAGACTGTACAGTTCTGGTTGAGGTGAGGATTTAGCGAGATATTCAGAAACCTCTCTATGAGACGTCAAAGAGCATGCAATTCTAAGGGGAATCAAAGGTTTACTTGATGAAACTCGGGTTTGAAATGGCTGAGATATCCAAAAACAAGGTGAAACAAAGAGATCCTAATAAAAGGCGCGGCCTGTCGCCTTTTATTACCACTTTTTTTTTTTTTACTATCTCAGCCATTCGAAAACCAATTTTCATAAAATAAACGTTGAAGCCTTTTCAAAATTACATGCTCTTTCATACACTATTTCATAAAAGGTTTCTCATTTTCTCACTTAGGAGTGTTATAAACCTGAATCCTCACCTCAACCAGTACTGTACAGTCCCTTTAAGCAGCCTTGTCAAAGCTGCTTTCTCAGTCTTCAAGGGTGTCCCATCACTAATGGGCCAGCGAAAGGGGTACTTTAGTGAGAGGGTAGCTAAGAATGTGCTTAAGATCGATTGTATCACTTGATTTAGCTTTAACAGCTAGCATACGTTCGAAAGAGTCTCTGGGTCCCTCAGCTGCGTGTACTCTTTGTACTGCTGTCTTTTAGATCTCTTGGCATTTTCCGAAACATAGTTTAACATTTTGATTCTGGAAACTGTCTTCAGAAACCTAGTACTGGCAGCTGCACATTTATCTTGAAACTCAGCCCGTCTTTTCTGCCCTCGTTCGAGTGTTGTTAGGAAAATTGCCTCGTTGTCTCACTTGTCTTTGAAGAAGCTCTCGTATTTCGCACAAAGTTCACCCAGTGCAGCATCTTCCTGTACGTCTTGAGACCTTTCGCTGCTGTTATCGTTGGCAGATATCGCATAGCTGCAACATATCTAACCGCCTCATCTGATGATTCAAGAAATCTAGAGAGCAATGCCTTTTCAATTGCGGCGAAGTTGATATGGTGTGCCGTGTTCATATTCACCCTCAATGGCACCGTTACAAATTTATCAGCATGCTGGAAATATAGTCACTTGATCTTGATCACATTAAATTTGCAACGTAAAAAACACCAACATGTTCTTTTTGTGGCATTTGGCCATTTTCTCCAAATTTTGATATAGATTCCATAGAAGCATCATCAATAACACGTGATAATCTTAGTGTGTACTAAATTATAAATTTTTGGTATCTCAATAGATAAGAGTATGGTCAACCATCTTATTATTATTATTATTATTATTATTATTATTATTATTATTATTATTATTAATATCATTATTTTGTAATGGTGCCCTTGAGGGTGAATATGACCGAACTCGGCACACCATATCAATGTGGCCGGGATGGAAAAGGCAAAAACACATACAACCCCTTTGTGTATGATAGTCCTTCTGAGCTCATCAATATCTAATCGAGGAACGTGGCCAGTGAGACAACGACGCTGTTTCTCCTAACAACACTTGAACAAGGGTAGAAAAGACGGACTGAATTTCAAGATGAATGTGCAGCTGACAGTTCCAGGTTTCTGAAGTCAGTTCCCAGAATCAAAATGTTTAACTTTGCCACAGAAAACGCAGAGAGCTAAAAGAGCAGTACACAGAGTGCACGCAGCTCAGGGAGCCAGAGACGTTCCTGATTGAAACCTGCAATGTTCTACTTCATATGAATTCTTCATTACTGGGACAGATCAGGTTCAGCGCTTTAGAGGCAAGGATTTAATCAAGAGTTCTTCAGGCAAGGAACAGTTTGCAAGATTTATCATGTAGGAATGGAGGAAGCCCCAGTATGTACAGGTTATTGGATAGAAAATATTACGTTTCCCATGGCGGAAGCTGTGTGGAACTGAGGAATGCCAACAACCAACTGCAAGCAGTATGCCGAGTAACTTGCAAGGCCGTCATGAAGAAGCTAATATCCAAATAAGAGGACATTATCTTCGTGAGGTCCAGTGACACAAACGTCTTCATCATCTTGCTGTACTGTGCCAGGTCAGATGAAGGAAAAATAATTATGGACTTTGGTTCGGGCAATAACTAAAGGTAAGATGATGTCTCAAAAATTGCAGCAGTTCTCGAAGAGAAGCAACCTGACATTACCGATGCACATATTGGTCTCCCTGACAGGTTGCGATTTCACTCCATGTTTCTCCAGGAAAGGGAAAGTAAAACCCTATCAAAAGATGTAAAATAGTGCAACACACATCAAATCTTTCCAGTCTCTCTCAAAAGAGGAAGTAGATATTCGCGCTAACACATTCTTCATCTGCCCACTGTATGGCTTTGCAACATCGGACAGATGCCAGATATTATACAATGTCTTCAAGCGAATGAGCAGTGGAGGCGACAAAGGTCCCCTTGCAAGACTGAATAAAACCATCTGCTTTTTACTTATTCTCTTCCTCTCTGTGCCACAACACTTAAAAAAATCACATTCGAAGAGCACAGTATGTCGCCAGAATGTGGAAGAGAGCCATTCCGACAGTCTTGTTGACTATGGGTAGAAATCTGCCCAGAACGACTTTGAGCCAGACTGGTGCCAAGGAGGGGCAGTCCCCGCATCTCTCGAAGGCTCATCGTTCAGTCCTTCAGATAATGCAAACCGAGACGATGAGGAATCTGAAGGGACATGGAGTGAGCAGAGCGATGAGAGTGATGGAAGCGTCAGTGATGACGAAGACATTCTGAAGGCTGTGTCACGAAATATTGCTAATTTAGTTTGACTCTTGGTCATAATGATGCAAATACTGTTTACCCATGTACAAGATTTAGATATTGCCTAGTTCCTGTACTCTCTTCCATAGAATATCTAGAAGCTTTAAGTGAAGAACATTATATTACTCTGACGAGATATACAATTTTTGTGCGCATTACTAACATTAATCTCCAACATTGTGTCCAATAATGTTTTGTTTCAAAGTTTAGTCTTTGTGTTGCAGAGGTTCGGATCACAGAGGGCGCTACCCTAATTGGTGGAAGGGTTATACTTTTTAATGTTTGAACAGACTAGACTTATCTGAAATCACAAGAAGGGCTGGATACTTACAACCATTAGACAAGATTGAAATATTTAAAGAGAGTATTAACAACTATCTTCTTAAAAGTGATCAAAATCTCGGTGTCATTTTTTCTATTAAAGACAGCGACGTCGACAATGATTGCCATGATTATGTTCACCCGCAGCAGCATCACCACATAGAAAATGGGCAAATAGATGGTAAATACATTCTCCAAACTAGTTGGATACCAAATGAAATATATCTAGGACACTCTTAGATGCCGAAACTGACATCTTAACCCTTTAAAGCCCAAGGGGGGCACATTGTGCCCCCTACCAGATTTTCGTTTGTCACTCCTTCGCCCTTGATCCGATTTCAACCAAATTTGGTGACTTTTCCTAAAATCTTATTGCGAACATTTTGATATATAATTTAGCTATATTTGGTGTTGCTGGTTGCCATGGCAACCATAAACTGACAACCATGTCAGTCAGATTTTGCATCTTTTTTCTGTTCCCATTTCTGTTAACAGCATTACAGTGTATGAAATGGGTGTTTCTTGGCTGAAATTTGTTGAAGGAGCAAAATTTGAAGTAATTATGGTCCTGGAAAGTTTTTCTTATTACTTCCTTTCTTTTTATGAGACAGAGGCATACAACAATAGATATAATAGAGATAATTGAAAACAATAATATTTTCTAAAGATTGCCCTTATATTTTGAGGTATTTTGATTCCTTCAGCCAAGTTATGCCTCTAATATCATTAGTTTATCATATTATCAATTTGCAATCTCAAAATTCCAGTATTATGCAAAAATGAAATGTCATAACTATACATGTACCCATCCCAAACATTTCATCCCAGGTCTCATAATGTATCACTATGTTGATATGAATAGCGCCCCCATGTGGTGACCTTGAGAAATTTCAACCATGACAAATAATAAAATTCCACTTTAACAAGAGTTAATGCAACGTCAAACTGAGATGACTCAGGCGCAGGCCAGTAGCGTCCCAGGGGATAGGCCTAATGTTACTATGTCGAGACCAAAGACGCCCGACATTGCAAAAATGGCAAACACAGTCCCCCGCTTTGATGAAGAGGATGTAGACTCTTTCTTTTTCTCTTTTGAGAGAATAGCCAGGAATTTGGAGTGGGAGAAGAAATATTGGTCTATGATAGTACAACAAAAGTTCAAAGGCAAGGTATATTCAATAGCTAGTGTCTGCTTTCTCGGATGAGGAGGCAAATAACTATGACACAGTTAAGAAAGCAGTCCTTCTTGCCTATCAGTTAGTCCCAGAACCCTATCGACAAAAGTTTCGAGGATACTGGAGAAGTTCGGGGCAGACCTACGTAGAGTTTCAGGAGAAAAAGAAATTCTGTTCGATCGATGGGTTCGATCAATGAAAGTAGATCCCATTTATGAAAATTTGAGAGAGATAGTGTTGATGGAGGAGTTCAAGAAATTGACACCTCCAGATTTGAGAACATATTTGGAAGATCGAAGAGTACATGATGTAAAGGGTGCAGCAGTCACAGCTGACCAGTATGAGTTGACACATAAGGTGAAAACAAAAAGTCCTGCGGGAAAGAGGAAGTTTGATCAGTTGAGAAATCCTGACACTCAAAAGTGGCACAGTAGTCATAGTGAACGCAGGGATAAAGTAAAGACTGAATCACAGAAAGAGCGCCCGAAATCGCCACGGCCTCAATACAAAGAAGTGAGATGCCTTTTCTGTGGGAAAAAGGGTCACATTAAGTCCGAACGTAGGTGATTGCTGGAACAAATTGAAGCAAAAGAAAAACAAAAGCAAAAAGCAACACATGGTTTAGTCCATGCAGACACACGTACACAGAACAGTTCAGATGCTGAGACAAAAAAGAAACAGTACAAAGCAGCCACCAATGGTTTTGTTAAGTCAAGTGTAAGTGATGAACAGCGTCATCCAAATGTGAAAAGCAGTGTCTCAAAAATGACAGGTAGGTGTTCAAGTGGTCGCGTGGATGAAAATTACAAGGAGTTCATTTCCAAGGGTACAGTTACCATTGCTGAATTTAGAGTACCAGTTGTCATCCTTCGTGATACTGGAGCTACACAGTCCCTCATGGGAGGAGATGTGAAGAGTATGCCCATAGACTGTAACACGGGTAGAAAAGTACATTGTACTGATACATGATGTCAACGGAGGAACGCAGACGGTCCCTCTATTCCGAGTGAATTTGGATAGTGAAATGATTTCAGGGGAAGTAATTCTGGGAATTGTTCCCTTTCTCCCTATGAATAGAGTTTCCTTTTTGCTTGGTAATGACCTTGCAGGAGGTCGAGTGAGTGTCCTTCCGGTTATTTCTGAAATATTTCCAACATGTGCTATCACCAGGTTTCGAGCAAGTGAAGCAGAGCGTGAGAGAAAGGAGTCTAAAAGTGAAATTTCTCTTGATGACACATTCTTTGGAAAGGTGACTAGTGAAGATGAAAGAGAACAAAGTTGGGAAGAAGTTGTGTTCAGTCAGCCGGCTTTAATCAAAGCACAGATGGAAGATGTGGAGTTGTTGAAGTTGAGAGAGGGTGCATTGACTGTAGATGAGGCGAAGGGAGTGCCAGAATGTTTCTTTGTAAAGTCTGGTGTTTTGATGAGGAAATGGCGTCTTCCAGATAGTCCCGGAGATGAGGACTGGACTATTGTCGACCATGATAGTTGTTCCTCCGCCGTATCGAAAGGAAATTCTACGTCTTGCACATGAAATTCCAATGGCTGGACACATGGGTGTCAAGAAGACTTTGTGTAGAATCAGAACTCACTTCTTCTGGCCCAAGATGAGAAAGGATGTGTCTGAATTTTGTCGAACGTGTCATGAATGTCAAGTGGTAGGAAAACCACAACATGCCATTAGACCTGCGCCGTTGATTCCTATTCCGGCTTTTGAGGTGCCAATTAGCCGTGTGATGGTAGATTGCTATGGTCCATTGCCGAAGTCCAAGTCGGGATGTCAGTATTTATTGACTGTGATGGATGTTTCCACGAGATACGCAGAAGCATTTCCGTTGAGGAGCATAACTGCTAAGTCAGTTCTGGATGCCTTGTTGACTTTCTTTACTAGGTACGGGCTGCCAAGAGAAATACAGTCGGATCAAGATAGCAATTTCATGTCTCGTGTCTTTCAGGAGTTGATGTACCAGCTTGGTAGTCAACAGATCAAGTCGTCTGCATATCACCCGCTATCACAGGGGGCCTTAGAAAGGTACAATCAGACGCTAAAAACAATGTTGAAGGTCTACTGTCAGGATAATCCCAGGGACTGGGATAAAGGTATCCCTTTTCTTTTCTTCGCTGTTCGTGATTCCTAATGAATTCACTGGATTCTCCCCCTTTGAGTTGGTGTTTGGGCATGAGCCAAGAGGGCCCCTGAAAGTTGTGAAGGAGCAGCTGTTGTCTGATAAGGAAGACAAAGATTTCAATGCTTTATACTACATCTCTATGTTCAGAGAGCGTCTTGTGAGAGCGAATGAAGTGGCGAGAGAACACTTGAAGTCTTCGCAACAGACAATGAAGAAAATCTTTGACCGAAAGGCAAAGAGTCGTCTGTTCGAGGTGGGAGACAAAGTCTTGGTTCTTCTTCCGTTGCCAGGAGATGCATTGAAGGCTAAATTCAGTGGTCCCTATGTAGTAGAGAGGAAGCTTGGAAAGGAGACTTATGTGGTGAGCATGCCTGACCGTAGAAAAACCGAGAGTGTGTCACGTTAATATGTTGAAGAAATACCATGAACGTGTAGAAGACGTAGGTGCAGTTGTGAGTGAGAGTGTCCTACACAGTGCTGAGAAAAGTGCAGAAGAGTTTGAAAAATGATGTTCCAGATTCTCAGAGTGTGAGTTTCAAGTCAGGAATGATTCCGCGAGTAGAGAACTCAAAGGCAGTAGAAAATCCAGAGTTACTGCTCAGTCATCTGTCTGATTCAGAGAGGCAAGAGGTTGTCGACATCTTCCAGGCATTTCCGGAGGTTTGCAGTGATAGATTGGGCTGTGCAAAAGTGCAAAAGACACTGTTCATACAGTAGATGTTGGTGAAAATGCACCCATAAAGCAGCATCCATGTTGGATTCATCCTGCTAAGAGAGAACAGGTGGATAGGGAGATAGATTTCATGCTTGCAAATGGAATCATAGAGCCCAGTAACTCAAACTGGAGTTCCCCAGTAGTGCTAGTCCCAAAGTCAGACGGAATGTCCAGGTTTTGTATCGATTACAGGAAGGTCAATACCATAACCAAGACTGATTCGTTTCCGCTTCCTTTAATTGAGGAATGTATTGATTGGATGGGAAGGGCTGAGTATGTCAGCAAATTGGATTTGATGAAAGGGTATTGGCAGGTGCCATTAGACAAGGATGCAAGAGAGATCTCGGCGTTTGTCACGCCCTCCGGGTTATACCAATGTCGTGTCATGCCCTTCGAGATGAAAAATTCCCCCGCAACGTTTCAACGGATGATGAATCGAGTTATTGTTGGTCATGAGAACTGTGTTGTCTATATAGACGATGTGTTGGTTTTCCGCAATACGTGGGAGGAGCATATGTTGCTCATCTTGGTGAGCTGTTCCGGAGGCTGTCACATGCAGGACTCGTGGTGAATCTGCCCAAATGCGGGTTTGGAAAAGCTTGTGTGACTTACCTAGATCACAAGGTAAGCCGAGGTAGCGTCGCACCACGAGATGCAAAGGTCCGAGCCATCATGGACTTCCCAGTGCCGGCATCCAAACGGGAGCTTCAGCGATTTTTTTTTTGAATGTGCGGATTCTACCGGAGGTTCGTTCCCAATTTCAGTCACTTGGTGGTGCCCTTGACGGACCTGTTGAAAAGGGTACAACGTTCCAGTGGTCGGTGAGCTGCCAGGATGCGTTCCAGAAGCTAAAGGCCGTCCTCCTGAACGATCCCGTGCTCATCACACCAAACTTCGAGAGGAGCTTCCAGCTGGCCACGGATGTTATGGTCTTAAAGTGTAACCCGGTCTTAAAGTGTAACTCGCTGCCTGTAGGCTTCTGAAAATGTGTCAGAGCAAGGAGGTGAGAGGTTCCCTGGTAAGAGCGATGCGGATGCCGCGGTCGCGCACATATTTCGTGGCTAATGTCAATCTCCCATGGGAGAGAGGCTCAGTGCCAGTGGTGCTTGTAGAAGTCTTGGCGCAGACTCCTTCACGACCAACAAGGGTTTGTGCCCGCAAACAGAATGCATTTGTTATCATCAGGGGCGTTCATTTCAGTTCAATTCAATTTAATTCATTTGTTCTTCAACGTGATATAAATGAAATCTTTAACAAATATAAACTACATAAAGGAAAAGGAACTTACTTATTAATTACATATTGGAGAACGTAGGGGTTCACTAGAATGCAATAGCTTGATGTGTACTCATCAAAGAATTATAGGCCCTATTTCAAAGAAAATAGATTGAAGGGCAACTGGAGAAAGGAAGAGAAAAAAAAAACATTCAAAATTGCTGTTTTGCACAAAGAACTAAGGAATACACAACGCAGCACACCTCATAGACACATGAGCACGGACAATACTACGACAAGATGCCTACTTCAGGGGAAGGGGATGTAGACATACACGAGTTATAGGTTCAATACATTAAAAAAAAAACAAGATCAAGAGCAGAAGAAAATCAACAATGAAGAGAAAACAATGATTTTTTTCATTTTGTATTTTTTTACTTTGTAAGATTTATTCCTTCAACATTTTCATATATGAATCAAAATCATTTTCATCGAAATCCATGAAAATATAATATTACAATGCACATGACTTAAAGGAGACAAAAATAAATGCACACTAAGAAATCAGGGTTCAATTTGGGGTTGAGTTTGACCCAATGCACCCTTGCGTGGACTAGGGTTGAATATTTAACTTCTATGGGTGCTATTTACTCCGAATGGGGTTCATTTTGAGAGAGGTTATATTTTTGAACCTCCAAATAGAAGAGTTAGTCTGCTAAAAAAACCTAGATCATAGTGTTGCGTTCAAACATGTTAAGATTTGTAATGCAGTATCAGTAGGGATTTGAATTGTGGATGATGTTCATCTTTAAGATTGCAGATCAATCAATATAAAGATGTTTTTCAAATTCATGAAATTCTTCCGTCGAGATGTTTTCATTGCAACTGATTGACAAATTGCCCTACATCGACGTAAATAAGCACTGAATTGATCAGTGTTTAGTAGTAGCCATGATAAAAAATCATGGGCGTACATACTCGAGCAGGATTCGAACCCACGACCTCCTGATCACCGGACAGGCGTCATCTCCACTAGACCACCGAGCTTTCGCCCGACAGCAAGTGTTGGTTCTAATCCTTATAGCATGCAGCGGGTACTGCTTTGTTATTCAAATTCATGAAATTCTTTCGTCGAGATGTTTTCATTGCAACTGATTGACAAATTGCCCTACATCGACGTAAATAAGCACTGAATTGATCAGTGTTTAGTAGTAGCCATGATAAAAAAATCATGGGCGTACATACTCGAGCAGGATTCGAACCCACGACCTCCTGATCACCGGACAGGCGTCATCTCCACTAGACCACCGAGCTTTCGCCCGACAGCAAGTGTTGGTTCTAATCCTTATAGCATGCAGCGGGTACTGCTTTGTTATTCAAATTCATGAAATTCTTCCGTCGAGATGTTTTCATTGCAACTGATTGACAAATTGCCCTACATCGACGTAAATAAGCACTGAATTGATCAGTGTTTAGTAGTAGCCATGATAAAAAATCATGGGCGTACATACTCGAGCAGGATTCGAACCCACGACCTCCTGATCACCGGACAGGCGTCATCTCCACTAGACCACCGAGCTTTCGCCCGACAGCAAGTGTTGTTTACAACTGTGTATGGGACTAAGACTCGATCGCGCACTGTCACTAGTCATATCTGCATGCCCCTGATACAGTCTGCATGATAAGCTGTGTGAGAGTCGCGGTTGGCGGTGACATTATACATGATACGGATACCGGTGATTGAAACACTGAATGAGAGAATGTGCATCAAACTGTACTAAGGCAGAGGAGGTACAGCTAGTAATCATCAGTGTGAAAGAAATTCCTTCTTACTTGGGTTTGGTTGCACAGTGCCGCAGTCAGTACCAAGTACCATACAGTACACAGTAGTGCAGACTGAATACAGTAGAATCCTATATTGGTATAATAACGTTTCTTGTACGGTATATAGTGGCCGACTAGCTAGACTAAAAGGTTTAGCTGTATCAGTGTGGCAAGGGTGTGAAGCTGATGATACCGGTACTGATTAAAAAAAAAAATAAACAAAACAAAGAAGAGATATTTCAAGTAAATCTACAGTACATGTATAAACTTTATGGCCCAAACTTTATATATATATGGACATGGTGAACAACAGTCGATCATAAGTATACTGATTTCGAAGTGAAAATACAAGTTGCCAGCAGCGTTGTACGTCATGTGGCAGACTAGTACATTGTATTAAGTGTGAGCAATCTATATAATAGCCTATTGACATCACCATGCGCTGTGCAGACATCATTCATCTACATATTAAACTGGTGGGTGGTGGTAAATTTGAGGTTACAATTGGTACCCGTACCGGTACAGTACGTTACTCAGACTCTTATGCTTTGTACGGCACTGTTACCTGCAGATTTGTTATAGGGCCTACTGCACATGAACAGTTCAATATAAATTCAAATTTCTGTGTTACCATTGCAAGTTTCTTTCTTTTTCCCCTTTCTTTTCCCCTTTCTTCAGGTCAAAGGTGTTTGAAGCATCCTTGTCCTTACAGCAAATGAAGGATGTTGTTTGTTTCATTATGGGCTATGCTGCGCTGAACTGCATCCTACTATCTGGGAGTATTCTGGGTATGAAACCTGATGTCAAAGCTTCTTCTCTACTTGTGACACCAAGGCAAAGGTGAGCTTTCTCTGCAGGCCAGGAAAATGCACATTTGCTCCCTTTGATATAAAAACTGTTTTCTTATGAATGTTGCAAATGCAGCATTGCTTATCTATACGAGTTGCAAAGATCGAATGGTTAATCTTGTTTGTTTGTTTGTTTATTTATTCACCGTAAAAATCACAGAAATAACAATGATACAATACAACTGGGATATATAACAGAAGGTAAACGGATGGATTGCCCTGCTCAGCTCGGCCTTCATGGCCGTGCTGGTCTTCCGAGGGGTCCAACTTCACGTATAATAGTCGAAACTCCATACAATAAAACTACTCATACATACACTTACTTACATATACTAGTATGATACGAACGAAAAATTGATACATCAGTACAAAATCAACTAAAACAACATGACAAACAAAAGTTTATGAAAATGGTACCCCCATACCGACTACCAATATACCCTCCCCCACCCTCAGCCCTCCCCATATAACATAATCATTCAAAATTAGCATAATACAGAGATCGCTGGTCATTATCATGACATCCAGTGTAATACATAATTATTCATTGCATTCTTAAAGGAATTACATGATGATGAAGATATTATATCCAGGGGAACAGTATTATACATGGATGCCCCACGGTACGCGTCTACAGTATTCTGTTCTGGGCTTTAACAGCGTTAATCTTCCAGAAGATCGTAAAGAATATTGATGGGATACAAAATCAAACCGATCCAATAAACAAGGAGCGCTAAAATTATTAAGAGTTTTAAATACAACTAGAGATTGTAATTTGTCATCACTGACAAATTAAGGTGATCCGATCTTTTTTTTAATCAATGATTCAAGTCCTGATCGCAATAGGCATGACCATGCAGGTTTCATCTGTGGTCAGAGACATTGGCCGTGTGATGTTTGGATTCTCATTTAGAAAAGGGAGTCATATCTGCTATCTTTGGTACCAAATCTGTATACACTATAACGAAGATACAACAACAAGTACATATGACCTTTGACCCCACTTTGCACAACCTAGATGGCATCTGAGCAAAAAGTGGTTATTTTGTGATATGATTCTTGTAACATGATCTTTGCGTGTGCAAAATATGGGAAAGATAAGACATGTATTCACCAAGATACAGGATGAAACATTTGTGACCTTTGACCCTAATTTACATACCCAAGATGTTGTCCGATCAAGTAGTTGTTATTTTATGAAATAATGTACGTGACATGAACTAAACATATGCAAAATATGGGGATGATAGGGGGTGTTTTTTCTTGAGTTATTGCAGAGAAAGTTGCAGAAAGAAAGAAATATCTCAATACATCGAAGATAAGTTTCATTTCAACCAAGTTTTTTGACGTGATCTCGGCGTCGTATGAAAAAATAGAGGAACTTTGACGACAGCTCAAAGTCTCAGCTACAACATACTAAAATCTGGGAGAAATTCACCAAAGAGTAAGTAAGCTAGTGCTCGATAAAGACCGTCATGTCAATTTGCATTTCCAGAAAAATTCCCTCCCATAGAGATAACACGTAAACTGGTTAAATTTGACAAGGTTACATTATATCCATTTTCACGAGGTGAAGACATCATCCGATTAAAACTTTGATGAATAAAACTTAAAGAGTGTTAAATTGGCTACAACATACTAAAATCTGGAAGAAATTCACCGAAGGGTAAGTGAGCTAGTCGTCGATAAAGACAATCATGTCAATTTTCACATCTAGACAAATTCCCTCCCATAGAGATAACACGTCATAATGAAGATAAAGAAAGAAGTACATATGACCTTTGACCCTACTTTGCACAGACAAGATGGCGTCTGAGCAAAAAGTGGTTATCTTGTGAAATGATTCTTGTAACATGGTCTTTACGTATGCAAAATATGGGAAAGATATGACATGTATTCACCAAGATACAGGATGAAACATTTTTGACCTTTGACCCTAATTTACATACCCAAGAAGGTGCCCGATCAAGTAGTTGTTATTTTATGAAATAATGTAGGTGACATAAACTAAACATGTGCAAAATATTGGGCTGATAGAGCTTGTTTTTCTTGAGTTATTGCAAAGAAAGTTGCAGAAAGAAAGAAATATCTCAATACATCGAAGATAAGCTTTAACTTCAACCAAATTTTTTGACGTGATGCCGACGTCGTATGAAAAAACGAAGGACACACTTACGATAGCCCAAAGTCTCAGCTACAACATACTAAAATATGGGAGAAATTCACATAAGCATAAGTGAGCTAGTGCTCGATAAAGATAGTCATGTCAGTTTTCATTTCCAGGAAAACTGCACTCCCATAGAGATAACACGTAAACTGGTCAAATTTGACAATGTTACATTTAATCCCTTTTTACGAGGTAATGCCGTCATCCAATTAAAATGTTGTTATTATATGACTGAAAGACCATTTAATGAGCTACAACATATTGAAATTTGGATGAAAATCAACAAAAGAATAAGTGAGATATGCTTGAGTAAACTTAAAATTCGATGACGTCATTTTGAAAATTTACTTTTTTTACTTTATTAAGAAATTTGATATCTTTTCATCATTTTTTTAGCATCGCCAACCCATGAAATGACATGTACAATTCATCAGCTTTCAGAATATGTAAAAAAAATGGGGGGTCACCGTCCATCCTGACGAGTAAAATTGGATTTAAAATTGGCGGTTTTTTGCATTGTTGCGCTGTATATCGCCATTGACGCGCGCGCGGAATTTCAACTTTGACGGGCCCGTGTGACGTCATATTGAGTCAGATTGATGTGAAACTTGGTAGAAATATTCCTTGACATTTCAGGCATCCGATAAGTGTGAAAAAACGGGAAATTTCTATTGCATATGGGCTGTGCGGGCGTATGTGTGCGCGCGCGTACGCGTCCGTCCAATTTTTTCAATTTTTCAAAAAATGCTCCAAATGGTCTGAAACGTGTGCAAAAAAAATTTGAGCTCGATTTGAGCATACAAATATTTCAACGCGCGCGTACGCGCACGTTTTAAGAGAAAATATGAATTTTGAGAACATGAGTAGAATGCGCATAACTTGAAATATATGTGACATAAATTTCATTGAAAAATTCTATTCCATTAATGAGATACGATTGAGAATGTGTTTTCATATAATGACGTCATAGTGACGTCACGGTCGACTGATCAGTATTATACATTAGATCTGTCGTCTTTGGGACATGATACATATATGGTATAATTTTGAAATTGATAGGACGAGGACTTTCTGAGCTAACCTCTACACAAATTGTGTCCAGAAATAAAGAAGAAGAAGAAGAACCAACAAAGAATCCGTACAGATACAGAAGGTGATCCGAAGGATACTCGGATCACCTAATTAACAAAGTATGCTTTATACGGGCGTGTTTTTAAGGATTCCCAATTTAATGTCTGATGAATAACGTGATTTGAAACATGCATATACGGACTGACTCTCAGGATCATTCTCCCCGCTCTATTCTGTAATTTCTGCAATCGATCAGTATACTTCTTATGGGCAGAATCATAAAGTACATCTGCATAATCAAACAACGGTTTAATTATAGAGTTGTAAATCATCCTCATACTTTGTTCATTTAAATTGATACGGAGACGACACAAAAACCTATACTATTTTGTTAAAATCAAGAGATGCGTGCTGTGACCCCATTCAGTGAAACTCCAGTGAAAGTTTGTGTTGGAGAAACAGACATATCTTTGCAACAGTCACCACAATAACAAAAAAAGTGTATGTTTGTTTTCCACATTTGAAGATGAAGTGTATGTGTAAAAAAAATATACATATTTGAAGTTATGTAAGTTTATTGATCAAGTATGTGATGATATAATTACAGTCGAAACTAACAGAAAATACAGTCTCAGTCAAAATATTAATGCTACTGGAGAAATGATTGATTACATCTGGTGTATTCTTTCCGGATTATGTGCACCCGTATATGCACCCGTTGCAAACAGTTTCATATGTGTATTACTGTGGACACATTGCGTAATTATTGTATTCACATGTTCTGTAGGGGGCTTGTCAAGTTTTCATATATTGTTCTAAAAGTGGACAGTTGATGCCGGAGTTAACTTATTCTGATAAGGCTCAAAATCAGTAATTATAAGTGAAGTAAGCCTTACAACGAAGGCGTTTATAGTCAAAATATAACTTTCCTCTTGTTGGGGGGAGGTGTGATGGAGGACAGCAGTGTGAAACTACCTCCTTGGTGATACCAGGGTGTGGTGGCATAAAAGTGTCCATCCGGGACACGAGAGTTGAAGTTGGCAAACATGGCGTGAACAGCTGTATTCATTTGGTGCTGATCCAAGAATGTTTTGTCGGTGTATGACAGATGTTATGTCGGTGCTGACGGGTGTTCTGTTGGTGCGTGACAGTGGTTACCTAAGAAAATTCACATTCATATTGAGTTTGCTGATCTGGGATTGAAGACCAAATCGCCACTCTGGTTACTCAGATCACAGCTAATATCATTGACCTTATCAGGACAGAAGGATGCAAATTGTTTCTTCACATCCACAGGTGAATCATAAGCTGGTAGAACAGTGTTCTTGATTGTTCCAAGGGAAGCCTTATGAGTACAGTTCGAGAGCTTTTCCTTACAGTATTGAGATTTGACAGTTAGACTCGTTTGACTCGTGATCCTGTCCTTGAAGACATGGTAACATTTCAAGTTTACGAGGGATTTCACTTTGCACCATCTCCTTTCCGATCTACGAGGTTCAGGACGGACAGACTGGAGAATTGATTGTTGTTATACCACTGAGGGTGACATCTTTGTCTAAAATTTCTTCAATTTAGCTGCAGCATGATGATCAGTTGCACCTCCCATGCCAGAGCTAAAAGGGTTGACAAATTTATCAACATCTCGGCAGTCATCAAGTCATTCATCCTCATTGAGCAATTTACCAAGATCTTTTGAAATATTCAAATGGCTTTATTTTATTCTCTGAAAGTGGCTATGGCTTTGATACCTGTAGAAAAAAGTAGATAGCATAGTGATGAAATTCATGGGTGTCACAGACCTCAATATCACCCAGAACTGACTCATCAGATCCCGTGATCAGGGGGTCCAAAGTGTGACCGAGTCTATGAGTGGGTTGATTATGCGCTGGACAAGATCACACGACACGAAAGCAGCGATGACTTTACCAACGCCAGCCTGACTCGGACGATCAAAGTGGACATTTATATAAATCTCCACCTATCATCAGCTTTCCTGGAAGCAAATTCAGTTTCTGGACGAAATCCTCAAACTCTGCAGTGAGTGTGGAAGTTTATGTCCGTTTTTTTTTTTTTTTGTGTGATGTTGGAGGCCTTTGCAGAATGTAGATGATTACGTATAGTGCAATGTTCGGAAAATGTTAGACACGTTAGAAAACAATCAGGTAAAAACACGTACGTGCAGGAAATACATCCTAACGAGTATGAACACGAGGCCCTTCTTCGCAAGGATACCAATTCCACCGTGATGATCTGGATCGATGACTGCTGAACGAGATACAATAAATGATAAAAGTGTACCCAAGTGGGGTCCATTCTCCTGTGACGACTGTATCTTTAGCAGGGAGCCACGTCTCCGTGAGAAACTGCATTATCCTTCTCAAGAACAAAGTCACACACGAAGCGAGTCTAGACAGGGTTACCATTCCTTAAAGGGCCCCTGAAATCCAAAGTCATGTTGATCTGTGTTGAATTATGATACCCTCAACATCACTTTTGCGGCAAAATGAATATCTAGAAACATTCCATATATTTTTAACAATCTTTTCATCTATTCTTCTATTTTTCTTCAGATCACTTGGGAACGACCACAAAAAATCTTTCTAAAGCAATATTCCACAGATGACCTCATCTGTCCATCATTGCTAAAGTACCGAAATGTTTAACAAAAGACATTGGAATGCACCTTCCCCTCGACTCAGCATAGACTTGCATTTTCCCTCGCCATGTCTTTTGTTTGTCACATTAATATCACAGAAGTATGCAAGTTTTGCTGAGTCGAGGGGAAGGTGCATTCCAATGTCTTTTGTGAAACATTTCAGTGCATGACTTACCTCTTTGAAAAGAAGGGAAATTATATTACCGTCAGCAGATGTCAGTAACAAGTCTAGAGAATGCGTACTTTTCATTAAAAAGAAAATGCAATTCCGTAGAATTCTCTTCAAATTTTCTTTCATAATTTTCTAAATTCACTACATCCAAATGCGTATAGGTATTTTTGGGTGGATGTATTTGGGTTTCATATCCACAAAGAAGTGGTATCCAAATGAAACGCTGCGTATTTATGCATGAGTGGACGAACTTTTGGGCGCATGCGCTCAAGGGCATTGCTTTATCTCTTATTTATAATTCGTAAATGATGATTCGAGCTATTTTCAGGAAGCATCATACGCGTAATGCCTGATGATATTTCTCTTGGGAAGTTTTTGGTTAAAGAGAAAACAAAGTTCTGGTATGGGCTTGAGAATCAGTCTGGCACCATTTCATATTTGCTTGAAATATATCGAAAGAGTCTACAAAGAAACTTACCTGGCTGACGTGGTTTGCCGGAATGATGAGTCGTTTTGGAGTATTTTGAGAAAAATAATAAAAGTCCAGAAGGCTCCAGACTAACTCGGTCTCAGGGAAAACTCAACCCTATTTCAGACAATTTACACACACAGTTCGTGATCGCCATGTTCATCAGTACTCTATAATACTACGGGTACCAAACGAGGCCTTACTGAGCAGACAGGAAAGTGCGTGCTAATCCTGTACAAAACAAATGACAATGACAATGACAATGTTTGACAATGTTTTGACAATGACAATGTTTTTTTATTTTCCCATGTCACTCAAATATAGAGTATTGGGGAAAATCAAATTATAGCACAGAGTAATAACACGAAAACGAAGAAAAATACAATTTATAACTACTATTTACATTATTTACAAATCAACAGCAAAGCACAGTAGATAATATACATTTGATATAATTGGCAAAAATCTTGAACGAAATGCGTTTGATAAACTATTTACATTATTTACAATCAGCAGTAAAAACAACAATAGAATAGATGCATGTATGCATGAATGAAAATCTTGACTGAGTATGTATGTGGTTAATTAATATATCAAAGTATGCAGATGGGTTTTTAAAAAAAATATCTTAGATTATATTGATTAAAATTTCTGCTAGGCAACACCGGGTATTAGCATTATCATTTATAATTGCTATCTGGATCGAATTCAAGACACTGTTACAATATGAGATTGATTTAAAAAAGAGTGAAAAACAAAACAAAACAATCCAAATAATTAAATATATATACAAACAAGGAAAAAAAACCGACGAAACACAACTGTACAGTATATATACATAATAATGAAATAACAGAATTAAGATATCAAAAAGGGAACAATACTAAAGTTTTATGTTAAATGGATCTTCATTATCTCTATCAAAAATTTAGCTAGATTTAGCAGTTCCTTATTACATTCTGTATTGAATAACTGATTCATCTTCAATGTATTTGGGCGGATCCTAAAATACGGTTTGACAAACTTTTTTCTGCATGACTCCATCTTTGGGCATTCAAATAAATAATGAAATTCATCCCCTATCCGACCCAGGTTACAAAAGCTACACAGTCTGTTTTGTCTTTCAATTCCGTTATATCTTCCAGCAACTACAGGTAAACGGTGGTTAAGACACCTAAATTTTGCAAGTGAAGTTCTATAAAAACATGGCAATTTAGTTAAATAAGAATCCAGTGATAAGGAGCTCTTAAAAATCCTACAGTTGATGCACTGCGTGCTAGTGTTAACTTTATTCATCCAGTTCTGTGTATACAAATCACAAAGCCTGAGTTTAATTGCTGGCCTCAGCCACTTAATAGACAAGTGTCCATAGTCTTGCCACACATTCGACAGTCCTAAGTCGTTTAATATTTTCTGGATGTGTAGTAACCATGGAGAGGAATAAACGTCATGTTGGTGTAAAAGCTTTAGGATATTGCACATAATCGTAGATATTTTAACTTCTTTACCATTTAAAGTTCGGAACCAAAAATTAACCATTCTTTCCTTTATTGTTCGCGACATTTCAAATCTCCCAAGCTCACCAAGGGCCATGCAGTTCATTGTAGTTTTTCTTAATCTTAACACCTGTTTACAATAATTTGTATGGAAGGCTTCAATTTGCTTTAGATTTTCGTAACCCCATACCTCGCTTCCGTAGATAAGAATTGGCAAAACAAGTTTATCAAAAAGGTCTAATTGAATATCTAAAGGCAGCCGTAATTTTCTAGATTTTATCAACAAGTTATACATGGCTCTCTTTGCTTGACTGATTTGTTTATCTTGGGCATTTTTGAAATTATTTCTGTAGCTGAACACTACTCCCAAATATGTATAGTCATCAACAACTTCTAATATTTCTGTGTTAAACATAAATGGTTTAAATCTCCTGACCTTTCCTCTCGAGAAAATAACCACTTTCGTTTTACTGATATTGACTTGGAGAGACCATAACTTACAGTATTCACTGAGAGCATTTAAAGCCAACTGTAATTCATTTTCGCTTGTTGCTAGTATCAGCGTATCGTCTGCATACAGAAGCGAATAAAGTTTTAAAAGAACGTCTATGCCATTGTCGAACATGAGCTCCTTCATATTTTTTGGTAACAAATGAACACCATTGAATCTCTCTCTCATGTACAACTCAAAATCGTTCAAATATATAGCAAAGAGAAGAGGAGATAAATTCTCACCTTGTCTGACACCCATATTGCAATTGAAAAAATCAGACCTCTCATTATTATTTATTACGCAAGATTTAAGATGGGAGTACATATTATATATTACTCTGAACACTTTCCCCTTGACGTTGTTTTGTATAAGCTTATACCACAAAGATGTTCTGTCTATTGAATCAAATGCCTTTTTGTAATCTACGAAGGCGCAGTATAATCTTTTCTTTTGGGAAAGGTACAAATCTATGACAGAATGCAGCACAAATACATGGTCAATTGTGGAATAATTCTCTCGAAATCCTGCCTGTTCTTCACCAATAAGATCTGAGGAATTTAGATATTGATTGAGTCTTTCATTTATAATGGAAGAAAATAGTTTTTCAACACAACTTAACAATGAAATACCGCGATAATTATCTGGATCATCAATGGAACCTTTCTTTTTATAGATTGGACGAATAAGACCTATTGACCATTCTGTTGGTATGATCCCTGTATCAAGAATGACATTAAACAATTTAGTTAACACACCTATCAATGAACCACTGCTATTTTTCAAACACTCGTTCACTATCAAATCACTTCCAGAGCTTTTGTTATTTTTCAGTAGCTTGATATGCTTTACTACTTCTTCCCCAGATATTGGGTTGTTAAAAATTTCTGCGTTTGACGAACTTGAAACATTAACATTGCGATTAATCAGGCTACTAAAACTTATACTGTTCTGATTTGGTGGACCATTATCATTCAAATTTTCAAAGTGCGCCTGAAATGCGTCAATACTGATAGTGCAATTATTTATTTTCTTTTTCGTTTTCGGGTTTAGTATTTTCCAATATTCCTTTGGGTCATTTGTCTTTAAAGCACGCAGAGATTCATGGGTCTCCCTAAAATACACATCACGAGCATTCTTCGTGGTCTTCCTGTACAGTCGTTTTACTCTTTCTAGCTCACAAATACTAGTGCTGTTAAGAGATTTACATTTTTTCTTTAATTTTAGGTATTTAGCTCGAAGTTCTTTACAGGTGTCATTGAACCAAGGCTTATCATTACGCGTTCTAGAGGGTTGAAAGCGTCTTTTTTTAGAATCAAACGTTTTCACCATGTTTGCCTTGGACGCAGCCTCAACATAAACTTTTTGAATTGATTCGTACAACGCATCTAAGGTGTCTTGACTAGGCTCATCTTGCACTGCGTCGATCTTGTCTGAAATAGAATCTATAAGTCTTTCATCCAAACCTTCTCTAAACTCATTAGCTAAGGATCTGTCCCATATAATCTTTATAGTTTTTGTAGTTGAATACAAATTTTCGTCTTCAAGCCGAATTCCTTTATCATCTTCTAAACAGTCAGTATCATTATTCTCGTCCAAACATTCAACATCATTACGTAACATAACACGTATTGCGTGGTGTTTGTCAGAAATTGTGTCATCAAATGGATCTACCGCAAAATCTTTAACAAGCTGAAAAGAATCCCTTGAAAACAGACAATAATCAATGGTACTTAAGTTTGCAAAAGTAAAGTTGCCTGGAATATCGCTGCCTACACGTCCATTTAAAATAGACAGATCGAATGCTTTGCATAGATCAATGAGATTCTTTCCATTAACATTAACACAATTATCATTATTACGTCTCACCGAAAGCGAAGAGATAAAATCACTTATTTCTAAGTGAGGAAAATATTCCGCGTTGTCCACGTGTACACCATCTTCGACATAATCTGTTAGATTTCCAGTACGAGCATTAAAGTCCCCAACTAAACACAGTGGTAAATCTAATTTACTCTTAATATTTATGATTCCACGGGCTATATCTTCAAATATGTCAGGTTCATAATATTTGGAATGTTCATGTGGTATATAAACAGCACCAAGAACAAAATTACAATCAGGTTTAATTTCCACTTTGGTCCACAGGACATATTTAGAGATTATATCACCTAGAACTTGTATATTAAGATTCGACTTCGCTATAATACACAGACCGTGAACTCCACCATAACGAAATGAACCGTCATTATTTTCCTTACAAAAGACTTTAAAACCTGTTGGAATAAGTTCTTCATCAACAGTATCTGTTTTTGTTTCGCATAAGCAGGCAATATCAACATCCCGGATAATTTCTGACAATATACCCAATTCAAGTTTAGAATGCAAGCCACACACATTTAGACCTAGTATTTGAATATTAGATGGAAATGATGAATCAGTTAAGCTACTTATCGATAAGAAGTCCACTTCTTCTTTGTTGCCATCGCATTCCTAGTGGCGAGTGATGTCCTTGATCTTCTCCACTGTCCAGCCTACTTTCCGCAGGTCTTTTGCGGAGTCGATGGATAGCTTCTCCTCTTTTCCGTTCGCATTCTTGATGGCGAAAATTCTCCCATCGATGGTCCAGACGGTTTTGATGGACTTGTCCTCCCGAAGGGCGCGCACGATCCTGTTTCGAAGGGGTGTGAGGTCCTCCTCAACGTAGACGTTCTTCCTGGTCTCTTTCTTCCGCAGCTCCTTCTTCTTCTTCATCAGAGCCTGCTTCGTAGACCGACGGACGAATTTGACGATGATAGGCCTCGTCGAAGATTTCTGCACATCCGGTTTCCTTCCCGAGACGGGAAGACGGTGGCTGACACTGATGTCGTTTGCTGATATGGATACTCCCATATCGGCTGCCAGCTCCACAACTTTGCTAGTTGTATCCTCCCCTCGCGTCTCCTCCAGCCCAAAGATCCGGATGTTGTCCCTCCTGCCATACTGTTCGAGGCGGTCAACCTCTGCTAAGGCTCTTGCTTCCTGACCGGTTTCCACCTGAGTTGCCGTAGACTCTCTAGCGGCTTCTTGAGCTCGTCCATCATGGACTTCATTGCGGCAGCTACTGCCGCAGAGACCGACTGCACGATGATTGGTTGGATAGCAGCCAGGACTTTGGTTACGATTATCGATATCTTATCCTCCTCAATGTCATGCTGACGAGAGCTGGCCGACTTCCCTGTCTCATCATGACGAGCTTTGCCCGCGTTCATCGAATAATCCGTCTTGATACCAGTAGCAGCAGCCACGGCGTACGAGACGGCATCATCAAGAGCCATGGATGGTGGATTCTTCCTCCTCATGGAGACCTCGTCATCCAGTAGGTCAAACCGGTTTCCATTTGCCATGACGTCACAATTGAAACTATTGTTACGTACGTAGTTGTGCGTAGGGAAGGCTTTGGTGGATGGTAGAGCTAGGATTCCCCTGGTGACAAGTGCGTAGACTCTCTCTTGTTGAGTGGTGCGCGCAGATCAGGAAGAAGAAGAGATAATGCAGCGCACGTTGCTAGGAGACAGTGTGCTCTTTGCGCACTGAGAAGAGGAAGAGAGATATGAGTCGAGTTGCTAGGAGACAGGTGTCTTATCCAACCAGACTATACTAGATGATACGCAGATTTGTTATTACTTGCTGCCTGCTGCGCTAAGGCGGTCCACGCTATGCAAGATTGTTTTGGTTGCTATGTTACTGATGAAGATGAAGATGAAGTTCAAGAGTAACTTACGAGAGGAAACACCATACACGAACGCTGAAAATCCTTGAATAAATCCAAAACGGTGATGATGAGGCATAAAGGAGTATCACAAACAGGTCCAGCGCTGAACGACCGATCCACCAATGTGACAAATATAAAACAAAAACAACAATTGATGATTCTAGAGAAAGAAACATACGAGCGACCGAGAGACACGTCTTATCTCACCAACTAACTATCTATGACCCTATATGACCCTATTGTAACGCGAGACCCTCTCACTACTAGTACTAATAAACCTCTTGGTAACGCTGCCACCACTCGGTCAACCATGGCCAGCTTTGTGCCCATACACAACAACCATAATTAGGTACAGCCAGCAATCCAGGCAACCAAGACTCCATACTTCACTAGTCTCACATTCTATCTCTGGTAGTCGTGAATCATATCTTTACCGAAGGGTCATTCGATGACAGGTAAGAAGTCCGCTGTTGACGAACTATATGCTGCCTTACTATTAATTATGCTACGAAAACAGAAAGAATAAGGATATATCTAGAAATGATCTAACAAGCTCCCATGGCCCATATTTACTAGGTCCAATAGCAATACTGTAACTACGAGCTAACTAGAGTTTGCCTGCTAATGTATGTGTATTGCGTGTCACATGCCACCTCACTAGCATTCACACTTTCAACGACACTTGTCATCTCACATGTTAAAGTAGAGCCTGCTAGTGTGTGTGTATGCCTATCGTGTATCACATGCTACCTCACTTGCCATCACCACAGTGTAAGTATAGCCTGCTAGTAAGTGTATGTGTAATCGGCGTCACATGCCGTATCACAAGCAGTCACACTTGCAATGTCACTTGTCACATCACATGCACACCACAGTAGCCACTACACTCACCAACACTACTACTGTTGCCACTACACATGCCAAGACACTTGTCACTGTAAATAAGTCTCCTACACTTACTTATTCCTCTGCCTGGGTAAGCTATGGTATGGTATACACTTCAACAAAGAAGAATCGAAGGAAGCTGTCAAATACATTTGAAAACCAGTTTATTACATGACGGATTCATTCTATTCCGTTCCATTCACAGCAAAAGATACAGCTGTCACACTGGCTGTATTCATATTGTTCACATCTGATCTTGAACAACACTTACTCTGATTCATAATTGAAATTATATTGTAGGCAGTTACACTTATAACTCATAGGCAAATACACCTTCACTTGCAATTTATACTAACAACCTTCAGAATCTATTCTGAGCATGTCTGAGTCTGAGCAAGATTTACACATGTCGTGTATGTGCACACTATTATTTATCACTCAAAACTGGGTCGTTACTAAAAGGGAGGGGGGCTTTAAAATCAATGCCTAGCATAATCGTCAATAACAATGGCCAACTGATTTACATAAGTCAAGGTTTTATTAGAGTTTCTGTAGATCTTCACTCCACACAAGTTATCTCGCTTGTGGGTCTTATCTTTCCACTAACATTTCCTAGGATGAGATCTTGCGTTAAGGCTTCCCACCTTCGTTAACAATCTCCATTTCAGTATCACTCAGTCTGGTAATTGGCCATATTACCCTTGAATCTTTCTCTGGGATAAACCCACTATTCCACTCAATCCACCCTTCCAGGATTCCACTAATGCCACCAGCCCTAGTACTCTGTTCACATGTCACTCACTTTGTCGGTGTACATGTTACTTGATACTACATACTAGTGCTTAACCAGCACTTGCTTTCAGCACTTGCATCTATCTGGTCTCAAGTTTAATATTCTGTAAACTTCCAGAAAATAATGCCGGTAAAAGAAATCACACCTAGAAAAGTTTCACTATTAGTAACAAGTTTGTCGACATTACTTGTCACTCGTCCCTTGCTTTCTGTGATCTACCAACTTTTCACACCTGACTATGAAATCTCTCCTATTAAATCAATGTATAACTGTAGTTATATTCAGTGACATCACAATAGCAACACTTGTCATAACAAGTGTCAGTAACAATTACACTTGCCGCAGTGTCAAGTATCAACAAGACAGAGCCTCAGTCACAAGGGAGGGGGGGGGGATGTTCCTCGGGGCTGCATACTGTATACTTCTGATGAAGTGACACATGTAACTTTCTTTATTCAAGATTGTTACTATTGCAACTGTCGGTGTCGGCATTTTCCTTGTTCAGGAATTAAATCAGACAATGTTCACTTTCCCTGTGCGGGATTGCAATTGCAGGGGTACCCATTTCATCTGTTCAAATGCAACTGCATCTCAACCTTCATCTCAGTGGTTACTTGAACGTTCCCTGTTCGGGATTGTTCGCTCCAGTCCCGTTGTGAGGGGGGGGGGGGGATAACCTGGCTACTGTCAAGTGACATCAGTAAACTTCACTGCTTTGAAAAGCCACTATGCTTACATGTATATGCTTATAAGGGCATTTATAGTGACACATCGATAATGGGAACTCGATAATAAATGGCAATTTAATGGCTAATGGCATGGGACATGCTTATACCAGTAGAATCGGTATCCACAATCCAAAACTCATCTCATCAATTTCAACAACATCTTGCAACTTTCACCAACAAGTGCAACACTTGCAAAGGTTCTTAATATCTATGGTATTCCTGGTCAGTAACGTTTACCATAGTGACAACTCTTGTAATTTGTTTAAGTGTTCCTAATCCTTTCAATTGTTCTTAGTCCGTTTTAACTGTTATCATCCATTTAGGAGTGGCAAATACTTAAGCCAGGGTCCCAGACCCTGTTCTCCTTCCCTATCACCATCGTACTCTTACCTATCATTGCAAATGTTAATGAGACAAATGAAAGAATAAATGCATTCGTAAATCGACATGTCCTAGACTCTTTGAGTGTCTTATTATCTACTTGTCATATAGAGAGAACTGGTGGAGGCTAGACTGTAAAACCTTAGGTGACAGATGACTATCAGCCAGCTTGCCATCCTCGACCTGACCCTAGTCAAATTGGTAGTGACAATATTTTGTAGTTGTCACTGTAAGTGTTCATCACTTGGCCAAAATTGCATTACTTGAACTTGTTTCACCTCGTCCAGTAATCTCTTTACAATGACTGCATGTAAAAAAATGTGTCTTTGTTGGACAATAGCAGACACATACATTGTACACTTGTATATGAACTAGCACTTGTTCTAACTGAGAAGCTATATCAAATAAAATTATTATATTTCACTTTGTTTGAAATCGAATTTGGCAATCATATTAAAAACAGAATGAGGTAGTCTATATTCCTAGTTTGAGAGGTAAATTTAGAATTCGATACCAAGAAAGGGAAGAATGATCTCAAAAATTTGGTTGTGAAGAAAACTAAATATCCTAACTTCTTCTCTAAAATACTTCCTATAAACTTACTTGAAGAGTGTCAACACTGGAAACAACTGGAACAAGAAGCGTGAAAAGGACTGGAACGAGAAGCTTGGAAAGGGCGGGGACAAGAAGCTTGGAAAAATGTCAAGAGCTAGGTGTGGCGGAGGAAAGTTTCTTGCAAGGAGAATGATGCAAAAAGTTCTTTAGCATCACCTGTCTACCCTTTTATACGAAACCCCAGGATCCACTGTCACCAAAATCTAATTTGCATAATCAGTGCCAATTGGTTGAAAGTAATACCTCAGACAACCTAGTAATGCTGATTGGTTAATTCATTTCCAATACATTTATACATGTCCTTATTATCAAAGTTCATTGACTCTACAAGCAGTTCTCTTCTGTGTACGACTCTACAGACAGTTTTCTTCTGTGTCTAACATACCCACAAGACTCAATTGACATCAAAAATGCCACTTACTCTCCTCATTTTAAGCCATAAAACTTGCATTGATAAAAACTAGAACATCATACCCAGATGAATATGATACCTTTTATTACATTAATCACTATTTTCCTTCCTAAATATTTCACAATATTCCATAATGTATTGGGCTTAACCCACTACTTCCACTGCTACTGGTACCGCAATTCGTATTTGCCGGTCAAAACAATGTGGACACACCCACTACTATAGTATGCAAATGAGTGTCTCGGTGAGTGACTTTCCATTCATAATTCCAATCACTACTGCGTGTTACTGCGTAAGAGATGTCTTACGCCGGAAAAGCTTCCGTATGCAAATAAAAAGAATGGGCGGGGCTTAACTGGGAATCACGCACACACAATAAACCAATGCGCGTACTCGACTTGTCCGCGAGGACAAGAACGGAAATCAAGTCGTAAACAACTTCACTTCATTGTATCCATTCATAACAGTGTCGGAGGTCAATAACTGTTACAAGAACTACAGAGGGCGCTATGCCTAGTATACCACAGCTTCTTAGAATTCATTTCCCTATCGCCAGTAGCGATGCTCGGAACCTAAATCTTCTTTATGAATAGACTGTCTCCTCTTGAATTACATGTATGAATCTTTCTGTACTGTGCTTCTTAAAGGGAAATATATATTTTCAATATTTTTTTTTTTTTTTTTTGGGGGGGATATAATATGTCACACTATCTATAAATGGACAGCGCGCGGTCCTCAAGCCTACTAGATACGCACATCACCTCAGTTGCTGAGACACGCGGTCTTTGAAGTTTTTGTTGTTGTTTATCAAGCGTCTTTGATTGTTTTTAGAGGTGCTTGAGAGGCGCACACTAATTTTGCATGCGCGCAAAAGAGGTATTTGATGCGCGCGTTCTAACAACTCGGACCATTACTGCGAGTAGCCAGAATTGACGCTACAATGTAGTTTATACAGGCCGCTCCCATAATGCATAGTACAACGCTGTACAATCCAGAGGGACAAACTCATCCCGCCGTCAAGCAAAGCGAGGCCGAGTTATCCCCGAGTCCGAGTCTAGCCTGACCCCGTTCGGGTAAGTTCTGAGACTGAATGTTTTTTGTTAATATTTCCCATTTTCGTCGTTACCCATCGAATATCTTGTTATTACAGCGGTATTCCGCACATTTCCTAGGCATTTTCCTTTGTTTGGGCTTTAAGGGCCAAAAGTCCGTCTAGAATACTAAAGTGATTCTAATTAATGCTGAAATTACAATATTATTTTTCCATTCCTTGGAAATGACTCTTCGTATTCACGTAACTTAATTTGGCATATACGTGCGTTACCGCACAATGATACTGCAGGGAAAAATTGTGGTCATATGGTTAAAGGTCAGGTGAAAAGGCTAAAAATTTACTATTTGTGCCACATTTTGCCACAACTAAAAATTGAAATTGAATTGAACTGAAAGGGCATTACGGGCCAAAGGTTAGGTGAAATTACTTGATCTCTGAAACAATATTTTGCTATCCGCATGAAACTTGCTTCAAGAAAGGTATAACTACTCAACACGATTTGGGGGTTGCCTCATCAAACTCTCAAAGTATACCAATCTCTTGCCAAACATGTCACATTATAAAGATGTATAGGAACTGGTACTAATGACCAATATGTAGGGAGAATGATGTAGCGGAGGCATGGACCAGTCGCCACAGCGACATTTTATTTCATTTTCCAGTGCTTCTTGCTTTCTTTCAGGAATCCTTCGAGACCATCTGTGCCAATCATAGGTGAAAGAAGCATCATTCCTCTTCTCTATTTTTTTTAACAATTACTTGGTCATTTCTATATTGAATTTGTCCATAAATCATTATTGACCTCTCTCTCTAAAGCGTATGTTTTTATTCTCTGTTTTATCTTTTTTTTTGAAACCAAGCCAAACCAGATTTCTCTATTTCCTATGAGGCCGATAGTAATTAATGCAAGCAAACAAACAAATCAAATGATTATCAGTGTGTGTGCGTGTGTGTTTGCGTATGATAAAGAAAAAGGCATGGATATATATACAGGTACTGTCCCTGTGGATTGAAGCATTTGGTCTTTAGACCTCGAAGATTTAAGTGGGTTGAAAGAGATTGGAAGGCTTATAAGTTTGGCCCGGGCGCACGGTTTTAGCAAATGGCGACCTTTCGTAAAAACATAATTGTAGACCACTTGTTCTTATTTCCCTTCCTTTCTTTGCTATACCTATTTTTAGTTTGTTTTCCTGCATGTTCCTTCCTTGCCTTCGTTCTTGTCCTTGTCATAGTAGTTTCTTTTTGTTTTGCCTGATGTCACGATAATATCAAAATTTTCAAACATATTTTTATGGAGTCCTTGACGGATCTTGAGGTGCTCTCATCTCCCACAGTAATTCACAAAATTTACAAGCTATGCTTCTCTTTTGAATTCCTCCTTTCCATAATCATTATATGCCTGCAGTAAAAAAAAAAATGAAATTGTATTTGTTTCCTTCTATAGGCCTATATTCATCAAAAAAGCAAAGATGACATCTTCATACTGTATCCTTGCTTTTTTTTTAAGCTTATGTGATTCTGAATTCCCTTAGAACATTCTGTACTCATGTAAACGTCATTTATATATTACATTGTATCACTTTATATGGAAATAAAATTCATTTGAATTTGAATTCCAATTTGATGCTATTACAAAACAACTTAATAGGGCCCTACGATTAATGCATATCACGGCCATATCGTAATTAATGATAATCATTGCTCACTCGCGCTTACGCTCTTAATGTGTCTATAAAAGTGGGATGAGCTAGTTGTCACCAGCAGTGATGAAATGAACTGAATGAAGACAGAAACCACGATAATGCCAAAAGGGACCAGATTTTTGTAATCCGTGAATCGAATTCTACGTCGCACATGGGCCGAATATCGCATTATCGCACGCGAGCTCATCACTATTCCATAGTGCTGTTATGCATGGCGAGCTTTTGATCTATACATTTTACTGTTAAGCCTTGTGTACGTACGCTGGCAAATATATATATATATATATATATATATATATATATATAATTTATGTATATATATATATCTTTTGTTTTTCCAGACTAAAAGCTTCTCAATACTATACCGAAAAACACGAGAACATTCGTAAATTTGTAATTCGTAAATCTGGCTTTTTTTGCAAAGGTTCGGCTAAGCTGGACCCGATGTTTTGTAAATAATAGGGGTCCAATTCTGAAACGGTCCACCCGACCCTTCGTAGGCCTAGGTCGTATAATCTCCGAAAGGTCGTGTAACGCGGCCTTGCACCCGCGGCGATCGCGATCACCGGATGGAACGAAGTAAGCCTTCTGCACCCATCGCATTGCAGCCGATAGAGTTTCTCAGGCTCCGGCTACAACTTCGTGAGCGGCGGCGGCAAAAAAAGAAAAAGAAAAAAACCAACAAACAAAAAACAAACAAACAAACGATAAAAGATATACCCCGCAGAACTTTCAAAGATCTATTTCATAACTAAGATTCACATCTTTGTGTCTCCTTCTAGGGCCATAAATAGAGTGGCGTTACACTGTCTCGAAATTTATACAGAATAACAACAATACGGAATTTTCACGGCTACACAAAGAATATGTCACAGCTCTCGAAATTGCTGTCGGAGCCTGAGACCATCCACCGGCGGTCGTACGATAGCAAAAGATGCCCTCAAGAATGACCTGATGTTATATCAAATACGATTAGAGCCAAAGTGAACTTTTCTGACATCATGATTAATTATATGTACATCTTTGTTCAATATCGGGACAGTGTGACGCCTGCATAGACATGATTGAGTTTATTACGTATACGACACCCATTATTATGAGGAAATCCCAACTGTCTTTTGTACTCTGAGAATGTAACACGATAAGGGATAATATCCCTTAACTAGGTTATTATGACTGGACGGTGAGTTGGCTCAGTCGGTAGCGCGTCTGCCTCACGATCACGCGGCCCGGGTTCGAACCCGAGTCTGGACTGAGCAATGTTGTGTGTAAACATACCGTCCCCTCTAGCAAGAGGCAAAACACTCTGTCCCTCGGATAGGACATAAAATGGAGGTCCCGTGTATGAGAGAGTCACAGCTCATGCACGTAAAAGATCCCGCTTCATTCATTCATCGCAAAGAGCAGGGTGTCTAACCCGGTGAAGTGGTCCCACCCCACATCCAACTGGACCCCATGGAAGACCAGCTTAGTGTAGCTGAATATGGGCTATCCAGCCATCTTCACAGATGGAAAATGAACAACAACAACAACAACAACAACGTGGCATACATGTAGTAGGGCCTACATGTACATGACTGTATTGACAGCCAATAGGCTAAATAACACGAGGAATAGGAGTTTATTCGTTATCACTGCTATACAAAAAATGCCAACATCATTCTGTAAGATGATTCCATAATTATGACACACAGGTCATTGTTAGATTGTAAACTGTGGGATTTGTTTAATTACATAAGTATGTAAAATGGATAAACCTTTACATTCTATAAAAGGGGGGTCCACGTTTGAAAATTGCCAAGAAGTGCACCCTTGATCTTGCTCACTCTGTCTCTCATCCTCATGTAGGACATGAGGACAACTTGATATTTAATAATGTTCTTTTTCCCGTTTCCTATCATGTTGTAGAATATCTTTAACATTTATATCAATAGGGTACATGCAGTAAAAAGTAGAAGACATTTGAAAAACAGGTAAAATGTTATCACACTGGTCTAAAGTAGAAACATAGATATACCTTTTATAGCTTTAGTTCATTTCTCGACAAAACATTTTTATATCACTTCCTTCATAACAGAGAATAAGATAAGCAGATAATTGAAGAATGAAAAAAACTATTAGTTAATTGAGGAATCTTATAGTGTTTATACAATGTGATGAAAACTGAAGTGGTCGAAATAAAGTATAACATTGCACAA